>NC_051170.1:42757440-43337440 GCF_013339725.1 Rhipicephalus microplus | reverse complement strand
TGGGATGATCATTAATATTGGGAGTGGCAGCTACTGGCTCCGCCCAGCCACAAAACAACGCTGCAGGGATTCAAGGACTATGCTTGCCAAGCTCACGTGGCGGCTTTATTTCACCCGTCTCTTCCATGGCTCTCCGTACGAGAGGCAATTTTCTGGGCTCTCGTTTCGAGTCTAACCTTTTTTCTTTGTTTACTTTATCTCGATCCATGTCTTGAACGGAAGACTTCTCGTAAGCATTGATGATATTGAGTCTTATTTTACTCTGGAAGTATTCTCGCTGGATGTTTGTGTGAAGTGACACTTAATAAGGTTTGTAATCTGCGAGTTCCAAGTAAACGTCCATCAATAATGTTGTCTAGATGATTGTTCTAGCGATGAAGATAGGATATTCCGTAAAAAAAAAAATGAAAGCCAGTCCTGCACGGAACACGCAGCACAGTAACTGCAAAAACTAGAAGAGTGGCCTTTCAGAGCCTGTTTCGAACGCTCTTTGGGTAACTGCTACAAGCACACTTTAAGGGTACCCACTACACCATTAATAATCATATATTTTTGTGTGGTAGGCCGGTTTTAACTATGCTATCCTACGTCCTTTTTCAGGGAAGCGTGATATCCACTATGTACTTGCAAATAATTCTGTGCAAATTTTTTATGCAGTGGCTAACGGTAATGAAAAAATTATGCCTGGAGTGGGCATGCCCCAGTTGATAGGTGAACAAGAACAAGCTTTTAATAAGTTGGGGTATCGGACGATCCACTCATTACACAATTCGCATTGTCTTGCGCCTGGTTGTTCCTTTGCACTATTACTCATACCCTTCATTGCTCATACTAACGCGATTAGTTTTCCAACATTAAGCTTGTCTAAGGCAAGTTTGCGACGTAGCTTCGATCACCGGCGTAGGTGTGCGGTAGAATGCTAGGCTGGCATGCTGGGGACCCGGGTTCAAGTCCCTCTGCGTCTTTGGTGCTTTTGTGTACTAAGTTTTTTTTCCTATTTCATGCGTTAGTGGTTACGGGAACCGGTGGCGGCGGGCAGGTGACCCTTGTTGGGGTTCACGTGACCCTTGTTGCACGTGACCCTTGTTGGGGTGTCATAACAGCTTTCGCTGTAAAAAAAGCTTCTTGATGAAGTGGTGGCTCTTACGCTATGTGCTGGGCCAGTGAACTGATGATAACTTTTTTGTGTAAAATTCGCATGCTTCCTACATATTAGTCCACAAATGGAGATGCCTTAACAGTTTAATAGCCAGTGTGTAGTGTCTTGCGTAGTTATACTGCTTGCCAGAACTTCGGAGATGATTTCTAGGGAACCTTAAACGACGAATGTGCATAAAAATGACATTGTTACTCTTGGGTAGTTTTATGTGGGGCACTGCTTTGCGTTGCTTTTTTTGTGCACAGTGAGCAGATATACCGTCTGAGGTATATGTTAACATTTGAACACCCTCTGGCGTGAAGAGAAGGAGGGAGGAGAGGGGAGGGGATAATTTTTTTATGACACTCGGCAATCTATGCAGAAGCTGTGCACCGTGAGTTCTGAAGTGAAGTGTGGAACTGGGCTAGTTGGTAATTCATTATTAAACATCTGAGAGTTAAAGTTTCGGACAACGAACACAAGAGACGTGAAAGAGCGCATACTTTCAACTGATTTATTACTATTAATACTCACTTATATGTTACAGAAAAAGAGATAAGATCACTCGCTTAAGCAAACACACACACATACACACACACACACACACACACACACACACACACACACACACACACACACACACACACACACACACACACACACACACACACACACACACACACACACCAAAGAACACCACACAATACCAAAAACCAAAAAGAGACTGCAGGAAACCACGTGCTCACCCCGGGCCTTCACGCGTCGAATCAGTTGAAAGACTGCGCTCGTCCTCGTCTCTTGTGTTCATTTTCTGAAATTTTCGCGCTGAAGAGTTTAATAACGTGAGTTCACATGTGCAACTAGAAACAGTTCGTGTATACGTTCACTTCGGTTGAACTGCTAGTTGGGGAACTGTTCGTCAAATATTTCGCACGGAGATCAGTTACCCACCACCTTATAAAATGGCAAATTAGTGCTCCCCCATCTCAGTTCGTAGCGGTCAGAGTCGTAGCATTTTCAATTAAACGGATTGATTGACATGTGGGGTTCAATGTCCCAAAACTAACACGATTATGAGATACGCCGTAGTGGGGGGCTCCGGAAATTTTGACCACCTGGGGTTCTTTAACGCGCACCCATATCTGAGCACATGAACCTACAGCATTTTCGCCTCCATCGAAAATGAAGCCGCCACAGCCGGGATTCAATCCCGCGACCTGTGGGTCAGCAGCCCAGTACCTTAGCCACTAGACCACCACGGCGGGGCGTCTATTAAAGAGTAGTAGCATTTTTGGTCGTGGTTGCACACAACTTGTTGTTACTGTATTACTGCGTGATCAGATGTTACAGCATTCGAAAAAGAAGATTAAACTACTTTATTGAAGAAACAAGCTTTGTAGATACGGTGACGCTGTTGAACGATCTTGCCACTTTAGATAGCATACGTGACGCAGGGCAGTCACGCAATGTAACTACAAAATACGATGTATGGTATCTAATTGATAGTTCTATTATGACTAAGTAAAGATGAATGTCGGCTTGCGGAAACATTATAAACATCCAATAACTTCTTAATAACTAGTGTATTACGTTTATTTTGTTTAGCTAGGGTATTTTTTCACGATTCCAAATTTTAAAAAAGTATGCCCCGTATCTGCATGTTTCGCTGCAAATGTCGTCGAAAGACGCTATTCTTGCGAGTGGAGAGATGAGAGTTAATAAAAAGTTTATTTGATGGTCTGCGCGAGAAAATCGGTGAATTGTATTCTGGAAGCGCTGCGTTAGAGATCCTCGATACGTGCAGCGAAGGCGAACGAGTGCGTCGCTCCGCTGCAATGGTTTAGTGGCTAAGGTACTCGGCTGCTTACCCGTAGGTCGCGGGATCGAATCCCGGCTGCAGCAGCTGCATTTCCGGTGGAGGCGGAAATTTTGTAGGCCCGTGTGCTCAGATTTGGGTGGATGGTAAAGAACTCCAGGTGTTCGAAATTTCCGGAGCCCTTCACTACGGCGTCTCGCATAATCATACGGTGGCTTTGAGACGTTAAACCCTACATAGCAATCGTCAAGGTGAACGAGCGCATGGAGGCACGTTAGACACGAGCGCCATCTGGCAGCTATCTTCGAAAACGAAGAAAAACGTGCGCTCCCGCGGAGAAAGATGCGCGCCTGTCTCGGAGGCGATAAGGACCTAGAACTCAACGCGACGGGCAGGTGCCACCACCGTGTCGTCTTAGCAAAGCGTTGGAAACATTCGCCTTTTTGAGCATCACGTTGCACTGTCAGCGCAGCGTGAGAAACGCTAGGTTCCTTAGAATTAATTGTATGTGCCTTCTCAAGTATAAAGGCATACGTACAAAATATAGACGTATTGTTATGTTGACTCAGATATTGCAATACTTACTTTTTAATTGACCATCGCACAAGTATGAACGCTGAAGCTTGAGCAATATTAGTGGGCGCTGCGAATGGGTTTGGCCGTTTGATATATCGTTTGGGGCCGTTTGGGGTATCATTACTGCGGGCAAACAAACAAGTGTAAGGTGGTAGGTTTGAGTGTACGCAAAGCGTATTTCTCACTCTTCCTTTCAAATGGACTGTTTTTCTATTGTGTGTACAGATATCCCTATCAGATATAATGGCACACACTTACTTTTACAGCTATTAAGTAATTCAATGAAAACTGAAGCCGTTTAATTTGAAGATAGGTGAGTGGCAAGACATTCTCGAAACTGCACAATATTTCGAAGTTAGTGTTGATTAAATATGGTGAAAGTATGCAGAAAGTAATAAGGCCTCAATTTCTACACAAGCAGAAAATGAGGGTTCTAACTGGAGAAAAGCTCTTAGGAATTATTTTTTATGTCAGCATCACCTGCTCACGATGATCAACATGCTATTACAATCGCATGAGAAAACAAATAAAGATGACTAGATGAACGAAAATTGGGGACTGTACTGATCCAACCACGTGTCTTTAGCATTAAATGTGCGTGCTACAAGCGCATCATTAATTATGAATTGCACCTAATGGATTTCAGAGTGTAAACTTTCCATTCGCGTTCGATGAGATAAAAGGCTCCTGTTTGCGCAGCTCAGGCCTGAAACTGTGCGGTGGCTCAGCATGCAGAAGGTAATTTATGTAACATTTCATGTTTCTTGAGACCATCCTCGGTTTTACTGTTAGCTTTCTTAATAATTCAGTGTATAAACCTGTGGGACTTAATTATTGCATGAGACAAAGCTTCAATATTCAGTTAATGTTTCTTTTACAAAACAAACCTGATCTTGAAACTCTAATTTTAGTTATGCGTTCAAATTTGAGACATAAAACACCGTTTTTTTTTTGCTATTCAAAACAGTAAAAAATTGTTCTAACCTGATACGCGGTTCATTAGAGTGACTAATGTAAAATAAGGGGTAGTTGATGTGGGTTAGGGTTCACTACCTTTATTGAATGCTTCCATAAAGTGGATTCTCGTTAAGTAAGCCATACCCATAAGAACTTTTCCTAAGCGGCTTGTTAAACAACGATGGGTGCGCAATATTATTTTGATAGAGTAAGAGATTTATCGTCGTGTTTTTCTGCTTTGAATATTAGCTTGAAAGAAAAACGGAGGTAGTATTAAGGCAAGAGACGTTAACCAGTTTCGCATAACTGGTATGCTACCCTGCACAGAAGAAAGGGACGGGGGAGATTCAAAGAAGAGTAGAGAAAAATAGCAATAGAGGGGGAGCACGCACACAACGTCTCGGTGTGTCAGTCGTGCTGTATACGGCATTATTAATAAGTCCACAGATATTCGAGCAAGCGGGATGTTCTCATAAATTTAACAATGCCACCCGAGGCAACGTCTCCTCCATCTTAGAAGAGGCGCTGCCAAGGTCTCTGAGCCGTCACCTGAGGCCCAGACATCATCGTCAACAGAGGGTGGGACAGTTTCTTCATTCATTTGTTGGTTTCAATTTCAATGATTTCTTGGCATGACATTCGATGTTGGATACTAGGAACATCGTTGATTGGTCATGGTTAGGCACATAGATTACGAGTGATCGTTTCTGCACAGCAGAGCGAGGACAGTCGCAGATGATATGCTGCAAAGTCTCCTCGATACCACAGACCATGCGAACGGCGTTTGCGGCCATTCATTTACAAAGAAAAAATTACTTTGTGAAAGCGACTCTAAGCAATAACCGGCACAGCAGAGTGGCCTTTTCTGCGGAGGCGAGAGGCCTTGCAAAAAAAGAACGAGCGGCATTATCGCCACGGTCGTTGCCTCTCATTGTCGTCACGTTGTCGACTCTCACGCCACAACACACTGTGTCCTTTCTCAAATGACGCATTAGTAAGGTGTCTGATCTAGAATTCGAGTTGCTCCTATGGTTCATACCGCAGGGCATGGACACAGAAATTGTAGGGATGCCTCCGTTTTTCAAGATGTGCAAAAAACGTTTTTTTTTCCGTGAGTGCACCGGACACATCTGTCGACTTGAGAGTAAATAGCAGTTAAACATAAATAACGGAGAACTTCTTGTTTGCGAAGTTTGAGTTGCTTACTGTATGACGTTTTTCCGCTGTTGAAAACAACACGCAGAATAAACACACGAACGCGACGACATGGGTGGACCGTGCAGTCGTGTTGGCGTCTTTCAATCGTGCGTTTTTTTCACTGCCCGCATAATATAATGCATGATCATTTATTGGCTATTGATATTGCATCTTTCTGCATGCAACGTGTGAGTCACTTGCACTTGTCATAGTATTGAAATTGTTCAAAAATGGCCGTAATAGTGGACATGATATGATGTGCGGATAATTCGTGGGTAAGTTTCTGCGCATTGTTAGTATGGGAAAGAGGAGTGACCTATTGGTATGTTTGTGTTACCTTAGCTTTGACCTGTCGGAAGGCTAAAGCTGCGCTTCCACGGTTCTATGATGTAACATATTGCGTGGTCTTACAGGGATGTACGTTTTAACTTTCTCCGATGCAATTAGTGTGCAGGTGCATATTGGCGTTTTGCCGCCAACTTACAGCACTCAATTGGGCGTTAAAGCATAAGCTACCGATCATTTGCTCAAATACCTCAATTCAACGCTAGATGCCTCACCTAAACGAGCTGATGGCCTCACCTAGATGCAAGGTGCCTCTGCTCAACGAGCTGAACTTAGTTAATTAACAGGAAAGACTGCTAGAATCACTGTATTATATTTTTGCGCTATTTAGTGCTCTTTATATAGGCAGGGCTAAACGATCACTTGTAAGCGTTTGCCGTTGAATAGACATTTAAGACTGCTTTATATTGCTTTTCTGTAGCCGCAACCATACTTGAAGAAATCGACGTGAGAACGAAGGTATTCCGCTATGGCGCCTCTGTGCAGTCCCTATTTTGACAGCACCGATAGATAAGAAATTGTGTCATGTCAAAATTCAGCAAAATTCAACGAAAAAAGAAAAAAGGGAGTGGGAGGGGTGTTCACAATTCTCTAGACTTAATGAGGCAAATGACGTGGACCGAGAGTCCTACAGCGACGTAGCGTTCACATATCCGTAGATGCAGTTGAGTTTGTCATTGCCATTTTTTCATTTAGAGCTTCATTGTCCCCCCTGTCACGTACAGGATAGCAACGTGAGCCAAAACCTCGTGAACATGCCTGCTTTTTCCATTCGTTTCTCTCTCCGTCAACGAAAACTTCCGGTGCTCCCGCCGCGACAGCCATTACCATGGCTGACAATTTCATCGGCGTACGCCACCATAAGCGCGCGGAGGCTTTCACTTCCGGATGGCTCATGGCACTTTCTTGCTTTGGGAGCCAGTGTTGTCACGACCGAGTTTGCGTCCACGGTACTCGGTCAACCAAAGTGACTCGCCTCAGACGAGGCTTACGCGGAAGAACGAGAGCCCAAGGGCGATGCCCACGTAGACGACCGTAAGTTCTGTTAGAGGTGCTATACGGTAGAGTGGGCCTGTTGTTTCCCACTCTGGTTAAGCCATTTATGTGCGTGACTGAACAGGACGATGGAGAAGAGCCCCAGTTCTTCCACTGCCATGTCCCATCTCTTTTCGTGCTTCTGTTTTGAGTTCCCGCTCTTGTCTTTCACTTTTATTTCTTTAGCAGCTCTTCATTCATAAAGTGTGTCCTGTTCTGGTTGTTCCCATACATGTTTTTTTTTGTGTCGCCCTTATACTTTCTATAAATCACGGAAATTTCCTCATACCCCCATTCAAAATAGAAAAATTCAAAAATACAATAAAGACCCCCCGTTCAAAATTACAAAAATACCCCCGTTAAAATACATAAAAAAATTCGGAACGTGTTTCTCCTCTGCAAACAGCGAACAAGGGTTTCAAAGATGCGAGAGTGGCGAGAGGCCATTTTGAGCTCTTATCCATGCTGCTCGCGGCTGCATTTTAAGTAGCATTAAGATGAGAGCATGCAGGCTCGAGCGTAAACAAAAATTCCTGGTGGAGACACGTATTTCGTGGGCCCGTTCGAGAACATGTGACGGTTTTGAAGTTCAAAGCTTTCAGGAAATGCGCGGCACAACAAGCCAAAAAGGAGAAATCCAGATTGAAGTATGACGTTGCCTTGCGTCGCATTCTATAACACATTAGTTAAAAAAAATATCACAAATATAGGCGAGAACAAGACAAGGCTTCAGCAGAACATGTTTTGGCGAATCTTTCAGTAGATAAATACGAGAAAAAAAAAGTTGGAAAGTTTTCAGCAACTGTTGACGAAGAACTAAAATCAGGTATGGTGCGCGGCGAATGATATCTGCTCCTTTCCTTCCCGAAAAAAAAATGAAGAGCTCCAAGAGAGATCCCTGGCGCTGTCTTGAGTTTTCGCTATTTTAAGAGAAACTGAACTGCATCGTCCCCCAAAATTCCAATTGGTACCGAAAGTATTACCTACTACCGCTAAATTACCATAGTTCAATACAAACCTGCGTTAACGTTTTTGCGGTTTATATCTGCAATAGTTTTTCATAGTTTGTCGCCATCACTGCTGAAGAGAACAATGTATTCTTCAAGTAGTAAATTATTGTAATATTACTGATTGATTCCCTCCCCCCTTTTTTTTCAGTTGTATGAATAGTTTTTCTAGTCTTAGTTAGTACAGGCGCAAGTGTTCTTTCCACTAAACTTCCTATGAGTGCCTTCGCACCGTAAATTGGATGTTATAATTCTCAGAAAATATAAATTATGCATAATCAAGTTTACAGGTTGAGCCCTTTTTCCTTAATCATGCAAATAAATATTCTTTACAAAATGAAAACATAACCTGGTAGCCTGGGGATTAAATTGTGCTCCATCGCAATCCAGGTTAAAACGAAACATGAGAATTGAAAGCTTTTACCGAAGCAAGAATTTGTAAAAGCTTTAGATTTAGAATCCCCCCATTGGGAAAGTTCTTGCATGCATGAATTTAAAGCGTGTCTCGTGGTATCATAAGCTTGAGTATATGATAAAATACTCATATTGTACCCACAAAGCTCTTAGCGTGAGACATGTTATAGCTCATGCAAAGTTGGAGCTTTTAAAAGCAATACTAAGAATAAGCAAGCACGGTGCATGCATTTAGAACCGCAGGAAATGCTCTCTCAGTACTTGTAAAAGCTCCAAGTCATACGGCGAGGAAAACAAGAATTTCTACGAGTAGATTTCTTTTTGCTAATTACGATTGTTTACGATTTAGATTTGGTCTATTCGCTTTGATGGTTTGCTTGGTAGGCTGTTTTTCAAATGCTTATTTCTAATTCCAGAATGTTATTTGCGTACAGAGGATTTTCTGAAATAGGAAAAAAAGTAGTTGCAGGTAATAAAATTAAAGGCTGTTTCACTTGTGGAAACCCGAGAGTAAAAGATTTGGTGCACTCATACATGCTGCAACGACACGAGAAAAACACCTCGAGTGCGAGAATTTTCCCGGCAGCTCCACCCAACGTAGCTTTAACGGCTTATTCATGAACTCTGCCAAATGAAAATATGGCGGCTGCAAATATTGTGGAAACTATACCTCGGATGTAGGAAGCGATTTTTATGGGGGCTTAGCTCGTAAGGAGCTTTCTTGACACTTGCCAAGAGGTAGCAAAATGAACTAAAAAGCGTTTCCAAAACACTGAAGCAATTCATGCCTGTAAATAAGGCGCAGAAAAACACGAACGGCCAGACATAGAAGCCAGTGTGCGTAGCGGCAAACGACTTCGATTTCGGCGTAGGCGTACACAGCTGAAACAAATAAAGCGCATTTTGAAGACTTGTGAACCCAGAGAAAATGACTTTATTTGAATACAAACTCGCGTAAAAAAAATGGCTGGCACCCGTAGTGAACATAACTTATTTCGTGTTACATGATGGTGCTTTTGCGGCGCAGTAAGTACATGTGGAGCGCATTTACGCTGGTTAACGTATTGATAACGGCACCTTCTATTGCCTTTGTGGAAAATTGCTTCCACGAAAACTGCATAATATTCCCGTTTATGACTTTATCGATTCCAACGGACTCAACCTGTGTTTATTATTGAATAGTATTGCAGTTTCTAATCTCCTTCGTGCTTCTCCACAAACCGACAAACCTCAGTTTTTTGCATTGAACGTCAGAGAACCTAACACTATCAAATATGTCAAAACCAACGGGTCTCTGGAAGGCGTCGCGAAGTTGCGCACATCATGTTTAGAGCATCATCCAATCGCTTATCCGATGCTGCGTCATGACCTATGGGTGTGAAAGTTTAAAATTTAATGCAGAAAAAAAACATAATAATAATAAATCTACGGAAACATGCTGGGGCATGTTCCCGGAGCTCGTAAGTGGATTCACGAAGCAAAACTTTGAGTGAATACAGCATGGCTACAAAGTAATCTTAAGAGTGGTCTGGACCACTCTTACGTACATTGTGGCTGCTTAGAACCTGCCGTCGCGATGGGATATTTGTATGCCGTGGCAGATTTTTTGTTAATGCATGGCCATGTAGGGCTGCCAAATGGCTGCTGGCGCGTTTTTATTCATTTCAGTGCTTTGAGTTTCATGTGTTCTTTCACTTTTACGCAATGTACGTTATTGACAACCACAGTCGTCTAACGAGCTTAGAGTCCAAGCAATTAAAGAATCCTGTTGGGCGTAAAAAGCATAAAACTATGCATGTAGAGACTTGCGGCTGTATGAAAACCAATCTGCTACATGAATGATCGATTAATTCGAACACGGCACGATATATGGTCAACCTTATTTGTCATGTTGTGTTGCGCCCCAAATCGTCCAATTAAATGTAGAACTTGTGATGCTTGCCACATGGGTGGAAATTACCACAAGAGAGATTATTAGTAGCACATCCCCTGCATGCTATTCGAAACAATAGGGAGCAGTACTTTTCAGTTGGCCGTTCATAAAGCCTATTATGTGGTTGCACTCTCGTATATATGATTCGAATGGCCCTAACTGTCAGATGGGTGCGATCTCGGAGATACAGCTGTCGACGCACTTTGGGACGATATAAAATGGGCACGGGCTTTGCAAACTAAAGCGTATTAGGGCTGTGGGTGCTTACGCATGAACCTACAAACAAATCAAGCTGTCCCACCTTTGTTGTTCGTAAACAGATGTGGGCCGCGTTAAAATGGCAAGCAGACGGGATCAAATGGCTCCAGTAATTTTAAAGGATACCGAAAAAGCGCAAAACACTACTGTCGGGCAAACGGCCGAATTCTTTTTTTCGACAATTAACAGCTGTTTAACTTGGCGCAAGAATATCATTTAAGGGTGGAGCTTGCTAATGATATGCATTTTATGCGAATTAGCGATCAGTTCACCTGGGGATACTTGCGTCGTCAAGGAATAAAACCCCGCCGCAAGCTCTTATCGGAGCAGACGACAAACACGAGCTGACGACGGCTTGTGATCGGTTGTGAAGCAGTACTCTCAACATCAGGTCACTTTATCACGTCCCAAAACACTTCTTGCAGCTGGCACGCCTGTCGTGTTCATCGAATCCAATATCTTACCCATCGCACATAGGAGCAATTTTTGCCGCACCATGAAAAATGCTCAAGAACTTTTTGAGGGCTCTCTTACGTGCTGTGCCGTAGGCGAAAACATAGCGTCGTCAACAGGGTACCTGTCGATGCCTATTTTAACAAACGCTTTCCTCTTGAGTTGTTTGAGCGTTCGACTGAACGTGTTGTGATTACCGCTGCTCTTTAGGTGCACCTAAGCGGTGTGAAAACCAGCGGCTGTGTATCGGTGTACGGTCAAGCGTAGCGAAGCCTATGCCTCGGTCTGTTTATCAAACGGGGATCGGTGCCTGTGTATCGACGGCCACCAGCACTCGAGGAGCCTGCAGTGTGTGTTTGCGTTCTGGTAACAGCTCATTCGCTTCGCTTTCTAGTCTCTAAGTTGGGTGCTGTGCGACATTTTGGATTGGCACGGTTTCGCACGTTACTTGAGTGACCACAAATACGTACGGTAACGCATGAACTACGCGCTGAGTGGGGTTTTTCTTTGTCACTGGCTAGGCCGTGCGCTTCTATTTTTTCTTGAGCAGTCGAGAGTGCAATGAATCTTCGTTGTGAACAGTGGTGCTTTGTGTGAACAGTGGTGCTGTGGACTTTAAAGAGGGTGTGCTCGTGTGACAGAACATTAAAAGACAGCGTTGATAACTGTTTTGTCCTGTGAAGTTGTGGCGGTGAGGCTTGGCGTTTTGATTTATTAGGGAGTTTTAGAATAGCATACCGCGAGCCCTTGCGATGCGGTCGCTGCCACTGCGCATGCGTCGTAACGAGAGTCGGCGTTTGCGTTGGCGGCTCGCGCGCAGTAAATCCGAAATAGCGTGCGGCGATAGCAGCCCGCATGTGTCCCGCAAACGCTGGTTTCGAGGCTATGGTGTCGCTGCGATCATGCGTTGGGGTTTATAGCAGGGCAAACGCTGTTCAAAATTGATATGGCACCCGCTACGCCCACAACGCCCGCATCGCATGCAAACAGTATTCTAAAACTACCGATTAACCCGTCAGTTATCCTTTCTGTGACAATCATAGTCCGAGCGTCGTGATGTTTTGCACCAAAGTCACGAGATGATACATCCTGTTGTAGATGACGTTACTTCGGCAGCACGCCTAGACTCTTCTTCGGTGAGAACTGAACCTGGCAGCGAGAGACCACAACTTCAAGCCTCCCTCTGGCCTTCGGAAAAAGCAAACATTTCACCAACGCCTTGCCTTGGATGAAGCTGTGGACCAGTACCTGCTAGCTACAGGTTTTCGTGTCCATCTTCCCGCCGTTTTGCATGACACTAGAGCCTTGAATACAGCGGCCCATAGGCAGTTCTCACATTTTCTAGTGAATGCAGACGCCTTGCTAGCTTTCACGTCATCGACAGCTTCCTGTCTGCAAATGGCCTTTGCCTGTTGGCCTCTGATCACTCTTGATTCCTGTTGACACTGACGGCCACTAAACGCTCTGCCATCAGTGAGTAGAGATTGCGGAACTGTTGCCCTTCACGTAGTAATATAACGTGTGCAAGTTTTTCAGCCCAGCACATGTAATCTTTTCTCACGTTAAGTTCAAATATAAAAGATTTACTACTATAATTATTACATATACATATATTATCGAAGGGGGTGGAACGACAAGTACATCCGCAGTTTTTGTGATTTGATATCAGCGAACTTTATAGTCTTCGTATTGGGACGAGCCAGTCTATTAAGCACGTTTGAAAGTTGGAAATGATAGTGAATTATTTTCTTTTATGAGCCAGGTAACACTCGAGGAATTCATGTTACTTTGAAGCCCCGCAACGGTGGTCTCGTGACATATGTTGAATTCCAATGGTGGAGTCGGAGCAAGTTTTTCTGCTCCTTTCAGAGCAAGTGTGTTCCAATGACAGAGTGAGAGCGAGAGTCAAAAGTTACAGTGAGAGAGCCGGAGGGGATTCAGAGCGGGAGTCCCTCCGTGGAGCAGGAAAAACTGCTCCGCCGAAATCGGTGGAGTGGACCAGAACTCAGCGTGACGCATTTCCTTTAACACGTTTGCCTGCTTGGGGGCGCGGCTGGCGCGGCGCCAGTTGTGTTGATAATGGCGGACGGTATGGACGGCTCGGCTACCTCAGCAAAGCGTGCGGCAATGCTTCTGCTACTCGATAGCGACAGCAGACATCGTGGACAATAGCTGTTGCACGCTTGGCGTGATATCCATTCCACACAGGTGAATAGCGCTGAACAAGCAAACGAACGATGCGGCGATGCTGGTAAACAACGTGGAAAACAGACAGCGGAAAAGACCACGCGCAAGGTATCCTGGGTAACGTGGCAGCTTCCGGCTTGCTCCAGCAGGGCGGGTTGTGTTCCGATGGCGGATTTGGAGGATTTGCTCTACGCCAGAGTCGAGTGCTCGCTCGCGAAGTCGGTCGGCTGCACCAACTCCGCCATTGGAATTCAACATAAGACACTCTGCTGCTGACCCGCAGGTCGCGGGATCACCACCTTCTTTAGAAAAGAGTACCCGCTGTAACGTATAATCTCAGGCCGGACAAGCCGTTAACAAAAAAACAGAAATGTGGCTGCTTGGCGACACTGCAAATCGAACCCTTCCTAAATTGTAGCTGGACGCTGTAACCACTCGTCAATTGACGCAGTGCTTGAGATCAGAGCTTGCCACGTGCAGTATTTATGATTTACCCCATTTTTAATATATCGCCATTCCCTCAAAAATATGCGAAATGCGAAACGCCTGGTAAAACGTCGTCAAAATTAGAAAGAAGAAGCGGAATGCGTTCGCCTAAGGTGACTAGAAGGTAGACGCCACCAAGTCTGCCTGTATTACGCACTTTATATAGGCGTATGACAAAGCAAATCAAATATCCTGAATTCACTATCACTAGTGTCACTTTCACTAAATCAATACTCAGTTTGTTTCCATTATCGTAATCTAAGCAAAATTTCTATAATCAACTCAACAGTGTCTTAATTAGCTTTGATTTTCTTGTATAGGAACAGTCACACTTTATGTCGCATTCTGTACGCCTATAGCTCCCACTGAATGCATACTCCGCCTTTCTATGCTTTTAGAAGCATCCGACGCCGCTCTGAGGAAGCTTCCCATGACGTGTGCTGCACCAGAGGATCGTCTTTATTATCTCCTCGATCACTTCAGTTTCATGTTTTCGCGAAGACGAAATGAGAGCCGTGCTATACAGGCGCTCTCTTCCCTTTCATTTCGCACGTGTGGTAATAGGGAGTTTTAGAATACCGTTTGCAAGCGCTGCGGGCGTTGCGGGTGCCATATGAGTTTTAGAATAGCGTTTTCCCTGCTGCGATCCACAACGCACCATCGCAGCGACATCGTAGCCTCAAAACCAGCGTTTGCGGGCCACATGCGGGCCATATGCGGGTCGCGATCGCCGCACGCTATTTCGGATTTCTTGCGCGCGTACCACGAACGCGAATGCCGTTTCGCGTTACGACGCATGCACAGTGGCAGTGACCGCACCGCAAGGGCTCGCGGCGCGCTATTTTAAAACTCCCTAATGTCACTTAACGCCATGAATCGTGCACGTCCATTGTTTAAAGACTTCTAACGCAAACGCTGCAGGGATAAGTTAACTTCACCGTGTTTTCTGAACAGCGTTAGCACTGAAACACCACACCATGAATCTCTTTCGCTTAACGTGGTCATATATTCAAGCGTGAGCGTATGCATGTTCGCGTATTCTGGCTTTATCAAAATGCAGCGGTGCATGAAACCTGCATGCGACATTGCACTCACGCGATACCATCCCATTACTGTTGTTCTATATTTCTGCAGAATTTCTCCGCAGTTACAGAAGTCGCTCCTGTGTCTTGTAATAAGGTTATTGTAAGAAAGGCAACCTTTTACCTCTATTCCCCTGCCGACATGATGGCTAAGGTATTCGACTGATGACCCACAGCTCGAGGGATTGAATCTCGGCTGCGGCGGTTGCATTTTCGATGGAGGCGAAAATGCTGTTGGCCCGTGTGCTTAGATTTGGGTGTACGTTAAAGAACCCCAGATGGTCGAAACTTCCAGAGCCCTCCACAATGACGTCTCTTATAATCATATGCTGGTCTTGAGAAGTTAAACCCCACATATAAATCGAATCATTTTACGGTCTAGCTACAAAACACTTTTACGACAAACACTGTACAGTGATCGATATTGCCGGATTAGTTGAGTGGCAGCACTGCTTCATTAAAATGCAAGTTAACGGGTCGTGGTGAACAGGGAAAGACGTTTGGGGCTTATCTTCAAACATTGCGTGTAACAAGTTTTGCGCGGTTTCATTGATGTGGTGCACCTGAGGTGTTGTCCACTTGCACTTGGCTAGATAGCGCACGAATTATTGCTGAAAAGGGCCCCACAACATGCACTTTTTTAGCATGGTCAGAAAACGCTACTGATCGGTAGTAGAGGCCCCAAGAACAAGTGAGCCAAATATTATACCACAGCACGTGCCATGCAATTCACAATAAGTGTGATAACCGAATGATAAGCTGCTACCGACCTTCCTCCTGCCAAAATATCATGGATTTTCTTTTCTTCTACCTGAAATAATTCTCTTTTCAACTTCAAAACAATCTACTGGTGATTGATTACATTATGTTCCTACATGATAACGACTAATGTCATTGTCGCTAAAACTCACCAAAACTTTTGAAGTATGGTTAATAAGCACTTTATTAAATAATATTAACATTTACAAGACATCGAGTTGTGCAAAAAAGTCAATCAGTAGACACTCCGTATGACCTTAGTTTTTTCTGACATGGCCTTTACCATTAGATTTTATCATGAGGCGATGGATTAAAGGACGATATGTACTGTGTTCACAGTATTTGCACTGAACACGGATCTCTTGCATTTGCATGGCAAATGAATCAACAAAGCTGAGGAATCCCTACTTTCGTGCCGAACAAGAGGATAAATTATATAAAAGTAAGTATGCGCATATGCTATGTCACAGTTTGGTGGTGATTTCTCGGAACCTAAATGCCCTTGCAGGCAGAACAAGAGCGACGTCGTTCCTTCAGCGTGCCCTTTCGCACCGAAGAGTTCAAAATTGAAACAAATATTACTGATTCGTTGAACTTATTGTTAAAAATGATGCAATTGACTCTTATGAGAGTTCTGACTAACGCTTACACACGAAGTCACCGGAGTGAGCTCCCTTCTTCGCACACAGAAAAAGTCAGTCAGTCAATAACAACTTTACACAGAAAAAGGAACACAATACATTTAGCGGACGAGACAGAATCGACCAGCCAGCTTCGTTGCGTCATTGCGCCGCTTCGGTGCATGTTTAAAAGAAAGTTTTCTACAGACAGGCGGCCAGACGCACATGGGGATGATAGTACAGGCATGCGGCTGGGAGAATTGACGCTGATGCATGGAAGCTCTGAGGGAATGGCAAGAAGCAACCGGCCACGATACTGCTGGGAGAACAGGGATCATCGGGGAGTGACACGTGCACCTCTGGCTTCGCCCGAATTGAATGATAAGTGAATCGCAGAATTAAAGGGACGGGAGTGCCGGCTTGGCGGTGTAAATTAGATTTCGGGCAGCGCTCGGGAACGCCTGCGGTTGAAGCGAGTTCTCAGCAGAAGTTACCAACCACGCAGTTACAATGGCAGCTGCGTAACACTCCGTATACTTGGAATCACACGCGCTGTCCCACTTCATGGAGGCAAGGAATGAAAAGAAACAGGAGTGGTGCAAGGATCGGAAAATTGGGCAGGGCGACTTACAGAGAATTTTCTATCTTCAGAAAGGCTATGCATTGGGGGTTTTAAGGCATAAACTATTTCATGTTTAATTCAGCTTTGGCATAGTCCTATAACTTCAGAATACGCAATTACAGTGAGGATGAAAGCTAAATGCTTATTAAAAGAATATTGTAATGGCATTGCAGGAATTGATGAAACTACGTAATGTTGGGTGGGGCTGTGAATTAAAATTTTGAAGTAGCTTACTTCGATAAGCTGATCTCAATTCAGTAACTATGCACATTTTACGCACTCAGTGTTGTTGTTTTTTTAACCGCTTGTCTAATTCATCTCAGCTAGAGAGAATCTTTGGTGAGATAAATATTTCTGATCCCCCTGATTCCAAAAGTGTTTAGGAATTTAAGCCATAGGGCTTGCTGGTGTATATTGTATTCAAGCTACCTTTGCAGGGCTTGCTCAAGCATGCTAAGCTTTCCGCTTCATATATACAGAGAGGTCGCGGGATGGAATCCCTGCTGCGGCGGCTGCATTTTCGATGAGGCGAAAATCTGTAGGCCCGTGTGCGCAGATGTGGGTGCGCGTTAAAGAATCCCAGGTGGTTGAAATTTCCGGAGCCCTTCACTACGGCTTCTCTCATAATCATTTGATTGTTTTGGAACGTTAAACCCTACACATTAATCAATCATAACTTTGGTAACTAGGTGTAAAGCACTAGGAAGACGTAACTCCTCAATAACAAACAAAATACTTTGTTTACTCCCCCTTTGTATTTTGAATTTGTACAGGACGCCTCCACTGAGCATCTCACCGTGGTCAACCTAGCAGTCAAGCCAGTGATGAAAAAGATGACAGCACTCTCCTCTGCGATGTGGGCTTGAACTCTGCGGGCACAAGAAAAGAATAAAAAGGTCAGAAAATCTAAAGCTTGATAAATATTGAGATTAAAGCCAACTCTATCATAAATGACAGAAGCGTGAATCTTAGTAATGATTGTTGGGGTTTAACGTCCCAAAACCAGAAGCATGCATCTTTAAGATTAGTGACTTTGGAATGCGCCATGATAAGGTAAATGGTCGTCCAAACATATTTACGCCGCTTTGAGAGAGAGAGAGAGAGATAGAGAGAGAGAGAGCATTAACTTTATTAAAGGTCCTGAAGGGGACTGGGCAACCCTTACGGGGGCCAGCCTGGTGGCTCCGCCCATGTGGGGACTGGCAGTCGAAGCTCGCCAGCCACCTTTTGGGCCTTCTGGATGGCCTGATGTTGAAGGGCCCTGTCAGGGCTCCTGAGGTGGTTGATGCAGTCGTCCTCGGTGGCAGGGGACCCGAAGCTAGCGTTTAGCACGGGACACTACCACAGCACGTGACTTAAAGCGCATCTTGAGTTTTGGCATTTGGGACATTCTGGCCTTATATCTGGGAGGTATTTGCTGCAGATATTGAGGCTGGGGTAACTGTGCATTTGCAGCAGTCGAAGCGTTAATTGTTGTGCTTTATTTAGTGCTGAATGAGGTGAGGGGAGTGACTTTTCATGAAACCTGCGCGTGACCCGCTGTGTGTGTTCTACTCGGGATTACTGCTCTAATAACTTTGTTTTGTTTTGTTATTATGCGTTAATACCAACGAAACAATTACGTGACTTACTGTTGTACGCTGTTGCTTGTCTTCTTTACTGGCAACGTTCTGGTCCTGAAGCAAAAGTTAGCATTGATCGGTGATTATGTGGGGGTGTGTAGTTGATACTTTTGGAAGATTTCACTAGACATATGACCTTTTCAAAAAAGGAAAAAACAGCAAGAACAACGACACCAAAATGACTAGTTTTCACCCAAGAGCGGAGGTTCCAGTGCTTTGAATAATTATCATGATGCGCCTTTCACTGAAGCGTAGCAGGTCTAACTTGTAACGCGCTGATGCTAGTTCCTTGACTGAGTGTAGGTGAATCTGAGCTAAAAAAAGGAGAAAAACAAGGCGTTGACTGGAATGTTGAAAGCTTCAGCATTCTTTTTTTTAATTATTTTTCGAACACTACGTCACCGCCTGTTTTAAAACGAATTACCAAAAAAACCCCTCCAAAGTTACTAAATAATGAAGAATTTATCATAGCGAGCTACATTATGTGATGCAATGCTTAGTACTGATGGCTGACGATGATTGTCAGCAGAACGGTTATGACGAGATGTAGTTTTTTTACCGGGCGACGGCGATAGGCGTGAAGTTGTGCCGTAAGCTAAGTTGTTGCAGTAATCGGTCACTGGTATTCTAGAACGTCATGGTAAGGGCAATAAGTAGAAATAAAAACAGTGCACATGTAACAGCACTGGAGCTCAGCTAACAGCTAGACTTTGTCATTATCGTCAATTAATAAATTTTCACAATTTCTAGGCTGTCCTTTTATATCTTTTATTTGTCTGTGACGTAGTTCGTTTCAGTGAATATTTTACACAAAGCCCCGGGAGCAAGACTTATGCAGCATATCGTTGCATAACGTGTGTGGCAGTTAGGCAAATTGTGAGTCTTAACATCTGGACGCATTGCTAATGATCTTCACTGGCGAGCCAGTGAATAATCGTTTGCAACGCGGGCGATGACTCTAGTGGTGCGGAAAGGCACGTAGACAGAAATGGGGCGTAGATAATGTCTAGTAAAGTTCATCCCGGTAGTATAACATTCGCAAATTCACCAAAGCACGAGCTCTTGTTCCCGTGGACGATTCAAAAAGCTGGTAATACAAAGTGCTGCTGCGAGTGATGCTTTCGCTCGTGATTGCCCTGCACTTGTCCCACCACATAGCGGATAGCATGCCCGCACGTACTTTCCAGGAAGCATAAAAACACAGCAGCGCCACGCATTAAAAAAAAGCGCTCCTTTATCGGCTCCATTCAGCTGGTAGCCCTTTGTCTATGGCTTCAATAGCAACTTATGGGACCTATCGCACAATGTCTCGAATGGAAGCAGCCGCGCCTGGTCACGCACAGTTTCTCTTCCGCTGTTTCCGCACTCTTTTGTGACATTGATGAGAAAACCTTACTTCTAGAACTAAACAGGGAGGACAGATTCCTCCTCCACCTTTCATCGCCTTTTGTAGAAAAAATATAGCGCATCGTAAGGAATACGGAGCAACGAAAGGAAGTCAAGGTGGAGAGAAGCGTCCTCTTTTTTTGCTACTGATTTGTAGAAAAACACATGAACGGCAACAGCGGTGGCCAACAGAAATGTTGCATGGGGATACTCTTCACTGTGTTCACACAGACGTATTGTTGCAATATGAAAAAAAGGGAGAAATGTGCTCCATTTTGATTGCCTCATGAGTGAAATGATGAACGAGAATGAGCATGACTACGGTTACATGTAAATAACTTGGTTACCTACAAGTATCTCTATATTATTTGCAAATTTTTTTCCTATCTTATAGCTTGCATTTTCCTATCAGATGTATAAGGTTAGATGAGGGTTGAGGTGGCCTGGTGGTGTATCATTTCTGCCAACACATATGGTTTCCAGAAGATGCATGTTGCTCCCGTGGTTGTCATTAAATAATCTACTGAAGCAACGGTAACCTAAATATAGCTCCTTCAGGGGCAAATTCCAGTAGCATAGAAGACCTTCATTTTCTGTCATGTCAGGGTCAATGGTCCAAACGTCATGAAAACAAAATATGCATGTCATGTCATAAAGCTTTAGGTTGCATGTGTTCAATGAATATGAGTAGCACATTTGCTCGTAATATTTCTTCTCTGAATGTTTTCTTCAGCAGGGAAATTACTTTATTCAAATTTATACTCCGAGTTGCACCGAAAGCACACGAATGAATGAACAAAAAACAAGATATCAATCTGTAACTTAACTAATGTCTTGAAAAAAAGGAGCCCTTACTGGATGTCCCTGAAACACGCCCATAGGTAAAGATAGGACAAAGGAATAGCGTCTATATAGTAATTCATTGAAACAGTTTTTACATGTCTAAACGCACAAAAAACAACAACGAACAAATCGACTGGTTCGTTGATTGATTAGATTATTGGCTGGTTGATTCATTGAGTGATGGATTGATTGAGTAAGTGAGTGAGTGAGTGAGTGACCAATCGATACATCACACTTTTAAAGAAATGGTATCGACCCGCTTGTTTCAATAGCTAAGTGCAGCTTGAAGTGCATAATTGTTTATTTAAACGCAAGTGCGACCTAATATCCTGGCGTATACGAGGTATGTAATCAGACACATTTGACTTGTGCATCGTGGATGCATTTTTTATGTTTATTCAGAATAAATTAACGAGATTATTTGGTATTTATTAGCGTCAGTTTGACTTGCGCATGATCTATTGTGTTAAGAGGGAATACATTATTGGAAATACGTCTTACTTAAAACAAATAATTGGGGGATCCTGCTCGCCAACATAATAGTTTTATTATTTGAAGCAACATGTTCACGATGCCACTTTTGGTTCAGACCTGTTGTTTTTATTATATTTACTGAACCGATACATCGTGCATACTATATAATATGCCCCTACATCACCTCTAATCACTTAGATGCCTATGCAGTTTGCCAGAACACAAGCTTTACAGATACCTAGTCATGTGACACTTTTCCAACGTCTCCAAACTCGCTTTTGACACACAACGGTGGAGCAAAACGGAGAGGCGGGCGAATTGTTGCTGATACATAACAGCGTAAATGTAGCGCGAAAAAACACGGACAAGAAAGTGGCTAAGGCCCTCGGCGTCTGACGCGTAGTCGCGTAATCAAATCCTGGCCATGCCGGCCACATTTTCTATGGAGGCGAAAATACTTGAGGGTCGTGTGCATAGATTTGGTGCATATTAAATAACCCCAGGTGGTCCAAGTTTCCTGGGTCTTCCTCTACGACGTCTCTCATTATTACACGGTGGTTCTGGGATGTCAAACCCAAATAAATATTATATTGACCCGGGTCTGCGTGTGAACGACAACGATGATGTGGGGATTTAGCGGACACCAGGTAGTGGGCCTCTGGCTTGACTCGAGAACAAAGAAAACAAACAAAGGCTCAGCTGTTGAAAACACGCTGCTTTCGCTGCCTCAAGGCGTACTTGTGCTTTGTTCGCGTTGTACTGCGACACTGGTGGAGGTGCTGGCCCGCGACACCACCTGATGCTCCACAGTCCCACGGGGAGCCGTTCATCCTAGCCCAGAAGCACTTGTCGACACTCCCGTGCATCGCTTCAGTCGTTCACTTGCGAAACCTCCCTCAAGAGTTACCCTTTCGCAGGAACACTCTACAAGGCACAGCTCACATCTACCAATGGCCACCGCCAGTCCACAACAGTCACTACGTAGACAGTAGTCTGCCAACCCTATCTCAGGTAACCTTTTTTTTTCACCGCTGGTGCCTGATCGATTTGCTGGTGGAGCACATGAAGACGTCGAAGACTGGCTTGATCACTATGAACGTGTCGCCAACACCAACCAGTGGTCTCTTTAACAAATGCTTTCCAGCGCCTATTTCTATCTCGACGACAGTACTCGTACTTGGTACGAGAACAGAGAAGGCAGTTTGTCAACATGGAGTGACTTTAAAAGAGGGATGATTGACACATTTGCAAATGTTGACCGGCCTGAACGTGCGCACCATTTACTCGAGCTTCGGGTTCAGAAACCCAATGAAACGGTCACAATGTTCGCTGAGGACATGGCCCATCTCTTCCGTAAAGCTGACCCCCACATGACCGACGACAAAAAGTTACGCTACCTCATGCGTGGCGTTAAAGAGCAATTGTTCGCCGGACTTTTGCGGAACCCGCCAAGCACCGTGGAGACTTCATCAAAGAAGCTACGGCTATCGAGCGGGCGCTTCAACTACGATGCCGACAATACGATCGCTTGTCCAGCAG
Source organism: Rhipicephalus microplus (assembly GCF_013339725.1). Classification (NCBI taxonomy): domain Eukaryota; kingdom Metazoa; phylum Arthropoda; class Arachnida; order Ixodida; family Ixodidae; genus Rhipicephalus; species Rhipicephalus microplus. The sequence goes on along the minus strand of NC_051170.1, from coordinate 43,314,691 downwards.
CACCCACATTCAACTCGCCGCTGCGACATCTGATAATCAAAGCTCTCTACGCGATTTAATACGAGAGATTGTTCGCGAAGAGCTGTGAAGCTGCGGAGTCTGGTCACGGAACCACCCACGGCGTCTGTCGCTGAAGTCGTCCGCGAAGAAAATACGCCAAGAGTTTTCAGCAGCTGATCCTACTCACAATCAGCGACCTATGAGCTACGCAGCCGCGCTTCGCCGCCCGCCGCCCGTCGCGCCGTCGTACCGCCAGCAATCGGCAGCCGTTCCTTGGTCGCCACCGCAAGAACAAACACCGCGGCGCCCTGCCGTCGTACGAAATGCTGCCGTACGAAGAGCCGTCTCCCAACGAGATACGGCATTTGCTACATTTGCAACATTACGAGCCGTTGCGGCGTCCACAGCTTCGTAAAACAGACGTCTGGCGCACCGTAGATAGACGTCCGCTTTGTTTTACCTGCGGAGGTGTGGGCCACATTTCCCGTCATTGCTGGCACCACGTTGATGCGTTTTGACCTCTTCGGCAATGGTCTGACGATCGACGCCCCCACGACGATTACCCACCACGCTGGGACGCTGATTCTCAACGACCTTCCTTGTCTCGGTTCCATTTTGACAACCGCCGTGCCAACAATGACGACAGGGAGCCTTATTACCAGCCAGTTTTGGGACGTCGACCACGCTCTCCGTCTCCGGCATATTCGCCTTCGTCGCGCCACCAGCACTACAGCCGACGCCAGCGGAAGGAGGTCACCAAGTCCACGCTGGGGAAACTGAAGGCGGCGACCTCCGGGGGTGAGGTTGCAGGCTGCCAAGGTGACGTAAAAAGGCGACCGTTACTCTTACCACAGGACGCCGCAAAGCCGACTAGTTGTAACGTTGACGAAAAATGTGACCACAGATCTTACCATTTTTGTAGACGGACAGCAAGTAACAGCCTTAGTTGACACCGGTGCCGACTTTTCTATCATAAGTGAAAACCTTGCCATGCGCCTCAAAAAAAGTGAAGACTACGTGGACGGGACCTCACCTGAGGGCAGCAGGCGGCCAGCTGTTGATGCCTGTCGGAAGGTGTACAGCAAGACTCGACATCGGCGGCTCTTCTTTCGTGGCGACGTTCGTCATCCTCACCTCATGTTGCAAGGACCTGATCATAGGGATGGACATTCTTAAGAAAATATGGTGCCGTCATCAACATCCCGGACCGTTCAATTACGTTCCACAACAGTACTGGCTTAGTTGACTGTTCAGACGGAGTACGTAACACTTTACGCATAATTGATGATGATGTGGTCGTCCCGCCACGGTCATGCACTCTTGTTTCGGTGGAAGGGCACAAAGCGTTTGATGGCGAAGGCATTGCCGACCAAATTGGCTCGCTGCTATTTAGTCACGGCATTTCGGTCACACGAGGTATCGTCCGTCTCACTGGTGGGCACACGAATTTACTTTTGACCAACTTCAGTACTGAGCGCCTGGCACCTTCTGAAAGGCAAAGCTATCGCTTCGTACGACAATATTGTAGAAATGCGAGGCAGTTTATGTTTATCGGTATTAGACGAAGCACCTAATCAAGAACCAGAACCCGTTCTCGACGTTGGCCCCACTCTGTCAAAGGATGACCGACAGAGACTTCTTCAGCTGCTAGCCGAATTCCGCGACTGCTTTTCATCTACCTCACGAGTTGGTCGAACACCTTTGACAAAGCATCGAATAATCACCGAGGACACGGCGAGACCTATTCACTAGAACCCTTATCAGTGTAGCTTTAAAGGAACGTGAAGCTATACAACAACAAGTCGCGAAAATGCTCGAAGATGATGTAATTCAACCGTCACAGAGCCCCTGGGCATCGCCTGTAGTGCTAGTAAAGGAAAAAGGACGGCACGCTGCATTTTTGCGTGGACTGCAGAAAGCTGAATTGGGTGACTAAAAAAAAATTGTGTACCCGCTCCCACGTATTGATGACTCCCTTGACAGACTTCGGCACGCTCGCTACTTTTCTTCCATGGATTTGAGGAGTGGATACTGGCAGATCGAGGTAGACCCAAGAGACAGAGAGAAAACCGCTTTGGTGACGCCAGATGGTTTATACGGATTTAAAGTCTTGCCTTTCGGTTTGTGCTCCGCGCCCGCGACTTTTCAAAGGCTTATGGACACGGTACTTTCGGGATTGAAGTGGAAGACGTGCCTAGTATATCTGGACGACGTTGTAGTGTTTTCAACCACTTTTGACGAGCATCTCAAAAGGCTGGAAGTTGTTTTACGTGCCATACAGTCTGCCGGCCTAACATTGAAACCGGAAAAGTGTCATTTCTGTTTCCATGAACTTCAGTTTCTCGGTCACGTCGTCAGTAACGCAGGCGTCCGGCCCGATCCTAGAAAAATTGCCGTTGGAGGGTACGGTTCCCAGTTTCCTCCAATAAGGAGGCTGTCAGACGCTTCCTGGGCCTTTGTGCCTATTATCACCAGTTTATCGCAGACTTTGCCCGCATCGCGTCGCCACTAACTCGTCTCACAAGAGACGACGTTGCCTTTGAGTGGAACGAAGAACAGGAGGCTGCCTTTCATGATCTACGTCAACGTCTTCAGCGCCCCCGGTGCTTGCCCACTTCGACGAAGAAGCCCCGACGATGCTTCACACAGACGCAAGCAATGCTGGTCTGGGAGCTGTGCTTGTGCAGCATCAAGAGGGCACAGAAAGGGTAACCGCTTACGCAAGCAGAACGTTAACACACGCTGAGGCTACTTACTCTACAACTGAGAAAGAATGTCTCGCCATGGTATCGGCGGGTTTAAAATTTCGCCGGTATTTATATGGCCACCCCTTCAAATTAATTAGCGACCACCACTCACTGTGCTGGTTATTCAGTCTAAAAGACCCTACCGGGCGATTAGCGCGTTGGAGTCTCAGGCTGCAAGAATTCAATATGGTAGTCGTACATAAGTCAGGCAAGCGACATATGGACGCTGACTGTCTGTCCCGTTCCCCCATTGAGTCGGCAACCCTACCTGAAGAGGAGGAAACGGCATTTCTCGGTGCCGTCGACACGACCGCCATTGCGCAGCAACAACGTGACGACGCTGAGTTGCTTGGCTTAATTACCTACTTAGATGGCAGATCTCGGAAGGCGCCAAGAGTTTTCGCAAGAGTGTGGTCATTGTTACTCTACAAAAGTACTCTACAAAAAAAACTTTTCGGTGACGATATCCGCCTATCTGCTCGTCCTCCCCGCAGCCCTTCGTTCCGAAGTACTCAAAGCATGCCACAACAAGGTGAGCTCTGGCCAATTGGGTTACACGAGAACGTTGGCCAGAATACATCAAAGGTATTACTGGCCGAGACTAACCACAGCCGTGAAGCACCACGTCCCTACCTGTCTCGACTGCCAGCGACGCAAGTCACCACCGACTAAACCAGCTGGCCTCCTGTAACCCGTACAGGTCCCAACAGCTTGATTCTACCAGATCGGCATGGACATTTTGGGCCCACTACCTACTTCTACAGCAGGGAACCGCTGGGTTATCGTCACGACGGATTATCTGACCCGTTATGCCGAGACAAAGGCTATCCAGAAAGTTACAGCAGCGGAGGTGGCAAGATTTTTTATTGAGAACATTGGACTGAGGCATGGTGCACCAACCATCGTGATCACAGGCAGAGGAGCCGCATTTAGGGCAGCTCTTTTGGATCACGTCCTCATGCTGAGTGGAACAGCGCATCGTAAGACCACCGCCTACCACCCACAAACGAACGGGCTGACAGAGTGTCTAAACAAAACCATTGAAGGCATGCTTTCGATGTACGTAGACGTTGAACACAAAAACTGGGATGAAATCTTGCCATTCATAACGTTTGTGTACAATACGGCCAAGCAAGAAACGACCCACCTGACCACGTTCAGCCTCGTTCATGGACGAGAAGTACGAACTCTGTTAGATGCGATGCTACCGCACGAAGGTGACGACATCGACCCATACGCCAACACGTTTACGGAACGCGCGGAAAAAGCTAGGCAACTTGCACGTTTACTGATCTGCCAGCAGCAAGAGTACAATGCAGGCCACCTCGATGCTCACCGCAGAACAGTCGTCTATCAAACTGGCGTCCAAAAGTATGGGTTTGGACACCCACACAGAAATGAGGACTTCCCGAAAAGCTTTTAAGAAGAAACCTTGTGCCATACTGAGTGCTGCGACAACTGATTGAGGTTACTTACAAAGTTGTTCCCGACAGTTCGTGTAGTATCAAGCGTCGCCAGCACCGTCCTGAACTCGTTCACCTAGTTCGCATGAAGCCTTACGTCAGCGAGTGATTGCGTGAGACTTTTCTTGAGAAAAAGCTGCATTACTGACTTTGAATCGGCTCGATGCTCTTTGAGAGGGAGGCAAATGACCCGTGTCTGCGTGTGAACGACAACGATGGTATGGGGATTTAGTGGACACCAGGTAGTGGGCCTCTTGCTTGACTCGAGAACAAAGAAAACAAACAAAAGCTCAGCTGTTGAAAACACGCTGCTTTCGCTGCCTCAAGGCGTACTTGTGCTTTGTTCGCGTTGTATTGCGACAAGTATTATCTGAATTCACTTTCGGCTCCGTCGTCAATAAATGCATCCTATGACACATATTTTCTACGTTAGAGTAACATGTGAAGTGGCGGATATTTAGTTTCTTCATTTATTTTACCCCTTACGCCCTTCCACAGTGTTGTAAGCACTGCCCGCCAGATCAAACAAGGCTGTACCAAGCAGCATCACCCCCAAACCGATGAGCCACTAAAACGAAGCCTGCGTGCGTATTCGCCTACAGGCTTGCTATATCACTGTCATCTGGGCAACAATGACAACAGGGCGACAGCTGCCAAAAACGAGGCTTCTTTATCGTTCGTTAATACGTGTTCGCAGCGAAGTATACATGCGAGCTTCATCGCTGTTTTCTAATTTACTTCCACGATCTTGTGGCCGTAGAGGTCGAGAAGGACGAAATTGGTGGCTGCACGTAGCCGAAAGTAAACAGCTGAGTTCACTGTGTGTCGCTTCCTCGCAACAAAACAATATATAAGGCTGTTTGGCCAAGCACTTGGCAATTTTTCGGCCCGAAATTATTTCCTTGTTGTCAACACTTGAAAGTCGTTCTCGTGAGGGCTCAATATAGGTCTTTCCAGGAGGATCGGAGCCCCATAAACAAACCGCGTCAGAGAGAAACAATGCAAGACATGCAATTAGTGTATGTAGTTAAGTGTTGCCTCGCGCATATTACTTATTCGGTTGGAACTTGAACACAGGGGCGGTGAGAAAACGTTCAGGCTGGATATGCTTTGAAGCTATAGTGTCTTCAAAAATGAAGCATTAAACAGAGTGAAATATTTTGTACTAATGAAACTGTGTTCCTTACAAATGTTTACCAGAGTTCTCGCTAAAATAATCTAGCAGTCAGCATGGTTCGGTGTTAGCCTAATGAATAGCGTGTTAATAAGATGAGAGCCGATTGAACGCTCACTGCAAACTAGGGGAGGCGTCTGTACGAATTGCCTTGCATAGTCGCCGCCTAATGACCTGTCGAAATCGCTATAAAATACGCGCGTTCAAACGCTAGTTCAATCAACGAATGCTCGTGCAGGCATATTCATTCAGTGCTGGCGTACATTCTACGTACCGACCGTGGCAGACTTGACAGTGTGTTGAAAAGGGAAGGAGGGAAGGATAATAATGGTGTTGCGAAAGACAAACGTTTAATTGCAAAGCTCAGCATAAACAACTTTCCAGACTTAAATAAACAGTTCCTTCATAGCTTGGACCATGTTTATTTGAAGCTGTATTGAAGTGTACTTGGATGCACAATTACTTACATCTCACACGCACTGCCCCCATCTGAAAGCATAAAACAAGGAAAAAAAAAAGGTTTGAGAAACACGAGGTCTCGGTGACTCAGGCCTCTTCTCACTACTCGTCTCATGCACTATTGGTTTCTCTCATGCCTTACAAACATACCCAAACAGCCAACGTAATTGACATAAAACAAGTTATATTCACGCCTAAGCAAACAAACAAATAAACAAAGAAACAAACAAAGAAACAAACAAACAAGCAAACAAACAAACCAACCAATGAACGAGAAAAAACAAAAAACAAATGAATTAGGAAAGCCACCAGAAAACTGGGCATGAGAAAGAAAAGATAAGAGCCTTGAATTTGTACCAGTCGAATAGATCTTTGACAACATCTCTGAAACAATGACACACCATGTAAAGTTTGTTCGCCCACTTCAGTCAGTTGGTAGAAATGTGAAGGACATGCGCAAAAAATTACTAAATCAGCACGAACACTCAATTTTCCAACTATCTGACGATAAAGAAGAATCAAAGTAGAGAACTTGCTAGAGCGAAATGTTTCAACTTCGATATTATTTGTACGAAATCCATGGTTCTGACGTCACACCGATCGTCGCACCTTTGAGACAGTTACATATGTGTAGTTAAACCCTAAAATATGGCTGACCAGCAGGAGTTCGGAATGGGGGCACTATCAAAAAGTGCGCTCATTGTGATCTCGTGCCGTTGAGGCGTGAAATGTCAGCAGCTTATTAATGTTCTGTCTAACACTACCCTTGAAAAATCTATAGTAAATGAGAGTAATACATCAAGGCAAGACAGAGTGGCTGACCTGACAAAATATCTAAAACTGCGACCAGAAAATGATAAAAATAATGGTGCGACGCAGCTGCTCAATACTTCATGGTCACTCAAAGCAACATCAATTTTCCCCGAACCTTGGAGTTTCGATTGTGTTTTTTTAGTGTTTCTTTTTTTAGGACCACTTTTCTTCGAGACAATGGACGAACGTGACACTCCTTGGGGTGCTGCAATTCTCCGACTGAACGTGACCCGCCTTCTTTCCAAACAAATGAGGAATGAGGAAAATCCGAAAATATTAGGAGAAAAAAAATGCTATGTTTTTTTTTTGAGACTCTCGCTTTATTGTGGGCTTAAGATTGAGTTGTGTCTATCACAAAGGAAGGACATAATTCTGTCTCTCAAGATTACACAATACAAAGGAAGAAGCTTGGTGACATGCTATGCTCTACATTTTGCTTATTCTTCTTGGGAAACAAACTGTCATGCTTTCTTTGCAACCTAGTATAGTTCCCAAAGATAAAGAGACTGAACTAGCTTTACACATGTCCAAAAAAGATCACGAGTTATATTGCGGTGTTATAAAGTAGTTGTGATTTCTGGGGCTATTACCTATCTTCTTATTTCTAATACGCTACTGAAAAACAACAGCAATATATTAGTCCTATGATATACTAGCAACGGTGACACTAGCACATCTAGGCATTTACAAATCAGCGGTGAAGCACACCAGACTGCAATACTTCGATGTTTTGAAATGCAATCTACATGATCTTGCATAATTTTGACCTGGAAAGCGTATTAGGAAAGGAAAACAATGTACGAAGGCGATCAAGCTATACTATATTACAACACGTACCGCAACCAGCTTGCAAAGTACGTACATGAACCATTGTTCATGTACGTTTCGCTGCCAATATAAGCCAGCATGGCATTTTGCGCCATCATCTCTACGCAGCTGCCCCAAGATTAAGTAGTGTTTGAAATAATACAAATGCGTCACTAGTTACCAGACAGATGGATTGACATAACAATTCAGATAATGCCATGCCACGGTGAAACCAACGTTACCAAATATTCTGGTAATCCTGCTAGGAGTGCTTATTAAAATGGTGCTATGAAAATAAAATTATTTGGGGTTAGTACATTTATTCACTACTAAATAATTAGTTATAATTTTGGTGGCAACGTGATTTTAAATTTACAGTGACATCGATAGAAATCACACTAAATATCTACGTGATGCACAATTTGGTATGGTTAAGGCAAAAAAAAATCCTTTTGTGCCTGTACATATAAAAACTGCAGCTGATTTTGATGCACGTCGTAGTAGAAGACGCGACAATGACTTTGATCTCCTTGGTTTCCCCAATGCCCGCACGATTCAAAATATGAGTGGCTTGTGCGTTACGCTGCCATTGAATGCGGTCATCCTAGCTGGCAGCCGAATCCTTGCCCTCCTGTACATGGAAGCAACAATGATAGTGATGCGATTACAAAGACATTTACCCAAATTGAAGCACGCATTGATAACTACAAGCGTGTGTGTTCGAACTAGATAGTATCCAAGACTTGAACACCATTAAGCGGGAACGTTTTGGACAAAATGACTTGTGACATGCCATTTCATTCTTTCGTTCAATACATTTCTTTTAGTGGTGCTATAGTAAGGTGACAATGTCGTACTTAAATAAATTGTATCTTAAACACCACGTTAAGCCAGAACATTGTTGACGAAGAAACTTACGAAAGAAAGTAATTCCAAAAGAAATATCAAGGAACAGGCAGAAAACTTTATAAAAGAAAAAAAAAACAATATGCGAATGAAAATTGAGACAGTCGTACATTGCAAGAGAAAAAGCTATAGAGAAAACCAGGTACGAAGACAGGCATTGGCTGTAGCTCTCTCTCAGTGTGGTGTAAGCTCACACTATTCTTCATGGTGTGGCAGCCAGAGATTTTCCCCTCCGCTGAGTTGACCCGTAAGCCCTTCCATTCCGTGGCCACCATCGACGACATGAAGAGGTCGCCAAGGAGCACTGCGTGAGACGGGGGCTCAGCAGAGTGTGGTCAGCGGCAGCAAGGCTTTGCTGCTCGCTTCCCATGTCTTGTCGGCGTCGTTGCGAAACAGTCTGACCCAGTACCCGATGTCGTAAGCACCGCAATGGGAAGATATTTGCTCCTTCTTTCTGTTTGCAGTTGTCATGAAAGTGGGAAAAACAAAGGCGATATGGACAGGGCTGCTTCTAAAATTGGGCACTGCGCAATTACTGTCGCGTACGGAAGTAAGAGAAAAGCGATATAAGCGGAAGAAAGACAATACGCAATGTAAAGCGTGTCTTGAAAGAAAAAAGAGAAATTAATATTTAGTAAGAGTTTTACTTTAAATAATTTGTTAGCTAGGTTGTCACGAAAACCAAGCACACCTAGAGTTTGAAGCTTAATGTGAGATAATAATGAAGCAAGCAGGAATGCCCTGATTTCAGGGCACAAAATATTCACGAAATTCACGAGAAAGTGATACAGCATATCTGTCGTTGTTTTCTGCAGACGCGGTACCAGTTTTTCTCACTGATTATCAAAGTCGTATTGAGTGTGTCGTTGTTTTCCTAATACAAAAATCGAGAGCGTCCTAGTGGACGTTAGTGGGAGCCTCAGTGAACGAGGTTTTCTACTTCTGCGTTGTTAGCTTTCGAGTTCACTTCGAATCACAGTAGCATGAAAAATACGTCTGTTTAACGGTACTTCGATTACAATGGCGTTTCCTATCAGGGCCTTTTGCAGTTCTTATTTCAAGCATGGTCTGCAATTTCCACAGCTTTGAGGGGATACGCAAACACAAACTGCACCGTATTGCTGTATAGAAGACGTGAACGTCACGTAGGCGAAGACGATTGCGAGGTTTTGAAGAACATTTTATTTCACATGAGTTGACGCTCAAGAAAACTGGCATATAGGTGTTTCATAGCTTGAGTTTGAGATCTATGCCACATCTTCTTTCACTGCATGAGTACTTACAAAGCAATTTGCAAGATGTTATTTTGAAAATGCTAGAGAAATGAGTTACCCCTCTCTTAGAACAAGTTCAAGAGTCTGGTATCTTGCGAATAACATGCGTTATTTATGTGAGTAATCGTAAGTTATAGCTGCCACTTCATAGGTTCGTGGCAAGTTTTCGAGCTGGGCCCGAAACCTGCGCACCGCGACGTCACTAAAATTACCTCCATATGTCGACGGTGCCTACCGATGTTTAAAGGGCTACCCACCAGGCTCTCAAGATACAATAAAAAAAAGACGAGCACAACATTCTCTCCGAATACTTCTTGTCCTTCTTGCGCACTTCTGTGACGCAAACAGTCGTTCCCGTGACGTCGATAGGGTACGTGCTCTCGATTGGTCCATGTACGCAAAATATTAAATTTGATTTGTCTTCTGCACTGTTTTTCCATGCAGCCACCCATCTGTTCTTTCTTGAATCTCATGACTATTGTGCTCTATCAACCAATTACACTTCATTTTGTGCGTTCAGAATCACGCAAGCAGCGATAATAGCCTGTAGCCGAGAAGAGCGAAATCTTTATTGGCTCCAGCGCTGAGCACTGACATTGGTCACGTGATCTTTAAGAACTAAAGAGCGAGGAGGATGCATCGAGTGTGTGAAGGAGAGGAGAAAACCATCCCGTTGTCTTTGAAAGCGGGGTGGTGAGCGGCTTTTTAACAACATGAAATAAGTCTATACCACGGTGGCCTATACAAACCACGGCATCGGCACGAATGGCACCCCGTTGCAAGATGCGCCGCTTTTCGTTCACTACTGCACAATAGCACACTATCTGCAGTGTGACACCGAACAGCAGGCGCCGCCAGCTACAAAGAAAGTTAGCAGAGTTCTTTGTATGGAAAGAGTGGGTGAGAGAAGGTGGCTACTTGGAATTGCACTTCTAAACTCTCCTTGCGGCACACGATGACAAGATTAGGCTAAGCTGTTCATAGGAGTAACTGCTTGCGTCAGGATGTGGTGGCTAACTTTGGTCTCGAACAGGCATCACAAGGTAGTAAATGAGCGCTATCAGATAAAACTTCGATCATTTTAGATTTCCGTATAAATTATTAATTGATCCAAGGATACTCTCATGATTTATCTACCGAGTTACAATTGGCTACCTGCGCCGATGTTTACACATGCACTGACTCTAATACAAACACCTGAAAGTGCACGTCACATGTGTAGTAAAAGTTTTTCGATATTTACGTGGTCATTCAATTAAAGTAAAAAATAGGTGTTGTTTACGAGCTCATGTTACTGTTGTGTTTACAGTGAACTTCTGTAAAAACTTCAAGGCAAAAGGAAACCACGATGACTTAAGAAATTTTGTTTAAAAAATACGGAATTGCATGTGGTCAACGAGTACCAGGTGTATAGTGCCGCTTCTACTCAGAAGCAAATTTTAACTGCAACTCACACAGTTTCACTGAGCATTTTTTTGCTGACGCCTTGTTTCTTCCAATCTTGCGTAACCGCAGACGCATCTTTTACTCATGCAATAACTTCATTGGAATGAGATACCCACTCTGTTTATTGTATACGTCATTCAGGCTGCAGCGATAACAATCAAATTCAGGTTGTCGCATAGGACTACGTCTACGGCATCAGAGCTTGCTGCTATAAGAGCCGCTTTACAACATCTCGTTCAAGAGCATCCAGGAAAATGGGTAATATTCCGTGATTCGAAGGCAGCGCTTCAGAGTTTGCAGTTTGCCATGCATAGGAGGAACCATGAAACAATTGATACATGTACATGAAATAAGACAGTGCCATCATGAAGCTCTAGCAGGAGGGCATGATATTACATATCAATGGCTGCCTGGACATGTCGGCATTACTGGAAATCAATTAGCCGATGATGCAGCCCGCTCAGCCCATGAAGGAACACGTGTGGTCCCGATTCCTCTATCAAGGAGTGATGCAGCAAGACAACTTTACTTGCCGGCTCGAGATCTCACACGCACGTTCTGGTCGTCTACCAGCTTCCAAAGGTGTCACTTATATGAACCGGATCCTTCGCTCAAGATACAGTTACCACCACAACTTTCCCGCTCCGATGCGACACTTATGCCACCTTTGGTTTGGTGTTGCATTCACAAAGGTTTACTCCTTTCGCATTGGTATGGCAGACACCTCTACATGCGACTCCTGCGGAATCGAAGAGACCATCGAACACGTTTGTGCAGCTGCGCTTGCTACGACACACAGGGATGCCAGCTCCGGATGGTTTAGAACTAACTGGACTCTAGACCATTCTCTGTGCAGAAGATTCTGGGACCTTGGGCGTCTGCCTCAATTGCCCAGAAAGCAACTAGAGCACTCCTAGATTACTTGAAGACAACAAACCTGAGCGACCACCTGTAGACTGTTTGTGCTCCCCCGAGTGTGCTCGTGATTGTGTGTACCTTTTCTGCAACCTTTTTTTCTCCCCTTCATCGCTTTCTACGACTGGTTAACCTCCCTGCCTTTTCCTGCATCTTTATCTTTCTCTCTCTTGCTCACTTGCAGCAGAAGGCGTAGCTTAGAGAAGTAAGTTTCCGTGTGACAGATGAAAACCAAGTGCTTATCAGTCTTGATTTGCAATGCCCCCAAAACATATTTTCCAGACCATCTTCAATAGATTCTTTCAGCTGATCATTGCCTTAATAATCTTTCACCTTTAGTAATATTTTTCGTCCCACGCACGCCAAGTTTGCTATATGCGTAATGCCTTTTGATGCCTTCTCAACGCTAGCTTTTGTGGGGTTGGCAGCAACTGTACACGTATGGCAGCTTTCAGGCACGATCATAAGGAGCGAACAGCGAAGTATTTGTGTTCCAAAAGATAGCAAGCCCACGCGAAACTGTTCACAAAAGTCCGGACTTATGTTCGTATACTGTCCCGAAGACGTAGGCACTTGCTTTGAAATCTCGTTTGCTCTCTCAATAGCGAGCAGGTCCTCGAACGTCGCGATCGTAGTTCGTTTCATCCGTGTTCTATTGCAAAATGCGCCCTTAAGTTTTGTCACTACGCCACGTGGGTGGAAAAAGAAAAATCTCCCAGTATTTCGGGAAATCAACCATGTGAGCATTTTCTATAGCGGAGAAAGCTCAGTGAAAGGACATGTTTGACTGCGCTACTGAATGAGTGAACATAGGCGCTGAATAGAGCCGAATCTGAAGAGCGATTGAGAGAAGCCTGCACTCACAAATGAGGAGCTCACGAACGTATTTTTTATGTGTACAAAAACTATCCAGGTGTGCACTAATCAACGTTCCTTGAGCCTGAAGTTTTCTATTGTCCAGTTACATCTTGAACTTGCGAAGAAACTGACTTGGCTTCATACAATGTTAATTAAACGAATCAGTAAGACATTGAAATGGAAAAGAACAAACACAACTAGCCTTCTGAGCGTCAGACAATAAACCAATAATGATTCTGCAAGGTACCCAAGTCATTCTTAACCTAAATAAACCGATATCAAGCTAAAAAAACAAAAGCTCAATAAAATTTCCGCAGATACAACGCGTCGTACTGCATGCCATGACGTCTTGTATAAAAGAAGCCGTGACAGCGTAACGATGAGGCAATGAACTATCTTCAGTGTGATAACGACGTTGCTGAAACATTATTATACTTGTGGGTAGGAATAATGAAGCTTGCATGCGATGCAATGATAATATTAGGGTGAGTTCACAAAGGTCATGGACCAACATGTTGGTGCTTCAGAGTAGCTGTTTTAGTGACGTCAATTCAAGTCATCTATAACAAGTCTTAACGCGAAGCTCCTAATTGCGTCCCGTTTGAGTCATGGGTGAGAAGTTACAACACGCTCTAATTAGAGCACACATTGAGAAGGAAGCGGCAGGTACCACAGCACTACAGCGCTCTTCGCCAGCCTTGCGTAAAATTAAAACAGTCGTAAGTCGTCAGTCGGGCCAATGTGCATGTCGAAGTCGTGGCAGGGGACATGATTATAGAGAGAGCATCAGCGTTCTTAGAACAATAAGGGTTGATTACAAGCGGCGACATTTTTTTTGCGAGACTCGTTATGGTAAACTATGCAAACCAAGTCACACCAGAGGAGAAAGGAAGCCTTGCCTAGGTTATGTTCAATGTTTTGTTGTTATTTGGAAAGCTGAGACTGTTTACAACATTCGCTGCCAAACAGCTTTAGTGATTTGATGAAGCACGTACACCAAAAAAAGTATAACATAAAAAGAGATATGTACGAATCAGACATGCTGAAAAAGAAGGATAACGTTGAATAGTACAGTCCGGGTTTGGGTATGAAGTAAGTATAGTTTCAGGCTAGCCGAATTTGGACGTTGTTTTTCTAGAGAAAAATAAATTCTTTCGTCCATTTGTATGACTGTTATTATTGCTCGCGACTGTGCATATTAGAAACAGGAAACTCCACGAAGTACTGTGGATGTGTTGGCTAACCAGCTTTTGATTTCTGAAACACCACGGTAAACTATTTTGCCAAATACTGTGCACCAAAGTGCTCCCTAATAAAAAAACGCAGTGGAGTTGGAACAAAACCATTAGTTATACTAAGAGACTATCACTAAAATTACGCCCAGTGGAAAACAGGTGAGTGAAAAGCAAAATTAGGCTGCACAAAACGAGATGATAGCTTGGTACCGACACTGCGCAAAGGTAAAAAAAAGTAGAAGTTCTAAGCTTACACCCATGCTTGGTTGTTTCTTTTAGGCGAATGATAGGGACGGCAAATCTGGTATTTCACTGAAGTCTGAAGTCTATACTGATTCGTTCGGCTTTTCAGTAAATATTTCTTGTCATTCAAGCGTATATCATAGTAGGTGTGCCAAAAGCCTTGATGGTGCAATGGCCATCAAAGCCGACCTGTGAAAGAGGCGACACCCGCAACTTTTCAGTTGCGTTATAGACTGCGCGTATTTCATGCTGCGTATCCATAGTACCCGTATCATGAGAGAATCGAAAAAGAAAACTACATGTTAGCGAGAGGTTACAGACAGGCACGTCAATATTGAATGTGATGAAGTGTTGTTCTGCCAGCGACGTGCTCAGTTTCGGTCTGCAGAGAGGCTTGCTTGCGCAAGCAGCAGAAATGATGGAAGCATGTATGATCGCTTATACCTGTGCAATATCGTCCAACTTCGCGTGTGTCATTAATAACGTTGTAAATAAAGCAAAGAAGCTGTTCCTCAATCCCGCATGTAGGGTTTACTTCGATGACACCCGTTGTTGCGGCATGGATGGTGCAATCGCCACTACATATATCGAGGAGAATGCTGTTCCAAGCAATTGGACATTGCAGCAAGGGAATCGGTCTGGACTATACACGAATACGTCGGTTAATCGAGAGGTGAAATTATCTAGTAGGCTAGTACCAGTAATATAGGTGAGCGGAAGGGCGTGACGAGGATGGCATTTTCATCATCTGCGAATGCTGTAGGCTGTGTTATGCTCTGTAACACTGTCTGTAGCCCACTCAAAGTGCGCAAGGTTCATGAGGGATCAATAAACGTATCTGCTATATTGGAGACGTTACATGGATTCATAGCGTTCCCATATGCACACTCCGTAACACACAAAATAAATTACATGCACCGTCCGACGGCTGTTCGTCTAATGAAACTTACCTGTAGTTTTGTTCTAAGGAAATGGCGACTGCTTGTACTGCGAAGTTTGTCTCATTAGATGACATGGCCAAAATAGTGACGCAAATATTCCTGCATATTGTAGCTAATGAATTTTCAGCAAAGAAAAAATATCGCTATTTTGTGCTGAAAAATAAACATAAATAGCAGTTTGGAGTATTACTGTCACACCTTTGCTTCATCGAACCATCGCTGACATTTCCTAAATCAAACTATGCAAAAGGAAAGTAGTTATTGCTGTTTGGAAGGCCTTTTTTATATTTTAAGATAACGGCAACGAGATAGGTCCTACGAGTGTTTGTGGTGTAGGCGATGAAGTGAGAATATTGTTTTCTGTGCATAAAATATATTGCCCTTTCAAACCGGTATATAGGCTCTGAGAGAGACCGAGCGAAAGGGCTGCTTAAGTCATTGATGACAATAGTTACAGGGCAGCCAGTCAATACTCCGACATACATTTTATGAATGGCCGAAACATCTGCTTACTTTTGTGAATTCAAGTTCTATTTTAGAAGCTGCATATTCTGTTAAGGTACTTTCCCCAACTATAATGTGAAGTAATGTGCCAGAAAGAAAAAAAAACGGGTCTGTCAAAGCGGTGCAGATACATCTTAGTAATTGCAGTGTTCGTGAGACAGCATATCTTTAGCACAAATTGAGGGGCACCAGGGCATTGTTGGGAATGGTCGTGTACCTTTACTTGTTTTGGTGCACAGTTTTTCACTTCTATTTCAGACCAGCAAGGCTCAATGCAGTTATATTTGTTATTGGTAAACTCCATATTAGTCCTGGCATTTCAATACTGTGATATTCTCAACGATACGAATAAAGCTACGTTAAATGCCTCTCGTTTAAATGCGGCAATTCCTGGTAGCTTAGTTTTCGCGAAGTGCAGCAACAATCCATTGCGACTCTTTTCTTGTCATAGCACGAAGTCCCGACTCAGCTGACGTTCTAAAAGCACACGTTTACATTAATATACAAACAGAGGTATCATATTTCGGCACTCCAGAAATGAAGATATATTGAAATTCTTGAGCAAATTGATAGAAGGTCGACAGTGTTCCAATAAATGGTGCTATTGTGTTGGGAAAATATCTGCGGCCTGTCTTGTGTACGGTCCATGAGATATTTTTCAAGGATAACTGATGCTCGTACCATGTGCTGCTATTTGTCGACTCTCATATTTCAAGTCTCGCACAATCCCTTTGCTCAAATTGCCAATATTTCTTTAGAAAGTTGAAGATACACAAACGAACTCTAAGCTTGGGTATGTGAAATATGACCCAGCTTTGGCAAAAAAAAAAACAACAACATTGCGTTATTTTATTGTGGCTGTCAGGTCGCTTTTTTATCATCAAGAAAGAGTGTGATGCGATTATTTTGCAATTATTACCCTGCAAAAAGGGGAGTGTCATGACTGACCTAATAGAACCAAATACATGATGTTTTTTGTTTAAGCTTGTTTGGTATAGCAGGCCTGTTATATGCGAGGTTGGAGAAGTGTGATAGTATAAAGTTATCATCATCATGAACTGGCGCGCACTTTCTTCTTTCTCTTCGCTCCCAGAAGACGTATTCGAATTTCTCCGTCTGAGTAAGATGTGACCAATCACGCAGACGCTTTTGCCCGCACATGGCTTCTTAGTTTCGCAGCGATAGCTGTTATGAGATTGCAATACGGGTCACGTGCGGCCCCGTAGTTGTCCCCCACCGCCGCCGCTGTCCGTAACCACAAACACACGAAATAAGGAAGAAAGACTAAGTAAACAAACAACAAGGGGGTAGCGGGGTTTGAACCAAGTTCTCCTGCATGAAAGCCCAGTATTCTACCCCTGATCTACGACGTTTTTTTTCCTTATTGCATCTGAGCCACGCTGGCACTTGAAACTCATTTGCGAATTTGGCTAAGGCAGGCTTGATGTCGGGAAAGGAATTGCTTTAATATGAGTAATTAAGCGTTTTCAAACAGCGTAGAAACAGTCATGGCGTCACAGAATTTGAAATGCGTAACGAGTCGGTTAATGCTACAACGCATTACAAAAAACTTATTGTTGCTCACATATTAACCGTGACGCATACCCACTTCAGGTCTGATTCTTCATCATCGTCAGGCACTGCATTAAATGCTTGCACATAATTCCTTGCAAGTGTGTATCGGACACCACGCTTCTCCGAGGAATGACGAAGGATATCTGTCTGAATGCCGGCCCACTACACAGAAATTAGGAATATTTATGGCATAGTGGGTAACCAGCAAGTCGACATGTAGCAGTCTCCCAAACAGTCACGTTTAGTAAAGGCTCTGAAAGGTCACTCTTCCAGCTTTCGCTGTGACTGTAGCAGAGGTAACTCGATTGCTGTCATAAATACGAAATAAGAATGATGTGGATGTTTCAAGGGCTTGGTTTTTTGTTAGACACAATATTAATGAGAACTAACAGACAACACTGCCAAGGCAAGTATAGGGTGTGTTAGTAGTAGTAAAAAATCACAGCATATCCATGGAGTGAATGGTGATGAGTGGGGCGAAGCGTCCGGCCTTCCATCCATCCGTGTTTGTGTACGTTCGTCCGTGCATGCATCCATGCGTCGGATCGCATTCGAGAATGCAGATCACGCATGAGTAACACCGACGAGACGCGAGCCAAGGAAGTCGAGTGCAAGCGTCTTCAACGCACCCGCCGCTCTGCTTTGTCCATGCCCCACCAACGATCCGCCACGTACGGTGACTATCCAAGAGACTGAGAGAGGCACTCGCTGTTCGCGCACTTAGGCAAAGTGCGCACAGCAGCCAATCGGAGAGTATACCGGCACTTCAGAAAGTAGCGGCAGAGTAGCGCCAATTGGGAAATGAGCATGAAATGGTAATCCATTTCTTTTGCCTTCTTTTCTTTGGCGTCTCTTTTTCTCTCGGTTACGCGTACCAGTGACCAGGTTGGACTAAGAGGAGCTTCGCCTCTAATAAAATGTAAATCGAAAGAAAAAAAAGTGGACGAAAGGTACCGAAAAGATACCGGTGCTCTACCAACTGAGTTACCATTGCGGCTATCACTCTGCCCACATTATGGCTCATATAGGGGCACTTAAACGTGGGAGTGCCATTCAGTGCCACCAGTAGCTACGGTGAGAGTGGAACACACATTTCTTTACTGTTGGCGTTACATAGCACGTGGTCGTATTATTGGATGGGAGCTAACCAATAATCCCTTGTTATTAACTGAAGGCACCCAGTCTGCCAGAATGAGACACTCGCTATAATCAACAAAAGAAATGAATTAAAATTGAAAGGGTTTTTTGTTAGACTCAATATTAACCAGAACTAACAGACAACACTGCCAAGGAAAGTATAAGGGATGTTATAAATCGTAAAACTAATGTTAACGCGAAAAACGAAGGAGTAAGGATAACCTATCTGCCGTGAGCAAAAACCAAAACTGAGACTGAGACCTATTAGCCGAAGGTCGCTGGTTTCCTATATATATATATATATATATATATATATATATATATATATATATATATATATATATATATATATATATATATATATATATATACTCTCAAATTATGACAGGTAGTTTGCCACTATCTCTCAAGAGGAAGGTGTATAACAGCTGTATCTTGCCGGTACTTAGCTACGGAGCAGAAACCTGGAGACTTACAAAGAGGGTTCAGCTTAAATTGAGGACGACGCAGCGAGCAATGGAAAGAAAAATGGTAGGTGTAACCTTAAGAGACAAGAAGAGAGCAGAGTGGATTAGGGAACAAACGGGGGGTAAGGATATCATAGCTGAAATCAAGAAGAAGAAATTGACATGGGCAGGGCATGTAGCGCGTAGACAGGATAACCGCTGGTCATTAAGGGTAACTGACTGGATTCCCAGAGAAGGGAAGCGGGTTAGGGGGAGACAGAAGGTTAGGTGGGCAGATGAGATTAAGAAGTTTGCGGGTATAAATTGGCAGCAGCAAGCACAGGACCGGGTTAACTGGCGGAACATGGGAGAGGCCTTTGTCCTGCAGTGGACGTAGTCAGGCTGATGATGATGATGATGATGATATATATATATATATATATATATATATTTATATATATATAAATAGTGGGAGTAATAATTCAATGGGCCAGTTAGTCTTCGTGAAGGTATGGGATATGGCACAACGGAAGCGCTGTCAACTAGGATAAATACATTTATTTCCCAACAGTTTCGGGAGGGGTCCTCCCTTCATCAGGGGAAGAGTTATATATATATATACATATATTTATATATATATTTATATATAATGTTGAATTATGGCAGGATAACATTGGTGCAGCCAACCGATCACATCACATACAGATTCCCGAAACTCCTAGGCATGATTTCTGATCACATCTCCTTCACACTGGTATACGTTCAGCAGAAACACGTGAGAGAAGACTGACTCTGACTGCTGTAATATTTATATATATATATATATATATATATATATATATATATATATATATATATATATATATATATATATATATCAGCAGTCAGTCAGTCTTCTCTTACGTGTTTCTTCTATACGCATACCAGTGTGAAGGTGATGTGATCAGAAATCATGCCTGGGAGTTTGGGGAATCTGTATTTGATGTGATCGGTTGGCTGCACCACTGCTATCCTGCCATAACTCAACGTAGGCGGGGAAAAAGATCTATCACACGAAAAAAGCTTGTTATCAAAGATGACTACTATTTGTATGCAACAGAGTGTTCGACTGAAATATACAAGTAAAATTTCAGTGTTGCACTTTAAAGCATGTGGCTTCACAGGACATATAAACACCAGCCATTCGAAATGCATTGGTCCCCTTAGTAAAATATTTATTGCTCTGGGAAACCACAAACTTTGCAGCGCGATATTGTAATTTTGCCAAAATCGCCCAGTGGGTCTCTGCTACAACCAGGAGTAGTTTTGGTAACTAACATTTTTCATGAGATATGATTTCTTTCCTAAGTTACCCATTCAGTTACGACAGGTTGTCGCTATCATCGACGAGAGGGCGCTACATGCGCATGCTGCCCACACGTGGTAATGGTCGCAATTGGCTGTGTTCTAATTTTTAGACAGCACGTAGACAGTCTACGCTGACTGCTTAGAAAACAGCACCGAGCCCATGCTGTCCGAGAATCGGAACACTTCTGGACGGCTTTACGCGACAATGTGCCACCTCGCGTCGAGAAGAAAAATCTAAAATAAAGAAACGTAACAGTTGTATCTTCTGGCTTATTTTGTTTCTAAAGCAAACACAAATAAGCGTTACTCACATTGAGCGTCTGGGAAAGCATCTGCTTGTGCGCAGATGACCATTCCGGCGAGATTTGATCTATTTGAGCAATTCGCTGATCCGCCATCTTGTTTAGACAGCAAAGTAGCCTGCATCGTATTTGTCTACGATTCGGTCTTCTCGGAGCTGTCTACTTTGCCGGCTACGTGAGAATTGGAATGGGATTTAAGATGGCCGCCGTCCATTTAGCTGTCTATTTAGCCGTCTACGGTGAGTAGTGGAACACACCCATTGAATCTCTTCTTTCCTCTTTCCTCACTCGTGCGTGGCGAGTCTTGTGTACCTTTCTCTTTCTACTTTATTTTTATCCCCATACTCCATCTGCTACAAGGAGCTTAGATATGTCGCCAAATAGGCAGACAGAAATTAGCTCCTTTTTTCTTTCCTTCAAGAGTCACTTACTACTACTACTACTACTACTACTACTACTACTACTACTACTACTACTACTACTACTACTGCTACTAATACTACTGCTGCTACTACTGCTACTACTACTACTACTACTGCAACTACTACTACTACTACTACTACTACTACTACTGCTACTACTACTACTGCTACTGCTACTGCTACTACTACTACTACTACTACTACTACTACTACTACTGCTACTGCTACTGCTACTACTACTACTACTACTGCTACTGCTACTGCTACTACTACTACTACTACTACTACTTCTACTGCTACTGCTACTGCAACTGCTACTGCTATTACTGCTACTGCTACTGCTACTGCTACTACTACTACTACTACTACTACTACTACTACTACTACTACTACTGCTACTGCTTCTACTCCACAGAAGTTGAAGGAGAAAGAAAGGTTGGGGAAATATTCGCGTGTAAAGTGTTGCCGACGCCACATTGGTTGCACCAAATCATGTCTCTGCGTTGCCTCCTCCTTCATAAAACAGCTGGCAAACACCATCTTGCGAATGCCTTACCAACCTAGACAAAAAGAGCACTTTCATCTCGTAAGAGCAGGGATCCCCTGTAAATATTTTTTTCCAGAATTTCCCTTCAAAGTATTAAAAAAATGTTCGAAAAATTTTCGAAGAATATTCGATACGATTTTAAGCCAAACTTGACTACTCCAATTCGCTTCACCAAAAATTTAGCTATTCGAACATCTCTACTTTTTAGTAGAGCTGCGAGAATAGCAAACGCCTGTCTCGCCTGAATGGGATCTCTTCCTAACTTAGCTGCGCCTGCTGAATCTTCATAATTCAAGAGTAGCGTCGTTGCAATTCCACATAAAGTGCACAATAGGACAACGTCTAGGACACAGTAGAACAACGGTAGGACACACGAGGACAACTTCGTTTATTCTCAACGCATTACTAAAAAATATAATTTCTTTGGTTTTATTTTGATAAATGTATCCAGATCAGCTCTTCCAATGGTCCAAAGAAAGTGTTTTTTTTTAGCGATACAGAGAGAAGCTCAATAAATTGAAGGGATGAAATATCTTTTCACAAAACAGTCTGAAGTAAATCTGTGGCAAATACATTGTAATGTTCAAGTTGAGGAGCGTTTTTTTTTCAACCAAGGACGAAACTGGGACAATAATCATGCTTTTAGCTCATAAATACTCATTGAAGGCGAATATAATGAAGGACAGAATTCTGGACGAGATATGTCGACCCACTTCGACGGAAAAGCTGGAGACGTAAGTGCAGGAGGGAAAAATGGGATCGAGCTGTGGGGGAAAACCGGAAACCGGAAGCAGAGCGGTGCACCGCAAGTAAATCGGGCTTTTCGTAGAAACCACCGGACACCTAACTTTATAGCTGGTACTGCATGCGGACTGTCGACATGCTGGAAAAATCAGTGCTTTGAGGAAACAAATTGGAATGTAGAGAACACACATGCCTGAGCGTACCGAGGTGTTGGTGCCAAAGCAGGAACCGGAAACCTTAGAAAATGAACAATGAGAAAGGTACTATAGAAAACAGTTTTTTTTTTCAGTGGTTGCATATAGCACATGCTTTTTGTATGTATTGTCTCTCGTTTTCGCACAGAACATTTGTCAGTACGACACGCTGTTTGCATGTTAGATTAATTTATTGAAGCAGTGGGTTTTTTTTTTTGACCTCGATGTTTCTGTCATGATAGGACGAGGCTCAGAAAGGGTTTTACAAGCAAACAATTGTCGCAATGTATCTTTCATGGAAGTTGTAATAGTCTGAATTATACCTGCTACTGCTTTATGGCCGGGTGGTATGAGGTACACCGCAAATGCAACAAATAAAACATTTTAAATTAATTTAGTGCTCGCTTTCTGAAGGTCTGTTTCTCGGCATTCAAACAGTAAAATTTTATTCGACAAAAAACAAAAAAAACATTGTGGCTGTAATGCGAAGCAACTTGACAGCTGCAGCTTGGCTGAGAGCTGGTAAGAGAATTTAGGTATGTCTTGCATTGCACATGCAAGCAAACTGCGCAGGCCTTAAAAATCCTTCGGGAAAGCTTCCGTTTTACAGGCTCTTTGTTTTAAACCCAATACCTGACCAAAAAGACCAGTGAAGATCTTTTATATAGAAGTAATTTTTCCATAAAACGTGTTCTGGTCATGACCGGCTACTTTAACACGGGGCCATTTTCGTATTTGTTGCACTAAAAAAAAATCTGTTCTATGCCAATTTGCTCGTCCTCATCGGTGATTATCGAAGGGCATTCTGTTTCGTTTCTTTCATTCATTGAATGTGTAGTTAGCTGTTTTCGCTGCTACACTTGCAGTTTCGCTAAACTGTTTCATGCCTCGCACAGTTTTCCATCAACTTTTTTGATGCTTTAGAGTCGAAATATTCGCACAATAAGCGTAGCTATCAGGGTGAAAGTAATTATGCCCTAGCGCTGCAGCATAATTTTCAACCAGTGGAGCGTTCATCTTTGTAAGAAAAAGTACTCTTCTTAGATCGGTTGCCCACCAAATAGCGGCTTGCGTTTTCTTCTTAACGTCATTGAGTTTATCTTCTTTCCTTTGTTTGTGTTGCTGTTTACTTTATTGCGTGTCCCGGTTTTGACTTTCTGTCTTACCTATACATTATCGCATTCTATACCAGTGCCGTTTAGATAATTGCCTCTGATAAAAACGAGGCAACCAAATTGGTCTCATTAAGCAGGTTTTTTGCCGCTCGACGTACGTCGGAGGTTGCTGGCGCAACGCAAACAAAGTCATTCATTTTGCACATGCGCACTGCAATTTTTATTGCAGTTCAGCCAATTCGGGATTTTTTTTTTACATCAGAACAATCTGCTTTACCGCCAATGAATCTCCGGCAGGAAGCACTTTCTTTTTACAGACTCGAGAGTGAATGGGACCTCGCATGGTTTCGGTGGTTTGCGTCGGATAATGGCTTCTTTGTCGGAAATGTTTGTCATTAGGAATAAATAACGTCGTTCTCGTAGGACCTATATCTTTTTTTAGCTGGTGAAAGTTTAAACGTAATATTCTTGCTAATCAAAAGAACTTTCCGAATAATATAGGGATGTGTATTTAATGTTTATGTGAAGTAAAGAAAAATTGCACATCTCTTTCAACTTTAAAACTTGTGTAAAAGTAAGGCATTTTGCACTTGCTCATAACTTTGTCATGCTCTGTAGAAAATACTTCATGAAGTGATATTTTAATAAATACGGTTGGTAAAACCCGACCTAGATAGTTTCAGCGTTAGCGGTAGTTCGTTTACGTTTTTGCTAACCTCGTATCGCGTTAATTACTAGATGTGGTGACAGATCACGTAATAACATTAAACTTATCTGGAAACGTGGCAGATCACGGCAATAATTACTGATCGTTCGGTATGCTTCTGTCTAATTGATGCTGCCACATACTGAGAAATATAATTGTAATTTTGCGATAGTGAACTATACACATACGTTATTAGACCAGGGACAGGACTGATTACTTCTTAAAGCTGAATCAAAAAAAATGTTTTTCGGCGGCTTTCTCTATCTCTTCCCGGAAATAAAAAGAAACACGAGGGGCAGAAGCCCCTACAACACGGCATATTAGTACGTGTTATACGTAATGCATTAGCGTGTGTTCACAGGTAATGCAGCGCAGCTAAAATATTTGAGTCAGCATAAAAAATAAGGAACTGTTGGACCTCATAACGTAACAAACAACTGGAACAAAAAACAATTACTTTGGCTAATAACGAAAAGAAATATCACTTTTTGAGAACGCACTTCACTAATGGCAGTGCATTACCGTTGAGCTTGCTACCTTGCCCAAGTATCGCTAACGTCAGCCTGGTGAATTAATTTAATACTTCCTCGAAAACAGCGTATTGCGCATTTGCTTAACTGCAGCCTCTAAGTACACAGGTACATCTGGTCATTTCATTTTTTCTCTCCCAGCAAAACAGATTAATGAAGGCGTAAGGTGCTAAACAGCTTCCACCCAGTTTTTGTGAAAACTCAAGTCTTTAATTGAACAACTCACGACTGACGCAGGCAAGTTTGATTAACAACGCAAACTTTCTCTTCAAAAGGGTCCGGAAATTGAAGGTGTCCAGGTCGGAGTGGTAAAACTAAGCGAGACTGTTTAAACATCCGCCAGGAACCGCCCGGCAGGAGTCATTACTAACGCACTTGGCGTCAAGTTTTCAGACGACAAATCAATTTAGCATGAACATATAGAGCAGACGCAATCTTATGGGCCTGTATTTATATTTGCGACTGTAAAAGCAACGATGATTTTCTTCCAATTTTAAGCAACGGCACGAATGTTTGTTTCCCTATTTGAAGACGAACATGACAATCAATGCTTCTTCATAATTAAAATATTCTATCGCTGCATTCAACGAGGACAGCACAAAGAAACCATGACAGAACGGGCACTGACTTACTTGGAGTAAGCGCCCGTCCAGTCGTGTTTTTCTCAGTACCATCCTTTCGAATGTAGCGCTACAATATTTTAGTTAGGGATGTATCACCAACTTTCCCCGCAACGTGTTTTGTAAATGCTTGTCCCTCTCACGAAACAAATGTTTCTGGTTCAACATAAATCCCCGTTTAGTCTGCATAGTCCAGCACAGATAACCTCGAGAAAGACCACTCCCCATGTCCCTACTCGCGCTCCGTTTTTTCCCCTGTAAATATCTCAATGCTATCGGGAGCTCAATATTCTAAAAGAGTTTCAATAATTGCTGGGGTTCTATGTCCCCAAACCACACTACTATTGAGAGACGCCGAAGCGGAGGTCTCGGAAAATTTCAAACCTCTGAAGTTCTTTAACGTGCGCCTGCAACTGAGTACACCGGCCTATGTACGAAGCCATATGTACGAAACTACCATGGAGGGCGGCTCAATGCGCTGATTTTAAGCATGAAGTGCGTCCTATGACAAAGTGACTGTCCCAAATTGTGATGCGAAATTCGGGAAATAAGAAAAAAAAAGGCGCGCTAACGGCGGCAAACGTATACCGTGTTAAGAACAAGACTTGACACAATGTTTAGCAAAAGACACCACAGTCATCGCTGTGGGATTAACGAAACGTTTCTGCAGGTATACTAAGAAAATAAAATCCTCTCGGTGAATCAGGTATGCATTCTATGTAAACGGTTTCTCACCGGAACGACGCCGTCGGGAGTGGGATCGATCCAAGGAGGACGCGACACGCTGGCCAGAACTATGAAATCTGGGCTTGTGCTGAATGAATCCCATGAACCCATTCGGCAAACGGCGTCCTGTCCCCACGGTTATCGTTTAGTGCGTGTATTATCGACCTCTTTAGCGTTGTTGATCTCTGCCTCCAAAGATTCTTCATTCGCAGAAACTCATCCGGCCGTAAAGGGTCTCGCTGAATACCCTGTTTCCGCGTAATGTATCCGACTTAATAGTCTGCATTCTTTAGACGCTTCAGCTTATAAATAATTCAGGCGTCGCACTTTCTTTGGTGTGCAAAGGCATTTAATTTTGTGTTTTGAACAGTGAAGGCGAATGTTAGCTTTGTCACGCCTCGCGAAATGAGCTGTTCAATGGTGTAAGTTTCACCTCACAGGAGGTGTGGTGCTGCTTGTCCCCGCTCACACTCGTAGTGTGGAGACGTCAAGGCAAAGCTTTGGGAGAAAACAAAACACACCTCAGTGTGCGCTGAATGTGAATTGCTTTCCTTGTTAGCTACAGCACAGGAAAGTAATAAGGAGCGGCACGATACTAAAAGATTAGGCAGATTCTGATAAAAAAAATATCTTTATGCACGTGAACTCAATTCAAATGTTTTATTTGGGAATATACTTGTATGCAGTCGGAGCTGACACACTATTTTTATTTTTAAACTGAAAAAAAACAATACTGTAAGCATTTTCTGAGAAAGCGAATGTATGAGAGGAATGACGCTCCTGATACAAGTGTTTCAAGAAAGTGTCTGACAATGCTCAGAAATAAGAAGAAAAATGTTTTCACGCTGGCTTCATAACTGCACTCCCTCTGGCCGCAGGCTTAAGCCGAGTAGAGCCATCAGGTATGAGAGAAATTAAAGAAAGTAAGGTAAACAACTTTTTAACTAGCGGAGACAGGTAGTAGGGCGAAGTGAAAAAAATTGCAGGAGCTATTCCAAAGAAAGTTTTTCAGCGAATCAACAGAATACTAGGCGAGGAAAGAAGACGAAGAAGCGTTTGTTCGTCTTCTTTCCTCGTATATTCAGCCCGAACTTGGATTGGTCCTATTCGCTCCGACTACCTGATTTCATACCCGTTTTGTGGCTGAGTTTCTCGCAGTGGTACTCGCCTTACGAAAGTGGAACGCGGGAACTTCTTTGGCTGTTATAATTACAGATTCTCAGTCTCTTTGCGATGCACTTTCGGTCGGTGCTGAATCGTACACATATAAAGGCGTTTCGTGCATTAATACCCCCTCCCCCCTCATTTAGGAAAAGTTACAGTTAGTTTAAGTGCCGGGCTACAAAGGGTTCCTCTTAAACGAAATGACCGATTCTTCAGTGAAGTCAGCAATAAGTGGGCCAATGTTACCGTGTTTTCCACCATCCGCTTATGTGACGGCTGCGCGATTTCACAGGCGTACCATTATAGAAAGCTCCCCAGGTACATGACTAAAAAATAAAAAAATTGACTGAATATTGGCACTTAATAAATTCCTGGCGTCGATCCTTTTGTGACACACGCAAACTAGCATTCGTAAATACGCGGATGCGCTGTAGGGTGCCCAAACTATATTTCTACCAACGCAAGTCTGGTCAGGCTCATTCTCCTATGTGCGCTTTCTGTTGCGAGCCAGCAACTATGGATCATTACTTTTTAACATGTAGACGATTTACTGCAGCTCGTAGATCCAAGGTATAAAATCCTTTACGTGCTATTGGAATGAATTTATCCATGTCCGTGATTCTGTTCTTCGGAGCCTCTATTTTTGGTTTTGCCAGTGCGAAAGTTTGCGAGGCAGTGCGGAATTGTCTGAATGAAACGAAAAGGCTAACAAACTAAAATTATTATTCTGTGTCGACATACGCATAACTTCTTCCTTTTTATTTCTTTTTTAAGCTAGGTTCTGATGTAGGTTAATATCTATTACTAATACAAAAACTTTATAGTAAGTACAGATCAGTGATCATCAAAATTTCATTCTAAAATTTATAACGTTTTCAATGTGTAAGTTCCTTTACTCTAAAATAGAATAATACTTTGTAAAACCCCTCAATTATCGGCTGATCTCCCACAGTGGCTATGAGCCACAAGTAAAGGACAACAAGAATAAGAACTTCCTTGTCTGTTTCTATGTGCTAAGAAAGAGAGAGAGAAAGAGAGAGAGAAAGATAGAGAGAAAGAGAGAGAGAAAGAGAGAGAGAAAGAGAGAGAGAAAGAGAGAGAGATGAAATGAAAACGCTGGGAAGTTAATCTGGTAAAAGCTACTGGATTGCTACCATGCGTAGGGCGGGGGGGGGGGCAGCGGTTGCACAGATGACATAGATAGACAAATAAAGAAAAGCGAGAAAAAAAGACACATACACGCATAGACGCACACGCATGACGCTCAGATCAAAGTCTTTCTGAGAGGCTACTTGAACGCAGAAAGTGCAGTAGCGCTTGCACAGCCTTCTTTTGAGAAGTTAGGTCCGCTAGGTCCGACACAAGATTCATTCTTCCGAAAGAGTTCGGTCGTCTAGCTTATCAAACGTATTGCAAAGCACCTGTCTCTGTAAACAGTATACTGTGGACGTTCGCGCAGAATATGTTGAATCTTTTCAAAACTGCCACAGTGGTCACATGTTGTGGTGTCAGCCATCCGTATGTGAAATGCGTACGCGTGCGTAAATGCGACACCCAACCGTAACCTACACAAAACATCGGCGAAGTCCTGCGAGAATTCGAAGACTGAGGGTTGCATCTAAGGAATACAGCCGTGCGTGGTGGAAGTGTGGCCGGTTCCACTGTGACGTGGTGCACTGGCGAGCTAGCACGCGTAGCTTCCATGCAGCGTCAGTCCTCAAAGAGCGGTGTTATATCTAATAGTTTTCTGTATGGGCTTAACGGGCAGCTTGATTGGCCCGTTCACTGCCGATAATTTCACAAAGACTTGGGAGTCATTGAAAAGTTACTTCACGTGCTAACAAGATTTGTTATAATGACAAAGTAAAGCCGCCTTTGTATTGAAGTTCTTGCTTGTTAGCTGAAGACTTCTGGAAATATTTCTCGTCAGGAGTTTTTTCTGCTATTCGTATATACAAAAGAGAACCCATATCACAGTTCGTGCGCATTCACAAGGAGAAACAAAAAAGTAGGTCGTAGTAGCAAAAAAAAAAGTGAAAGAAAGAAAGAAAGAAAAAAAGAAAGAGAGAAAGAAAAAAAGAAAAAAAAAGAAAGGAAAAAGAGAATGAAAGAAGAAAAAGCAACAAAGAAGAGAACGAAAGAAATGAAGAAAAAAAAGAAGACAAAAGAAGAAAAGTCCGCATAAGGTCTTTTGATCACTGGCGGGCGCCTCACGCAGGAACGGGCTGTGTAGATGCGATATGCAGCAGCTGCGTCAAGAAAATGCCACCGTCGCGCTGCTGCGCTAGTGGGTGTTTTCATTGACACTGAACGCTGATGCCGAGAAGTGCGGCGAATCCCTCCAGGCATCATACCGTTCTTCTCGGCGTGTACAGCTTTGTTGCCCCTGGACGCGTCTTGCCAAACCTCAAAAGCGTTGTGGTGTCGGGATCGCCTTGCTCTCAGCCCACACCAACTTTTATTTCTCCGTTTGTCTTCCTGCGAAGCGTCGTGTTCACGTATTTCTCAAAGGGAGACCACATTGGCTTAAATAAGTTTGCTTTGCTTTTCACTTTTCTTTACTGTGGCTTTAGGCTTGTTTCGTTTTTTTTTTTGTGGGTCTTAAATGACTTAATATTTGATGTAGATCTATATATCTGTAGATAAAAAAAAACAGATTTTCATAGTCTGTTGATGAAAAAGAAACAATAATAGCGGCCATGCGAAATTGGATAATACAATTTAAATATTTTTTAAATTATCAAAGCTATTCTAAAATAAGTATCATATCTGTATCTGAAACGTGCACCTTGCAAGCTTTATTACCCAATTAGTTTAGTATTTTTATTGATGGTCTAAACAAATTCGTACTTTGTCTCACTTCAGGCTCTTTTCTAAGAAAATGAAAACATTTTCGAGACCGCTTTCTAGGAAAGCGTTTCGCTAGATTTAATTCTCATTATTTCAGCCGCCCCTTCAGCTTTTGTCCATTTTGATAGTCCAAGCATACCCAACAGCTTTTGCTTTGCGGACATGGGTATAAGTTATTCCAGTGCATTATGAGTTGATCCTCAGACCATAAACCATACTCAAGCTTTTACTCAGCACACCATTTCATTCCTCTGATTACCCATTGGGGCTTTTTTTATTATGTGTCAATGAGCACTTTGAATGAAATGTCTGCGTGTTATGTGGAAGTACTGAATGGGCTTGCACATTCAGTCCTATGACAGTTCGTAGTCCGATATATATTTATATATGTGTGTGTGTGCTGTGTGTTAGGCACTGAATGTGCTTGCACATTTTGCATGGGCGGAACATGCGAGCATATTGTGTCTAGAAAAATTGTTTAACGATTTCAAGTACTTCGTACTCAACTATGAGACAGCACTGAGCCGTCCCGCTAAAACTGCCATCGGGAGACCACGAAAAAAAAAAACCCTCTCTTCTTCTGTAGATTTTCCTCCCTTTTCCCACTTCCAATTTATAGGGGAGTGAAAAGCGTGCGTGCATCCTGCTTAACATCCCTGCTTTTCTTTTGCTTTTTTGACTCTCTCTCTGTGAATGTGCACGAGATGCGCGCAAGTGCATACTCTGTACTTTCTATCTTTTCAAACAACAAGAACAATGTACAATATGTTAAATTTGGGATGCTGTTGAACAATCGCATCACCAGTACAAACGGGTTATGTTTACGGGCCCTACAGGTGAAATGCTTCGCTGGATGATTTTGACAATCTTGTGTGTTTGTGTGTGTTTCTACTTCCATACCTCCTTCTCTCATTCTTTTCTCGCCCACTTTTGTGTCTCCCCTTAATCCTTCCACAGTGCTGGGTAGTCAATCAGATATTTGTTTTTTGGATAACCTCTCCGCTTTGCCGCATTATATCTCCCTACCTCTCTTGAACTGTTAATGTCCGATGAATACGATTGACGAACAGTTTATGAAATGTACTAAACTTCTACAGTGTCATGCAATGCCCTCACGTTTTGTCTCTCTGCGTCTACTAGATAAAACATTTACGGTTGAAGACATACCGAAGGGGAAAGAGAGGAATAATAAAATAGACTTCGGCGCATCATCTAGGACGTCTTTCGATCATTGTGTATCGCACACTTTTTTTTGTACCACACCCTAGGTCAGTCTTGAAAAGGAGGCTGAAATTGATTTTTGAAAAAGGCCATTCTGCTTCTAGCAGCCAAGAATATCATTTGATATAAGATGTAGCCGATTCAAACTTTCTTTACTGTGTAATGTAAGCAAGAAGAATGCCGGGAAGAAAAGCAAAGAACACTGAAGATTGCATTGTAAGTCGGAGCGTATCCTTTGAGGAGAAAAGAAGGAACCCATAAACGCGTGTATGCGCGCACGAAAAGCAATATTCTTTTTCGTGTGCGCTTATCGACTTCAAAGCAATTTCGACGTTAGCTGTGTCAGTCCCTGCTGAAGGGCATATTCTCAAAGAATGAAGTCATACTTTCACAAAAGGGGATTCTGATATGTGCTATTTCTGAAAGTACGTAAGAAAAATCTACATGATTTTATTCAATATTAAAAATCTACCTAAAATTGCTAATACGTCAAAAACGAAGGATTCGGTTTGATTGCTACAAGATTCAATTGCAAATGAAAGCAAGCGCCAACTGGGCTTTTCAAAGTTTACAAACGCTCTCGGAGGTACAATACTTGATATATGTTTCAAGGTAGTTGGGGCTATTTCGTTTGTGTCTCTAACAGGTTTGCTTACGCGCCGTCTTTAGTAGTCCAACTCTGCCATATATGCTGGACAAATAGATCACCGACAAATATAAGTGTAGATCATAGTCAGGCATGTAGCTTAGACCCTGATAGTTTGTCAATTTCAACATAAACACTATCTGGTTGGCGCTTAATGAAAAAAGGAAAGCACAGGCTACCTATACTTCTCCGCTCAACGGCCATGATAAATCTCTGAGAAAGCTGTCCGAGTTCCATGGTGTTCCTTTGTGACGGATGTTGAAAATTGAAGAACACTTTGTAAATTTCAAAGTGTCTTCGGCGAAAGCCTATGGCCATTCG
Source organism: Rhipicephalus microplus (assembly GCF_013339725.1). Classification (NCBI taxonomy): domain Eukaryota; kingdom Metazoa; phylum Arthropoda; class Arachnida; order Ixodida; family Ixodidae; genus Rhipicephalus; species Rhipicephalus microplus. The sequence continues at coordinate 43,282,293 of NC_051170.1, read as the reverse complement.
ACTGACTTTGCCATGTCTTTTTTGTTCTTTTTTATTTTTTGTTTTATACACTCTTTCAGTAATGATGTGCTTACTGAAAGATTGTGAAAGGGAGAGAACACGACTGGCACCAATCTAGAGCACGGGTGGATGGAAGCGAGTAGTAGACACTAAAAACTTTCGCCTTAAAACAGACCACTTTTAGATCACTCACTGTGCGCAGAAAAACCCGCCGCGTGATGACTTCAATTTACTTTCCTTAGCAAAGCGCTGGAAGAAGGAAATGAGAAAGAGAGGAGGTGAGAAGTGGAGAAGAGAATAAAAAAGAAGAAATGGGGAAACACAAATAGAATTTATTGGTGAGACAAGATTCGAACCCAGGTACTGACTGTCCGAAGCCGATCGTTATAATCACTCGAATATCCGGTCACGTTAGCAGAGCAAGCGTTTATAGGAACCATATGACTGCATTTTTCTGAGCGAAAAAAAGAAGGAAAAGATCATGGGAAGAATAAAGTAATGTAAAAAGATTGGAACAGAAACATAATAATACAAAAAAGTGCATAGCAACAAAACGAAAGAAAACCATATACAGAGAGAGAATTCAAAAGATGGAGAAAAACGGAACAAGTAGAGAGAGAGAGAGAGAGAGAGATAAGGGAGGGGGGCATCAACATGACTTTCTTTGGGTCGACTCTGATTTTCCGGGCTTAACAGCTACTCTTCACTCTTATGTGGCTATAATTATGCCTAACTACTACCTCTAGGTCAGGCTAGGCTATGCTGGCATGCTAAGGAAATCTTCCCAGCTATGCTGTCCTTTCTGAATTAGAACAACTAATGCGAAGCTTTCCCAGTTTTACAGTGAAAGCTGTTATGAGGTCACAGCTCGGGTCTCGCGCATCGCCGTAGTTGTCCGCCGACGCCGCCGGTGTCCGTAACCACTGTCACACGAAGAAATAATAAAAAAAAAGAACTAGTACCAGTGCCACAGACGGGCTCGAACTCGGGTCCGCTAAGTTCCAGCTCGGTATTCTACCACTGAGACTATGCAAGTGCTTGGGACTTGTTGGCGAACTTGTCTTAGGCTGGCTTGATGTCGGGGAAGCATTAACGTTAATGCGACTTATAAAGCATTTTAAAAGAGCGAAAGAACAACCAGTCATCGCACAATGCGATTAGCGTAACGAGTGGGTCGTCCGATGTCTCAACCTATTACAAAAGCTTGTTATTGTTCTACTAATAACTGCGGTGCATACCCCCTTCAGGCACAATTCCTCATCGTCGTCAGCCACTGCATGAACAATTAACACAAAAATTACTTGCAAGTATTTAGCGGATACCACGCTTCTCAGAAGAATGACGAAAAATAGCATAGCAAATGCCGGCTTACTACCCGAAAATTGTTATTAATAATGCCGTAGTGGGTATCAAGCAAATGTGCTTGCAGCAGTTACCCAATGAGTGTTTAGAAGAGGCTCTGAATCAGCCGATCCCCCACAGTGGGTATGAGCCACAAGTGAAGGGCAACAAGAACAAGAACAAGGCTCTGAAAGGCCGCTATTAATAGCTTTCGCTGTGACTGTGCTGCGCCTTCCGCGCAGGCGTAGGTGTTTTTTCTTTTGTTGTTGTTCCGTAGTACTTGCAGAACAAGACATTTCTTTATGTGACTTGCGCTTGCAGAAACGTTGTAAGAGCACTCTCGATTTTTTCTGTGTTACTATACGCATAAAAAGGACTTATAAAAAGCAATTGGGGAACCTGTAAAAGATCGCGTCAAGTGCCCCTTTAATACACTGCTATGAAATCGCCTACTGAAGGGTAAATGCGACGGCTCTAAAGAACTTCACGAATGCCTGTCTCTGACGTGAAGAACAAACTGGAGACCATCAAGTGCGAATACGCAAATATATTTTCGTAAAGTTGTCATAGTATAGCACTGGCAAATATATATTATCACTGACAACAAAATACGATATGTCTAAGCCAGGTGCACGCTAAGAGGCGAAATTCGGGAATGGCCACTGATGACGTATAACGCCTTTTGCATGTCGCCTGCATGTCGCCTTTTGCAGTGCCATTCCACCACGAGTTATAAGCATTGAAGTGGAACGGGAATGACCTGGGAAAAAGCCAACAAAAAAAGTAAACTTGCAGTCACGAATGTATCCGCATTCTATCAGTTCCGACCCGTCATGATCGATGCGCATTTTAAGATGCTGCACACTCATCGATAAAAACGAGTATCCTAAGTGAACGCTAAGCTTGGCACTGCTTGACTGAAAGTTCGACAATTTGTCGCCACGAGTTTAAAGTATTCTTCATACGAAGGTGCCGACAATGTCCATCCGAAGACACAACAGATCAATGCGTAACGACGTCATAGCGTGCGAACAGGACGTTGGCCATGAAAGTCTGACGACAAGCGTAGAAATCGAAAGTGCACAGGTTCGATACTGGAACTCTGCAAAAAAGCTTTACGAAGTTCCCTTCACCGCTGTACCCTTCTGTTCCCTTTCTTTTACCAGTATTCCCGAGGGCCTTTCATATATTGTCTGCTCTAGATAAATTTTTTGTTGGAACACAACTGACCAAGCTTCTCGTCAGGTTCCTTGACAAACCACATGAAAAAAAAACACCGTGTTGTCTTAGCAAAGCGTTGGAGACACTAGCCTTTTTGAGCAGCGCGTTGCACTGTCAGTGCAGCGTCAAAAACGCTATGGTCGTTAAAATTCCTTGTGTGTGCCTTCTAGTATAAAGACACACATACAAAACATCGACGTGTTGTTATGATGCCTCAAATAAGTGCAATAATTGCCTTTCAATTGACAATCGCACAAGTATGAACGCTGAAACTTGAGCAATATTGGTGGGCGCTGTGGATGGGGTTGGTAGCTTTAGGTATCGTTTGGTGCCGTTAGAGAAGTCGTTATTACGGACAAACAGGCAAATGTACAGACAGACCGACAGACAGAAAGATAGACAGACCAAACTTTTGGCGTCGAAGGTCCCGAAGAAAGACTATCGTCTTTAAAATCATGTAGGGTCGACAAACCACACCCATACTAACGCTAACTCGCAATGATATTGCACGTTGCCTTGCGCTCCGTGCGCCCTGATTTGATGCATACGACTAGGGTGGTGGTAGTAGTGGTTAGAAGAGGAGAAAGGTACCTAATTTCTGCAGCCCGGTCGGGAGCACGGCGCAGTGCCTGCGAGTAGTGACTGAGGAATACGAGTGCGCATCTGCAGCAATTCTGGTGGAGGACAGAGTGGCGCTTTCGGGAGCAGCCGTTAAGCACTTTGAAGGCACATGCAAGGGACAATGGCACGCAAAAAAAGGCGATTAAGAACGACACAAAATTGTTAAAAAACACAGAACATGAGATTAAAACAGTAACATTGTGCGTTGGAAAGAAGAAAGTGAATCTTGACGCTTAGCTTGGTGCAAAGTCCCGGCGAGCCTTTTCACGTGACGTATGCTCAGCGAGCGAAAAAGAATCATCCTTCTGCGTGCCGGCACGGCGCCGACTTCTTCGTAGCCCCGGGGAGATAGTTCCATCAAAGAAAAGTTTGCGCACATTTTGGTGGCAGCATCCGCGGAGGGTTGTTGCCACGTTCCACTGCAAAAAGTCGCATTACTCATATTGAAAAATGCGAGCTGCTTCGCAGCGACTGCTTTTAGTCTGTCGCCTTTTTTGTGCGCATGTTTCGCATACTCATCTGTGATTATACAGTGAGCTGAAACATTGAGGAAGGGTGTAAGAAGAATGAAAAGGAATAATTTAGGTGTGAGTGTGCGTAACGCTGGTCTATGAAGGATAAAACACTGAAGCAGCGAATACTGTTGTGCTGGAAGGAAATGCACACATGTTTAGGTCAATTAGTTGCACTTCTTGATGAGCTGATACTAATACCAAGAACGCACAGACATTTTTTGCTTCATGTGCGCAGCTTGAGTTCGCAACTTGCCTCGTTGTTCTATTAAAAGAGAAGTTTCCGTTTATAATATTATTGAAAATTGCAAAGGTGTATATGTCCAGCAAGGTTTTCTTGTTTTTGCGCGACTACCAAGAATTTCGCAAAAAAAAAAGAATTCTAGAGATTTTACGGGAAAAACAATGATAAAATGAGTGACGGAATTTTAGGAATTCAAGCAATTAAAGTATTTTTAGAATATTTCTGTTTTTATGCACAGTACTCGTGTATTGTAAGCGGCATATATTTTTTTCAATGGAACAACTATTATGATAACTTTTCCGTGATAACCACGTCATGGGGCTGTAAATTTGTCCAATGAAGGTAGTGTTGCCTCTCATGTACGTAAGTCGTGGTTGAAAATCACACTACTCGAGAAAATTTTCTAAAAGGAAGATTCTATTACCATAGACGTGTGCACTTGAGAGCGCAATGAGGCCACGAAAGTGCCACTTAAGTAGGTAGAGTTAACAGATCCTTGCCTTTCTCTCATTTTTCTCTCTATTCATTTCTCCATTTTCTTCTGTTTCTCGTTTCTCTTTTTCATCTTTTCTCCTAGAGTAGGGTAGCAAACCAGATTAGAATAGTTTGTCCTATCTGTCTTTCTTTGCTTTCTCCTTCTCTCCATGTAAATTTTCGAGCATGCGACCTAGGCTCATATAACAAGAACTGAATGTACAGATTTTAAACAGCTGAAGCGCTGAAAAGGATAACAACGGACTAAGAGAACAACGAGGACAAGTGCTAACTCGCAACAAAAATTTTATTGCAAACCACCAAGAATATATACTTGTCACATGACATCACAGTCAAATCAATGAATGTACAAAAATGAAAACAAAACCCAAACAGCAGTGAATTTACATGGATAAACTACCTGCCGGTGAATTCAAGTAATCTAGTTATTTTTTTTGTTAGTGCTATGGATGGCTTACTGACGCACGTTTAAGACATGGTGTTACATGTTTGGTATTCTATGTTAGTATTTCATGTTACCAACTAGCTCAGCTCCCACACCTTGCTTCTAAATGTATAGACGCTGGAAACAAAAATACGTGTGTTACTGAACCTTAAATTATTGTGTTTCAGTACGTAAGTGTACTGTACATTAAAAAATGCAAGAACAGTAAATTTAAGGGCTCCCTTTTTTGTTAGACATAACGTTGTAAAGAACTGAGAGATAATAATGCCAAGTAAATTATAGAGGATGCTAGTAAAGTTTATTGTAATGTAATTATGATGGAAGAATAGTGGAGGAAAGATAGGTTGTCGTGGGCAGAGACCGAACGCTTAAATGCACAGATATAGCCAACGAAGTGGACGGGGGGATATCCGTCATGGTTGCTCATTTGGTAGAGCGACGGACGCGTTATTCTAAAGTGGCGCGTTCAGGTCCTTCCACAGGCAAGTTATCTTTTCGCCCACTCTTCTTTCTTGACGATTACATTTCAATCACTTCTACGTTCCAGAGACGTTCCTTTGCATCACTGTCCATGAGCTTCCAATAATATTGTTTCTAAAAAAGAAAGCAAGCATCTTGGACATTGAGTAAGTCAGAGAAAAGAAATTACGAACCCTCCATCATAAGCGTTATCTGATTTCGAAGTGCCAAAACAAATTAGCAATGCTAGCTGTATTCCTTAACGCTTTTCGTATCTTTTAGTTTGTTTTTCATGAACACTGCGTGTCATGAACACGGTGGACAAACACTGCGTGATAAATTTAGAATAATGTAAGTTATATAGTAATATTCAGGGTCTTACTTCAGAAAAACTATGACATCCTTGTGAGGGAGGCCGCTGTGGAGGGCTCCAGCAATTTCGAGCATCTGGTGTTCCTTAAAGAACACAGACATTGTTCGACCATTCATAACGTGACGGCCTATATGAAAAAAAAAGTTGTTTCGCCTTTCTAAGATGAATGCGTTGCCTTATCGTATTCAAGATTGTCTTCGCAAACGTTTTGTAAAGATGTGTTTTCACAATATAATGTAATGGGTTGTCACGATTTTTTGAGCTTAAGGTAGCGAAGTAAAGAACATTTATTTACGCGAAAAACTTGAAATAAGAGCGTTGATGCTTTACAACGTACATTTTCCTTCTTTATTTTAGAGAATTTTTTTTCTTTTTTTGAAATGAAAATTACAAGCAAATACAAAATGTTAAAATCCAAATTGCATTAAAATAAATCCCATTTATGAGGGAAGGATGCTGAAGTCCGCTTTAGCAAATTTTTTTCGGGAACTTAGACAAAAGATACACTTACAAATAAGTCGTATGACAGCCTATCTATCTAAAACAAATGATAAGTGAAGTCAATACGTATGCAAGGGAGGCCCAAAATTGAAAGAGCTAACAGTAGAAAGTGTTGCCTTTTTGTATACAAGGCGCGTCAGTGCTTTGCATTTCATTCAAATTTGCAATGGGTGGCTTCGGATTGAAGCTAATTTTAGCGAACCCTCCTCCGGTCACGTATGAATCGATTTGTGATTGAACAAGCTATTTTTTATGAACAAATTTTGAGGAGCTAAACACAAGCGTAATGCACGCAAATTGCTCGAAAAAGAGACAGGTTGTAGGAAGAAGAAACGAAGACAATTTATTTTAATATGAGGCCACTCAAGCATACTCGAAGAATTCGCCCAAATAACAGGCATTTCGTATGTTTCCACCCGCCTGTTTCAACACTGCGTACGCAATTATTAATAAGCGAGAAGCGGCATGCCGTAGTGGGAAAAACTGACCTTCGAGCTACGCCTGCTTCATTTACCCAAGTTATCTCTTCCAGCAGCGGAAAGACTGAATAGGTGCCGCTCACGCTTATTATCTGGAAGGAGTTGAGTGGAAATAGGGCACAAACACAAAGCATTCAATATCCGCTATTCAGTCGAGTCGAACATTGTTGTTCTAGAGAGTAGAAAAAAGAAAATTTGAAAAGGAAAATACATGTCTGTGAGTTAGGAGACATGTATTTGTGTGTGTTTGTGAGTTAGGAGACAAAGAAAAAATAGTGTTTCCAGACACTTTTGCATGCATTCTTATACTATCAAACAATGGCGTAGCCAAAAAGGATGAGGAGTTTGTGGTTTCGTAACCTCAAAACCCTCTCCTTTCCCCCTATGTTAATGCATGTACATGACCCGTTGATATATACAGATGTTCACACATAAACACTATTTACCCTCTCGTTCCTACTCCCATCCAGCAAAAAAAAAAAATCTCTCGCTACACTCCCACCTTTTAAAACTCGTTTCCTAGTGCAACACTGTCCGCGAACCTTTCGCCTGTATGAATTATAATTCAACGGTGATATCTGGTGGAAAAGATCAGCTCCTTTTCGACAGTGCACCATTGGCGCAACCTTCGAGAAATGAGTGCCAGTGGGAAGTTTAATAATTGGAAAGCGCACGACAGGGCAAACTATGGCGCAGTTTTCACGAGGAAGCAAGACAGGACAATCCAAATAAAGCAAGACAGCTACGGTTCGGCACGTGTGCGCTTGTGTGCACAATCGAAAGATAGCGCGAAGTGACCTGATTAGAATGAGAAGGGGTCCTGTGGTAAAGAACGGCGATGGCCGCTAACAAGCACTGTCGTACATGCGGGCGATGCCTCCTCACCGACCGCTTCGAAAAGGCGGACATTCGACTGTTGACTGTTTGCAGTAAAGAAGAATGCCAGCAAAAGTGTTCGCTTCCGAAGCGTATATGGAGAGCAGGTTTATTTATGCTGTCATTCAGGAGGAAAAAAAAAGCTTGCGGACGTGACTGAAGGACCCTTCTTAGAGATGCGGTGGCGGCGTTCTATGTTCACATAATTGAATGCTTTGGGGGGCACTTGAACGATGCGAGCCATGTTAACAGAAAAAACAACAACAATGATAAATAAACGAAACCACCGGACTTTCGCTTTGTACTATCTCACTGTACTTACTTGCGGGTCTCTCGACAGCGGCAATTCTTTTTTACTTGCACGCCTTCTAAGTAAACACAAGATTGGAATGTTTAGAGTGTAATTTTGCTCACTTTATAATGGCGTTACTGGCAGTGCAAAAGTTTATGAGTTTATTTTGTTTTCAATAGGTTCCCGTCACTTGCTGAGCATGTAGACGCCTGGCAAACAGAAGTGTTCACTGCCGCACGTTGTTTCACTTAGGAAGCTATGTTACAGAGAACTTGTTATAAATAGACGGGAATAACGTGAGTGCTATTTGAAAATACAGAGTGGTAATTTTGCTGGCTAAATCACACAGATGGCCATTCCGATTCTGTACCAAGGACGCCGAGAAGCTTTACTTGCTTGTTGCAATATAGTCGGCCGGTTATAACAAGTCTTCCCGTGCCCACATCAGTTGTTCATTAATGCATTTTTTTTTGTTGCTGCTTGTACAACATGGTCAAACTTTTCGCTAACGTCCGGCAATCAGAGTGAACACAGATAGATACTGTAACTTTTAATCAATTCTGTAGATACATGCTGTACATATAATCTAATATTTTTTGCTTATTAGTCGTATGAATGTCCTTTATAAATGCCTGCGTGATATGCTTTGGGCGAGTTGGCTGATACCTATTTAAAAACGTTAGTTAGTGAAAAATGAGTAAATTTTCTCGATGAAACTTTGTGTCCCTCGTTGTATTTATTTGTGTTTTCCTGTGCTTTTAACCATGTGTCATATCATTGCAATTTTATTTACTGTCGCTGAAATCTCACCGTGAACGCTGTGAAATATTGCTCAAAGTACGACCGCTATAAATTGCGGTCACTCATAGAACACAGTCGAGAATAAAGTAAAATAAATTAATTTTTTGTATTGCAAAGCCTCGTCTTTGAATAGCTTATGGATTGCAAAAATACGACACACCTGTATTATTGCGAACCGTACGTATTCAAGTCAAGAGCTCCACTGAATCTGGATATTCGCACAGAGATGGGACACTTGTGGTGAGCTTTTTACGGAGTGATGAGATGCCATGAGCGAAATTTGACCTCTAGGACTCCTACAGAGTAATAAAAAATGACTTGAGGAAAACCGGACACCAGAAGCGAAGGAACACACATAGAAATGAAAAGAAAAGGCTTTTACAAAAAAAAACATAAATATCACTACTATATTCAGACCCTCGTTTTCGCGCTCGATCTTCAAATCAATATCATCAAATTTTTTTTTTGATGCGGTATTCTTCACAAATAGGTTTATCGTTTTTTCACACCGCTTGAGAGAAAGAGATATTACCTTAGAGCCACGGTAAAGTGTAGTCCTTCGATAGCTCCCAGTAAAGTTTGAGGAGCCTGGCTCGTCGCAAGGGGTTCTGCATTATGTAAATGTGCTTCTTTCAGGCTTACGTATTGTTATAAAACAAACAAACGTTCGGGTCTATAGAGAATTGCTATGGTGAAGGCTGCGTTGTTGTTGAAGGAGCAGGAAATCTCCAGCCCCTTCTCATTTCACGAAGAAAAGGGTGTACACAATAAACATTTTTGAAATTAATGACCCCCCGAACGCACCACAAAGCGCTGGCGAAAAATGCTTGAGGTTGTATGTACAGCGAGAATGGCCTTCGTGATGGCTGCGCTTCGGAGCTTTCTGATTTCTGACGCGAAACGATGCGTTCGTATTGTAAGAATAGAAGTCGGGAAGAAGCATTCACTGATGGCCCATGTTTCACCTCCCGCAAACGTCACTTTTACAAAACTGCATGGCGAATTAACTTGGTTCCGGGAACATTTACGATTGCACGCTGCTGCCCTTTATGCGAAAAATACATTGTGACACTATTCACTGGCGATTTACCTGTCCTGTAGCGTTTTGCGCCAAAGCTCTCAAAAGAACTCAATAGTGAAGCACTTAGAAAGTGTCTCAATATCTGTACCACTATCTTTCACTTACTATATAATATATTTCTTTGTTCATTAGGGTTCAAAAATACAAAAGAAATACCGCCCAACTTTGTCTACCATTCTTGACGCGATACCATGTTCCATCGTAACCAATAAAATGCAGCGCGCTGAGGGGTAGATTTCACTTTTTTGTACTGTTGGCTCACTAAAAAGCAGGCGTCTTCAGAGCTCGAAAATATCCTCAGCTTATCCCGACTTTCGCCAAGCTCTGGCGATCCTGCATAGCGCCTTTGGAGCACAAAAACTGCATTCAAATCTATTTTAAACGTTCTATCACTCGTAAATATTATTGATAAGTTCATACCAGCTTCCAGTGATTATTGAACAATCCCTGTGAGTTGATAGGTGGTAATATTTTACGATAATAATATGGAACAACGATGATGACAACAGCAACAATCATGACGATATCGTGAAAAAGACTACGGCATGTGTTAGCGTCATGGTTACGAAGGAAGGACGTAAAAATATAACTGTCACGTGTTGACAGCATGTCAGGAAAAGCGAGACGTGAAGATGGCGGATCAAAGACAATGACATAAATCTGAGGCAATTTCTTAACAAATATCATGAATTGACAGCAGTAGAAAGACTGACTACATCACAATGAAGACGTGTTTCCATTGGAGCTCGAGTAATTACTTGGCTTCATTCTTGTTACTTCAAGGCGTATCACTTAGCTTTTGATCTGTAGCGGGGTGGCAGCCTGCTCAACTATCAACACTTATGTAAAAACATGTAAGGTGCCATGTCTGATGTGCATCCTCCGAAACAGAGGCTCACCGACCAAGCAAGCCAAAGTCGAAAAGGAGGCAGGGAAGGCTTCGCTATCAAATTCGTACCTGGATCAAACCAAAGCGGACAGCGGTAACACAGAAGATGACACCGTGGTCAGCAATGCATGCTTCAACCTCAGTGACATCATGGGCCTTCACAATGGTTTGCGTTGAAAAGAAAACGGTGATAAAATTAATGTTCTTATTCGGTGAATCTAGGGCAAACAGAGGTCTCTTTTTTCGAAGGCATTTACTGTACCATTGTTTTTCCTTCTTTGTCTCCCACACATTTGAGCCATGGCCCAACTTAAATCAAGAAAAGGCTTATGCTTTGAGAAGTAAAATCAAAACGCGTTACGTGTTCATGAAAAACGGACTCAACTTGAACACACTACAGAGAAATATAGGGATGAGAATGTGTGGGCTCAGGGCACACCATTTAAGCAACTTAAAATGTTCTCACGACGGGTGCCTGCTAATTTTACTAATTTTGCTGCAGTTATAGTTCTCACACTGATGTGTTGCAGCCTCTTATTTCAGAATTGTAGCTACAGTTAAGTTAATTTTTTTTAATGGAGATAGAACCAAGCGGACCGTTTCTTTTTCCTCATACTATAGTTCCGGTGATAAATTTGCTGGTTCCTTTTTTTTTAACATTGATACCAACATTTCAATCGCAGTATGACTATTTTATTTTCTTCCTCTATCTCATAAATTTCCTGTTTTGACGTTTAGTTGTGGTTTAGTCAGCACAGTATGATGGCGGTCTCCCACACTACCTTTGTCGGCGACAGAAAGACTGCGAGTTTGGCTTCACCTATCACACATTAGTTCAAGGCAAAGTGCTCTTTAGAAGCCAGCGAAGGGAGCCTCGCGGGATTAAGAGGAGGAACGCGACAGTTCTGGTGTTCATTAAATGTGATCGCTGCTAGTGGTCTTAAATGTAAGACAAATAATGACTAGGAATTTTACGCATATAAATAGCTTTACTATTACGAAAAATTTAAGCTTTTGAAAAATATGTTGTTTGCTTTGTCAATTTTTTAAAGTAAGAAACCTCTAAAGACGCATGAGGTGCAATAAACAGATTTGCATGACTTCGAAAGTTGTTCATCCCTTCGTGTGTTATTTATTGATATTGTTAATTGACATGCGTATTTTTATGTTTTTATGGGTTTATGTTTTTTGGGACCTTCACATTAAAGTTTTTTTGCTGGACCCACTACGGTGTGCATGTGGTTATGGGGCTCAACTACTGACAGGAGGATGGCGGGGTTGAATTCGGGCTGCGGTGGCCGCATTTTTGGTGTAGGCGAAAATACTTGGAAGACTATATTCTCGGACTTGTGTGCACGTAAAAAAAACACCAAGGGGTCGAAATTTCAGAAGTCCTCTTCTACGGCATCTCTTCTCTTATGTTTCAGGACATTCAACCCCAACAAAAATTAAGAATTTCTTGCTCACCAAAAGGTAAATAAAGTTGTGCAATATTTCACTACATCATGTAGTGCCTTTTTTATACTAAAACTATTAGGGCATTTGCAATACGTTATCCTCTATTATGCATTGGCCGACGTTAAAGTACTTAGATGTGATTTTGTTAGGAGTGCGATTTTCTCAACCAATATAGTAGATTAAAAATTTTATTAGAAACCAATAAAGTAGATTAGAGTTTTTAAGTGGTAGCACACTTAAAAATATTGTAAAAGGGAGCCACAAGAGGAAGGCGAAAAAAAGCATAGGACAACACGCACTATGGGCAGCGCATCATTCCGGGTTTTTCCACTTTTCTTTTGTGACTGTCTCTTCACACCTATTAAGTATGAATACGAGCCAACTCGCCAAAATTTCAGTCGTACTAGTGGTAACACATAACGTGTAATGATTGCTCAGCAGCGTCACTACAGGACATGTGGAGTTTCCGGGCCCTCATGTCATGAAACCTATAACGTAGTGTGCAAAGTGGTCAAATGACACGGCATTATGCGGTTTCTGTTATGTATAAAGCAATCATAGTTGCTCGCTGCACTGTAGCAGAGGCTGGCTTTGTAGTGGTGAACGAGAGCATTACACTTGCAAATCCAGTTAAGTCAGGGGGCTTACTGAACTGGAATAAGTAAAGAAGCATATAACTGCTACGACTGCGGATTAAGATTGATTTTATTGCGAAGACCAAGTGCCTTTGCACGTGTGCGTATTACAAGAGGCTATGTATGAGTGTGTGTTTTTTTAAAAAGAAAAGATTTTTTGTGTTTGTGTATGCACACGTAAACGAAAATTCTTGACAACAGTGATTTCGAAGATTACAATGTTTCAGCGGTGGACTACCTTTGCTACGTCCTTTGCTACGTCTAACTATTGTTGTTCATTTGTAGGTAATGAAACCTAATATTACGTCTAGTGTTCCCCCAAAAAACTGCCCGAACATTTTGCGCATCAACATTTTGATAATTACACTGTGCTTTGGAAAAAAATCTACCAAGTTTTTTTTTTTCATTCTAACCCATACAGACATATAAGCCTTGTACGATTTGTCTGACGGCTGGTTTTTTTCTTGATTGTTTTTACGATACTCTTACATAGACCTAGTCAATTGAATGAGCTTAGTGAGCAATAAGACTGGCGTGGTCGAATTTGGGCTCATGATGTTCAATTCACTAAAATTCAGTAAGCCGAGAGAAATCTACGAAATGTTGGCGGAGTGATTTAGTGACTCAGGCGTAATAGCACTTGGAGAATGGTGGAAGAAAAAGCGGGTGGTACTTAGGTGTCGATAGTATTAACTCAAAAAATAAGTTTTAGTAGAGAGAGATGAACTAGAAAAATAAGGACATCACAAGCGTAACTGTCTTATTGTCAGTTGAAGTAGATAGACATATCTTTGCAAATCATCAGCGAGCATTCGGCGTTAAGGCCTCACTTAGTTTCAACTCCTACGCTTTCGTCATTTTCGCAGTTTAGGTGCACTTGATAGCGCCGGGCGTAATGTTGGTTCCTTTGTAAGGGCAAATGGCTGAGGCAGAGGCCCCGCTGAAATAACTGGAATGAAAAGAACGAACAAAACCAAACAACGATGCGAAGCATGGCTAGCTCAGTTCTTTCTCCTCAAGTAAATCTCGGCTATGAAGGAAGCAGTGACTGTTCTGAAACAAACAGAGTAAATTTAACTGCAAGTGGAACAATTCATTTTGAACAAAGACCGATTTTGAGGACCACAGAAAAGAACCAACTATCGGCACCATGAGCATTTCTCAAAACGGCGTTGGGTGGAAATGAGGGGGTTCTTAATTTAGTGTTAAGAAGTTGAGGGGGGGAAGTGAGAGCTGAGATAACAAGTGGAAGTAATGTTATTGTTGACTTATTTTTTCCTTTTTTCTTGATAATACAGCTTCGATGAAGGTGAATCGTTTCAAGAGCGTTCCTTCACCAGTTGCCTCCGGCTTTATTTTCCGGCCTTCTGACGTGGAGGCGTCGTTTATAGTTACGTGTGTCATTGTTCCACGTCTCTTCTAGCTGGAGCGTTCGTCTTCATATCAGTTCGCCTTACTTAGTGATTTGTCCTGCTTTACGGAGCAGAAGAAGGCAAGATACCGAAAGTAGAGTTAAAAAATATTTAAGGAATGAGATTCGCTTCGATGTTGTACAGCGTTTAGGTTTCAGCAGTAAGTGTACCCATAAAATAAAGTTTCACAATGGTTACCATCTTCATTCACAATCTACAAAGAAAATAGAATTGATCTTAGGCTTGTTTTTTTGTGTTCAACCTAATGAAACCTTTACAATAAAGCCAAGGCAAGCGCATGCCCAGAATTTGTACTTTTCACTGCATTGTAGAAATCACACGATGAATGCGAGTTCATGAAAGTCATCGTAAAGACAACATGCAACTGATACAGACCAAAGGTTGTGGGTTCACTTCCTATCAGGGGCGATGTTCTTTTTAATTCACATTATTTAATTTAAATATATATCGTAATCGTCACATTATAGCTGGAGCCTTCAAAATAATGCTCATATAGTATTATTAGATGTAGAAAAGAAGACTCTAAAGTAAAAACAGAAAGAGAAACATAGAAGCAGAGGGAAAGATTAAAGAGTGATGGAAAGAAAGAGCTGTAAACAAAGGAAGAGAAAATGTCATCGCTTGAAAAGATTATTTTCTTCGCGAGGGGTGAATTTAACCTTCGTATAGTCACGGACTGAAGGTAAACACTAACAAACGATATGCACTTATAGACAGGACCTAAAGCTTAGGTGTCGCTTTGCTAAAGAAAACTACATATCCTTTGCGTGACATTGCTATGGTTTGCTGTACTTCCACTTCTCTGCTGGTCATCGGTGTTTGAAATACCTGTGCTACGCCTAATTTTGTAGCGAGAGCTACAATAACCGCATCCTCGCCATTGCACTGTGACTGGTAGCCACACCCTAAGTTGAACCATTGCCTAAAAACCCCCGCAGCTGTCAGCGCTGCTCGCCCCACCGTGTGGCATGAAGTGAAAGCAGCAGCCGATGAAACTGCGTTGAAACAACAGAGTAGGAGCCGGCGTTGCATCGCATATACATAAGGGGCGGCTCTGTGGAATTTATTGACGGATATGGCAAGACAGTCACAGATACTGAAAGAAAACCTAGCTTCGTTGTCGGCATGAAACGAAGCAGAGGCAGCGAGCCGAAGAGACGGAGGAAGAACGAGCCGCGTGCCTCGAGAAGTATACCCATAAGATTAACTGAACTTCTCGGTACGCGCACCCAGGAATAGCTCAGTTATGCCACAGCCAATTTTTCAAAGTGTGCTTTGGAAGAGGATGTTCGACATCGAGCACTATTCTGTACTTTTTGACGTCCTTTTTTCGCGCTGGTGACACTGACACCCCACAAGGCCTCGTGTACTTCACGAGAGTTGCGCGTATGGTGTGCGGCGTTGGGTGAGACCTACATTTACTAAGTCGAGTGGTTATGCAGAACCGCGTGGAGCGGAGTTGTGTTCATAACCGAAAAGCTGTTTATTTGAAGCACGGTACTCAAACGAAAACGTGGAGGGGCAAGGATGTATAGAAGAACAATGAAGGGAGTGGCGAAGCATGCGAAGCACTCCACTGTGCTACAGCAACAGGTGGCTTGCCACTTATAGCACTATTTGAGCAGAACAAGTGGTCAGACATCATTAGAGGTAGCTTTTTATTTTGAATATAGCAGTTATCGATGACACAAAAGCGACATTAAGGACATCACGGTGTTGTGGCTGACACGCCAACGTTCATTTAACACTCACTGATCCGTGTATGACGTATGACCACACGCTTGCCGGCGTTATCGAGCTGGAAATATGATCTGGCTTACGGCTGGAGGGCTTTGCACTTGAGTGCTAAGCTCTTCGATTTAACAAGACTTCGGAAAAGAGAGCTATTATGGCTGGGTAACGAGTAACTTAAGCTTGAATTTATATCGTTGATTAGTTTCTTTCGTTTCATGCTGTGATAACAATAAGAGTAGTTTAGGAGAGATTGCGGCTAGAGTGTGGCTCTAGATTCTTCATTCCTCAAACATATTGCAGTTCTTGTTGTAAAACTGGCAATAAAACTATAATAATCAACACATCAGTTCACCCTATGAGTCTTAATCTCACTACTTCAGTATACATGGTCAACACGAATGACCACTCAAACGAAATGTCCCCATGTTACTCATGTGTACAGCCATACGCATGCGGAAATCAAACCCTCTACCACGTGGCCTCGACCATGTTTGACTAACGCTGGTGCCGCGAAGCACCGGACACGGCATGCTTGGTGCAGCTAACGATAGACGGTGCGTGGGTCTATTTTACTAATGAAAATTTCATCTCACTTCTCCCTGACTGCTGGGTCGGCTACACTGACTTGGCAGGTCGAATAATTATTGATTTGCAAGGAATAAGAGAATTAGTAACAGCAAAATATTCGACACCGTGATGGTCAAGTGCAGCGTCCCTCACTAGAAAGCTTCCGAAATTAGATTGAGGTCACGTACCTGTTCGACGCAGCCACACCAGATATAGCCAACAAAAGTAAACGGAAGTACTGGCGACAATGAATGATGTAGAATAAGGGCGTTCTCTTTTGTGCCACCACTAATAACGAGCGACGTGGGAGCATTCGTTACAAGCACGTTGTACAAGGTGATAGTTTTAAAAAGAAGAGTGTCGAAATATTTCGTGAAAGTATACGCTTTCCGCAATCATAAAAAAAACAACTAAATTCCAGGGTTGGGCAGGCTTTTCATGCTAGAAAGGCGAATAGCGTTAAATCCACGCTAGATGAAAAGCAACGGTGATATGGCCAGAATAAATTCGCAAAAGGAGTAAGGAATGGAAACTTTAAAGAGATTTTACTCGATATTTCGTTTTCCTTTTTGCACCACACTTTCAGGAGCACGCCCCCAGACACACTCTGCAAGACCATCAGAAGGGTCATCCCACTACCCTTTTTAACAACAGGAAAGGGACGTTCCCGTAATTCATACTGTTCACTGGCTTGAGTAGCTCGCTTTTTTTGTCACTGAAAAAGCTAGATGCGATACAGTACGTATATTAGGCTTTCTAATGCAATCATGCCAGCCATACCTATTTACAGAACTCGGAACATCCTTGCACCATCCCCAGTCAATGAATGACGCGGTGACCACACCGCAGGCTATGACTAAACTATACCACACTGATGACAGTTATAGCACGAGAACAGAACGACGACAAAGAGTTCTTGCGCCATAACTATCGTCATGTCATACCAACTAGTCCAAACTGCCGCACATATAAGATCCCACGCTGTGCGCAAAAAAGAGCAAATCTTTGCTCTCCGAAATTTGCCGGATCTATATTGCCTAATATTGGCGTCCTAGTGTAAGAAAACCGTATTTCCTAAAAACTTTCTTTTTTTCTGCTTTGCAGGCTTTCTAATGACGTTCGCATGTCTAGTAGCCAATTTTCCCCTACCTAAGGCTTTTACACCAGCCAACAATTCATATTTTCGGCCCCAGGTGAAGAATATATGCAGGACAAACTAAACAAAGTACAACGCATGTAGAAAAATAAAGACGGTGCTACGGCACCATGGAAGCATTGACCCGGCAAATGGAGAAAGTGTCTGAGTGAGAAGTACCTTGTCTAGGAACGCGGCCGTAAAAAGAGGCCAATCACGAGACAGGGTTTCCTACTTACTGAGTTCAGAGAGAATTTTCAGTCTATCTGGCTTCTCATGGTAACCCTGCAGTCTCTTCCAGACACGGTGCTTCCCTCTTACGATGATCGTATCTTGTATGCCTTTCTTTTTTCCTTGAGTTCGACGCTTCATTACTCAGTTCCGTTTCATACGGCGCGTTCCAACTTAATTAACTTCTTCCCCACCAAGCCCTTTGCTACGTGCACTGGGCGAGATAAGACGGACGCATAGGCCAGCTGGCAACGCCCTGATAGGTACGCCTGTGCCTTCAAATTCTGTTCCGCTCGTTTACAAAAGATTACACGGACCCAGAGTCTCAATCTGTTTTCTCTCGGCACTGATCCTTCGTACCCTCACGTTCTCTCATAACTGCCGCTATAAGTTCTCGAGGAAAAATAAAAAATGGCAGCTGCCAGATGTTCACGCAACTATCCACGTGATCTTTGAATCACACAAGGGCCGACCGGTTCGTACAGGACTCTTTAGCCGGCCCGTGTATGTGTGTGCCATGAAGCAGAAACGAAGTACTCAGCACCGAGTTATCAAAATACGTGTTTGATTTACTGAGGTCGACAATGTTCGCACGTACGGGTCGGCAGAATTTCGCGTTTTTTAGAATCAGTCACGAATATGTTTCTGGCCCCTGAGAAGTATTGCTAATTTTAATTCGTCTGGTAAAGTAATATGGCTAGTTTCCAGGATTCCTCAGAGCGAGCACTATTTGTACAAAAGGTTAAAATAAAGTAGTCCGAACTTTCCCAAATAAGACGCTATTTTAGAGACTTAAGGGGGTCGCTGACACACAAAGCTAGCGCTGCCGCGGTGGTCTAGTGGATATGGCACTCGGCTGCTGAGCCGCAGGTCGCGGAATCGAATCCCGGTGGCGGCTGCTGCATTTTCCATGGGGACGAAAATGCTGTGCGCACGTGTGCTCAGGTTTAGGTACACGTTAAAGAACCCCTGGTGGTGGAAAGTTCCGGAGACCTCCACTAAGGCGTCTCCCATAATCATATGGTGGTTTTGGACGTTAAACCCCACGTATAAATGAATGAATGTTTATTAATAAATAAAGTAATAAATAAATAAATAAATCATTCAAATAGACACGCAAATCTATAATATTTGATACACCACTAAGTTCCGCGTTACTTGCTAATGACAATAAATATTTCTTAAGTAAAACTGGGGGCAGATGACAGAATATAGTAAGCCTGTGAGAACATAAACAGAGGCATCAGATTCATTGATGTTTAGGTAGCTGGGAAAACCTTTGTCACCTGTGCAATGTCATCTTTGATGTGTTAGATTCAGGACTGAATATTAATATTATTATTTGAAATAACGTTATGTCGTGTCACTGCCGGTACTGTCAGCAGTACCAAAAAAGTGTATGTGTGTTCATGCAAAAAAGACGTCTTTCTTGGTCAATGCTCATAAATACTCATTTTTTTTGTGAACCACGCGGTCAAAGTTTCCGGAGCCCTCCACTACAGCGCTTCTCATAACCATAATATGGTTTTGGGACATCAAACTCCAGACATCATCATCATCATCATCATCGTCGTCATCATCATCATCATCATCATCACAACCATCATCATCATCACAACCATCATCATCATCATCACCATCATCATAATCATCATTTTCTGTGATATGCTCCAGCATTGTTTCAAGAAGTGTTACTCTTGTTATCAATCATTGTTTGTGAAAAATGTCAGAATGCACGGCAAATTCTTCGTGATTATGCTGTACTTTCGGCAATTCATACTAAGACAGTCAACTAAGTTAAAACACCCAGAATTTTCAAAGGCGTAATTTCGCGTTCATCATCGCGAAAACACGCGAGAAACGCTTCTAGGTTTCGCCAGCCTGGAAAGCTTGTAAACTCGCTTATAAAATACATTTTTTTGACACCTGCTTCATTGCTAGTTGTTTTACAGATCAGATTGTTATTTAAAACTACAGCAAAGAACAATGAAAAATAACACATGAGTATAAAATGAATTTAGCTGAAACAACCGAGACGCTGGAAATTTCGAATATCCCGAGCAAAGTGGCGTTAAAAGTTTGTTCACTGTTACCACGAAAAAAAGAGCAGGCAAGCCTAGCGTGACCCCTGCTTGTTATATCTGCTCGAAAGCACCTGGAAAGACTAACTTTCTTTGTTGGTTCAATGTTTTTGAAATCTCCTCGCTCTAATGCCCACATTCTCTCGTCTCGAGCGAGATTCCTCGGAAAAGAAAGTAAGAATTGCCTCATCAAAATAAAAGCGGTACATAACAGTTGACAAGATAGCACACACTTTCACTTGACCCTTAAACCCTTGAAAAGAGCTCTGCATGATTTTTTAAACGCCGTATCTTTTTGGCGGAATTTAGACGAAAGCAGTGCGCTGGTCCAGGACGGTTCAGTTCATGTGACCGCTGTGCAGAGTAGTGCGTCTCCTGCATTGAACTAAAAGCCGAGTTTAAATATTTACGAAACAGCGAACGGCGTCCCTTGGTACGAATCGTATTGTGCTACGCTGGGAAAAGAATCGAGAGACTGAACTCGCATTTTCAGGAGAACATTATTTTTAAGTTTTATTTTAGTGTCTCAGCTTTTATTTGCGTTCTTGCGTTGATGGTGGCCTCTCGGCGTTGCGTAGCTTGCGTGAAAGGACGCCCCTCTAGTCAGGTTACTCGCGTGGCTGCCAAATCTTTGTTCACCGGGCTCCATTCAAATGTCACACCACTATAAAGCCTAGAAAAAAAATGATAGAATACCACCCTAAGACAAGTATGCAATGCTTGATACAGCAATAGATGTTACATCAAAGTCTTGGGAATTCCAGACAGGAAAATGACTTACTAGATGCCAGAAATTGAATGCTGGGAACAACAACAACAACAAAAAACACTCTCTCTTTCTCTGCTCCTGTGTGCAAAGGTGAGGGGGTGGGGCTGGGCGCGCGCTTCAAACATTTACTTTATGTGGACATCATCTTTCAAGTTAGGAATTTGTTCCCTCCCTATGAAGAATAACTCGAAAACTAAGGGTTCACTTTGAGTACATGCAGACGCTACGTTACAATTTATTTGCGAAGGTACTGAAAACGAGCGTGAATAAAAAAAATCCACGCATCCCCACAAAAAAAGTAATTACAACTGGGTGAAGCTCCGGGTATCGTATCAGTTAGTAACCATATGTGATCTGAGCGTTGCCGTAGATAATGTAAATTCATTGACGTACAGTGTATATAGGAATGCTAATTATGCCTTCCAGTCATGTTACGCGATTCAAGAAGAATTCAGAAAATGGCTGGAGGGTAGGCTAGAAAGTGGACCCAAGAACCTGCCATCTTACCAGGGGCAAGATATAATTTTATTATGGGTAATTTTTTGAGAAACATAGTGCTCACTGTGCGCTTTTGTATTACAGGTTTTCTTGGAAAATCTCAACATATAGGCACATTTTATTGGAGATAAACTCATCAATAATATTCTGGTTAGGATATTTCCGCCAGAAAGAGCAATCGCCTGCCTTAGAGTAAGGCTACGTTTGTGAAGAAGTCTACTGTAAAACCTTTTGTTCTTGCTCATTATATTTAAACTATACTAATGGTTCTGTACTGCGACAACAGCGGGTGGCAAGGCTAGGCCCCAAAAAACTTCAACCCCCCCATAAAAAAGGCAAAAAAAAAACTATGGTGCACTCTGATTGATACTTTTGCATGTCGTTCATCGGGGAATTTTTATTGCAGTTTGCCCACTTGTGCGGCGGAAGGAAAGTGGAAGGCTACGTTTCTTGCCTGTTCAGGGATATTCAACCAGCTTTAATTTTTTTAAACGTTAGTCAACAACACTCACAAGATCACCGTCATTACTGTGCTCCTAACTAAATTTCCAAGTAAAAATATGGCTAACACTCATATTTTATATTTGTAGCACAATTATTTGGGTGCATTACTGCGCCCTCGATTCTATGAACTTCTTCTAAATTGTACCCAGCTCATCAAAAGAGGTGGTCATGAACTGAAAGGAAAAAGTGTACTCTCGTCACTCACGCATACTGGTCTTTCACGCACGCTCGATTCGCACCATGTGGTCTCATAATGTTAATGGAATGCCAGGCCATCCGTGGCATTTTACGAGCCCTCATCGTCTTTTAGTGAAAAGAGAAGACGAGTCTCAATGGTTCAAATCAATTAAGATATGTATATGAACTACCCGTTTAGAGAGCACCAGTTGTGTACACTGAAGTCTATTGCAAACACTTACGCACCTGGAAAGCTATAGGCCTGTTTCTTTATGAATTACGTACTTTTGCGCAATGAAGGGAGCTTATGGAAGCCCCCTTCGCTAACGATAGGTACGAACGCGAAAAGCCAAGAAAAAGGGAATGTGAAATTAACGCTGCTGCTAATTTTATGAATGTAAAGCTGACGTAACGTTATAAATTACTTTCGTCAGAAGTGATTACACTGCCGGCGTATGTTAGTAAGTCAAACAGTTACTTTGTACTTCATATCTACATGTTTGAAAATTGCAAATAAACCCGAAATGGCCTGTTGAAAATGTATAATTTAACATCTTTGCCAAGGCATCTGAAAAAAAAAATATTTCATGTTACGCTGATCATAAATGTTGCCTGCCCTCAACTCCGCTGCTTTTATAGCTAGGCCACGCTTGGCAGAAGAGAATCTGCCGTGGTGTCTGCCACTTTGGAATCAGGCTCCTAAGGAGCCGAATGCCAAAGCATTTTTGACATTGAACATCATCAACAGTAACCGCCCTTCAATGCGCTTCGCACAAGATTCCACTTGTCGTTTGTGAACAAGTGAACAAAACAACCCTGAGTCTGATTTTGCTGTGCTTCGTAGCAGATTTTGTAGTTTTTCTCGCATAGGGTTTTCATTGTTCATTCAGTGTTTCAACCAGCGAAATGGGCACTGGAGGCTGTCACTACAGCGTCAAATTAACGTAGACTCGAACCAAAACCAATGGT
Organism: Rhipicephalus microplus; assembly: GCF_013339725.1. Lineage (NCBI taxonomy): Eukaryota > Metazoa > Arthropoda > Arachnida > Ixodida > Ixodidae > Rhipicephalus > Rhipicephalus microplus. The sequence goes on along the minus strand of NC_051170.1, from coordinate 43,259,472 downwards.
AAAAACCGGAATTGTGCATGAAAAATCACAGCGTTCTCTGTGTTTCACCGAAGGCCTCTCGATGGCCAAAGTCACCTTTTTTTAGTCTGTCGATGTAAACATAATCCCACACCCTATTCCGAGAATTTCTACCCCTGACGGGGTATTGTACTGCGTCTAGAATCAGATGCGCGGAAAGATTCCAACACCCTACTTTGTCTTGCCCCGTTTTCGCAATCGGCGTACCACTGGTCAAGTAGTACGCCGATGCCGAGTGATGACGTCATGCGAAGCCCCTTTATCTGATGTCATGGTGGTGTCACCAGTTCTGGCGATCTGTTACGTCCTACTCACAGACTGATGAGCTAGTTGGCAGTGCATACTTTGGAACAGTATATGGTTTTAACCTTACTTACAGCTGATTCTACGTCTTCGTAGAGGTGTTCCACCAAATTATAATCATGGCCGGACGTCGGAGCGTAGGCCTGTATACCAATGTTTCTCAACATGATGTATATAACAGCTGCATAATACCGGCACTTACCCACGGAGCAGAAACCTGAAGGCCTATCAAGAGGGTTCAATTGAAATTGAGCACGACGCAGGGAGCGATGGAAAGCGAAACGACAAATGTAACTTTCAGAGACAGGAAGATAGCAGAGTGGGTAAGGATAATGTAGCTGAAATCACGAAGAAAAAAATGGTCATGGACTGGGCATGTAGCCCGAAGGCAAGATAACCGCTGGTAATTAAGGGAGACTGAGTTGATTACAAGAATGAATGAAATAATGCAAAACTTTATTACAAATATTTTTTCCGGTGAAGGTGGAGTCCTCAGTACAGGGCCCCTGTAGCCTCTGCCATCTTGCAGGCTGGCAAAGGCCACAGAAAGTGAACGTGGGAGGGGAGACACAAAATTAGGTGGACAGATGAGATTAAGAAGTTTGCTTGTATAACGTGGCAGCAGAATGCACATTACCAGCATGATTGATTAACATGGGAGAGGCCTTTGCCCTGCAGTGGGCTAGTCAGAGTAATGATGACGATGAATTCAGAACATTACCGCAAAAAATCTCACGGACTGAGACAAATCCAGACGGGACACAGCGCTGCGTGATGTCTTGATCAGTCTCCGTCCACGTGTTTCTTTGCGCAGATGGCGATGCAGCGAGACGTGAGGATTTCGTATAACGACGTTATTTCATGGTTGCTTTTTGCGTCGTTCGTGTTGACGCCGACGACGTGGGACGCCGACAATTTTCGCGTTTCATGAGGCATATGAGGCTTGTACCTCAAGGTGGTGGTGATCGTGGTGGTGGTGGTGTTGCAGCAGGCGGGGTTAGCCTGGTCTGCATGGCCGGCAATTGTTCCACCTGAGCATCTCCTGAATTTGGAAGTTGTCACCACGTGTCCCCAGAGACCACAGGTGTAGCCGTTATGTGTTCTAGTGGCACGTGAATCAATCTAAGCGGTATAGCTGGATGTACCAAACTGAACAGATCATGATTTAACTCATACAATAAGCCTGTTTGCACAGGGTAAAGAGGAACAACGCCATCGTACTCTCGCTCGCGCAAAGTGTGTCGGCGGTGGCACTGCAGAAAGAGCTGACGTCTCGCCACGAGGACATAATGTGGGCTTACCCTCTTGCTTGCTTCTAGATGTACAGAGTGACATTCTGATACGTCTGTATGCATCATCAAGAGGGTATCTTTAATGTGTTGAGCTCATGATTGAAGAAGTCGGTTGAATTGCAGATGTTATTATGAAAAATTGTTTATTCATTCATGCAAGAACACGTGTATATTTAGGCTTGGAGACTGGCATAGCCAAGATAGTGCTCATATGTACGCACACTGTGAAGGGACGTCTCAGTTTTTTTTTTATAATTCTCTTAGTACGCTATCGCCTGCGCGCTGCCAGTGAAGAAGCTATTCTCTGAGCGCCAAGGCGGGGAATTGAAGTGTTGACGAGTTTCAGGTTTCTGCTTGCCAAATGAGATTGGCGAATAAGGTAATTCATTAGGCGCTGATGCATATGAAGCTTATTTCGGAGAGGATTTCGTAGGCAAATACGACTCAACTGAGGTCGTTACATAAATGGTGCACAGCGCTTACGCTACGTGCTCAGGCGTGGCTCACGCAATCGATCAATGGCATACATAGACCCTCGTCAGAAAAAACAAAAACGAAAATGAAGCTGTAAGCAGCACGCCATTTGGTTTCGCTATTATTAATAGTAACTTTTGGTATTTATGTTTAATGTAACCCAAATATTTGTGGTTCAAGGAACCATCTGAGCCCGTACATCGATGCTGGAGCTAATTGAATCCATGGCCGCTTTTGCACCACGGATAGTCACCGATAGCTGTAAAAAAAAGGCGCGAAAGACTCGGGAGAATAGGAAAAAGGTGAGAAAAAAATTCGGCAGATCCCACGTGCCGGGAAATCAACGTTAGGCGAAGCATACGGAGGGAAGGTGATTTTTTCATTGAGCAACAAGTGATGAAATGATGCTAAATATATGTACCAATGTTGCACACGCGGACATATGCTGAAGAGTTTCAGGTGTTTATATGTATAACCAGTTGTTTGCACTTGAGCAACGATGCGGACTGGAACATGCGTCTTAGCAACGCCAGAAGCTCATATGAAGCGCTGATGCTAGCGAAGATGCTGGCCCTGGACACTGCTACGTAAATCAACTTCAACGCATGGCAACTAACCACAATCGACGCTAACCCCACGTGACGGCTGTACAAAAGGAGTGCATATGTAATGTTTAGAAAAGTGGGTAGGCAGCACTGCTACCACTATTGACGTTTCATGAAGATTAATGTCTATTTGAAAAGCAGTTCCAAGGCCCGGCGTAGCTGTCTTGTAAAATGCTTCATTGCCACGCAGAATGCTTAGGTTGAATGCCAGCTGGGGCCCTGACATTTATTTTTTGCATTGATCGGGTTGACGCTAACGATGTTGTGTATTGCTTGACGCTCACGCGTTAAAACCGCCAATGTGTGTTCTAGTCGTTTTTGGGTAGATACTAGGGGTTGATCACTTGTGGCACATACCTGATACCAGTGGCACATACGCACCCGAGGGTATGTGCCACTGTCTGGCGAGAAGTGTTTGACGACGTACGCGACGGGATTGGGACATTATTCATGTCTTGACCAGTGCGTCACATTCGTCTATCTTACCCTCCCATGCTAATTTTGGTTCACGCCAATTTAAGGGGGAGACCACAAGAGCACACAAACGTAAACGGCTAGATAGATAGATAGATAGATAGATAGATAGATAGATAGATAGATAGATAGATAGATAGATAGATAGATAGATAGATAGATAGATAGATAGATAGATAGATAGATAGATAGATAGATAGATAGATAGATAGATAGATAGATAGATAGATAGATAGATAGATAGATAGATAGATAGATAGATAGATAGATAGATAGATAGATAGATAGATAGATACGTTTAAAGTGGCCGACGTTCACTAAGAAATGCTTAGCATTTAAAATAGGCTGTTTGAATCGCCGCTGGTTACGCATAATTGTCCGTATAAAACAGCGCAGCACTGTGAAAACGAGAGCCACGCGTCTATTATGTCTTGTTTACAGCATTTTTCAGTCTTATGACGTTTCGCTATTCAGAGATGCGTGTTGAACATGAACAGAAGCCGCTTAAAGGCATATTATTTCATGGTTAGATATTACAGTGTCCGCTTGTTTGCCCTAATTGTTTTATTTCTAAAAAAACATAGAATATTATGGGAATAGGAGTAGCGACATTTTAAGCTCTGCATATATTCAACCCTAGGGTAAGCGCATTGCGTTAATGCGTAGGTGATTGATAACACATAGACTTGCTGCTTAGTTTCTCGCTGCTGAAGTTAGCTACATTGTCAACTGAAGTTGCGCTTAAATTTAGGATGACGATGATGATAATGATGATGAAAGTTTTATTTTCGTCCAGACGTGACGCAGGGGAGACCCCGTGCCAGCCGGTTACTTCCACGTAGAGAGTGCCAAGACGAGCTTGGTGGCCCGTTCGTGGGCACGGCCAGGGTTTGGTCGTTCAGTTCGATGCTACAATTATTCTACCGAAAGCGCCACGCATTTGCCAGCTCCATCATTTCCGATAGTAATAAACCATTGCAGCAGATGTACAAATCATAAACTTCGGTCCTACCCTGTGTAACGTAGTGAAAACACTTTTCGTGGATATCACGAGTTATTTCAGAAAGATACCACTTTTCTGTTTTAGGGGCGAAGCTCCTTAGGGCGTGGGCTGTGCGTCCCCTGTAGCCTGTATGTAGCCACCTCTAGTTTAGTTCTTGCAGTGTTCACTAGATGGCGGTACCGTCCCCTGTATGTAGCCACCTCTAGTTTAGTTCTTGCAGTGTTCACTAGATGGCGGTACCGTCTCCTGTATGTAGCCACCTCTCGTTTAGTTCTTGTAGGGTTTACTAGATGGTGGTACTTGTAGCTGATGATGAAAAGATGCAAGATGTTATAAACTAGAAAGCGGTACTTGTAGTTGATGAAAGACGCGAGATCTTATAAAATAGGAATGATGTCACATATGGCGCGTGTCATTGGTTGAAGGCAATCGTTCGATTTAGTGCGGCGACGTACGCTAGGGGGAGCGATGTAATAAAATCGAGTGGGCAAAATGTACAGAGGATTCATGGTTTACCAGGTTTACCTCCGGAGCTTCGCCCACTCATCATCATTCACTTCGTGGATATGGCGGAATTTTTTTTAAATTTTTGATGGAGGCGGTTTCGAACTAATGATGGTGTTGTTTACGACATTATTATCACGCGTTTCACAAATGAAAGAGAGCTACAGTGTTATTTAGAAAATTCCTATATAGTTTATATAGTTGTAAAAAAAAGCTCTTACTTTAATTGAATTTTCAGACCTGACAGAATGCACACCCGTGCAACCTACCAGTGCGGAGGTTTGTATATAAAAAGGGTAATGGTGCATCCTGAGACGGCGATAGAATAGGCAAGACTACGTACTGGTATTTTAGGGGCGAAGCTCCTTATAACATTACCTGTTCGTCCCTCGTGGTAGTAGTAGTGTATAACAAGTGTTTCATTTTGACCTCCAAGGTGGTGCCGGTGGAAGATTTCTTCTGTGCGTTGTTGAACAATAAAAAATAGTGCTCAATGTACATGCCAATCACCGTTATTGAGGAATGAGAGACAGGAGCATTCGGCTTTTAATTACCACGCACGCTGCGATCCCTATTAGCAGTCATTGGCATGTACATTGAGCACTGTCTGTTAAGAAAGGGTTGCTACGTTATACTCACTGGGTGTAACTTCCTTAGTTTTAGAAAGGTTTAGCTAGCATTGAGACGCAGTGCCATGAATACGATGAAGTAGTATATACCATGAACTCGAGGTGGTTAAAGGTGGGAAGTAGATACGAAGCACAAGCCGCAAGAAAGTAAAAGCCGAATTCTCCTGTCTCTCATTTCCCATTAGCAGTCATTGGCATGTACATTGAGCACTATCTGACAGGTAAAGGTTGGTACGTTATACTCGCTGGGCGTAACCCTCTTGGTTTTTGAAAGGTTTAGCGAGCGTTAAGCCACAGTGCCATAAATACAGTGAACTAGTATATACTATGAAGTCTTGGTAGCCTTGGCTGCGTCAGCGTTTATTTGAGGAAAGACCTCGCAAAACGAACGGGCAGATCCAGTCCACAGACGATGACGATGATGATGACCCAGAGTGGCAATGAGGACAAAGAGACAAGCTGATGATGGTGATTGTGATCATGCAGGGATGATGACGATGTAAGTAACAAATGCCCACAATACCATGAACTCGAGGTGGTTAAAGGTGGGAAGTAGACCCGAAGCGCAAGCCGTAAGAAAGTGTGCATGTGCCACCTCTCGTTTAGTCCTTGGAATGTCCGCTGGACGGCGGTGCTTCTATATGGGGAATATATGATGAAAATATGCGAGATGGTGGTACTTGGAGTGTTGAATAGATGGACGAACGGACACATAGACAGATGCATGGATGGACGCATGAACGGATGCAGGGGCGGATGCATGGACGAACGCAGGGACGGATGCACGAACAGACAACGCACGGACGGGCAGATGGACGCATGGACGGTCACACAGACGGACGCATGGACGGACGGAAGTAAGAACGAATGGACGGACAAATGCTTCGCCCCACTCTTCATAATTCACTCCATGGATATGCTGCCAGTTTTTTAGAACTTCCTGTGTCATCCAATTATAGCGGTCATGGTTTACTTGGTGCGTGTCTTTCAGCCAACTACGAAGTTAACTGCAGATGTGAGCTTCGAGTCGAGCTGTGATCACTTCGTACTGTCTTAGCAATATTTGACGTAGTGAGGCCAACCTCACGACTATCATTTTTTTCAAATTAAAACAGGCGCAATGCAGACCATTGTCTTCAAAAGGGTGGCTAGGTGGGCTTGTTGGTACGTAAACAGAGTTACTCGAAACAGCGCAAAAACAAGACGCCAAAGAGGCCACACTACACGGGCGATGACTTCCAACAGGAGTTTCAAACTATGGCTTCGTGTAAAGAAGAGCTCTATTTTTTTTGTCGCACTCCTGAGATGCTGACTAATCAATATTTCACAATGCTGCACGGTATTAGTAAAGCGAAAACCGAGTGGTAAGTACTTTCGGCCCCTTTTCGTCCCTCTGTAGTCCCTAGGCGTCACGATTCCTGCTGCGCGGCCCAGAATATATGCGCATAAAAGTCCACCCGCTACGTGATCGATGACTCGGTCCCCGTCGATAGGCTCGGCTAAGGCCTCTTCTTCCGCCGGCGGTCACGAAAGCGCCGTAAAGCCAATCTCGCGTCCCTGCCCCAGACATTTGGCGGTGGGTGTCGGCGGTGTTTCTAAGTACTGCCATTGGGCGTCGCTTCGGTGCACGTCTTATGCGTGTGACGTACGAACACGCGCGTGTCCTCACGTATTTGCGAGTACAACGTCCAGCAACTGCAAAACTCTATAAACATTCGTGTGACAGTGGACTTTTTGAGTGCATAAGGGCAGCCGCACCTTGTTTGCAAGGGCGTGGGCATGGCTAGAATCTTTAGCGACCTTGCCTAGTGTCGTGGATATAAAGAAACTCGATAAAGAACGATGAATGCAGAGCGAATAACGTAATGAATATAGTATATGGAGGTTGTTCCTAGATGGAAAGATTGCCGTATGTGGTAGATGTGAAAATTTGGTGGTTGAATTTGCACTTTCTGTTAACCGGAAGCTTTACGTCGGAGCCAACTATAGCTTTATTCTGCACATTGAACGTTGAAAATGCCTAACCTATTTCTATGAAACTTATTTGAATATGGAAGCCGAATGTTTGAATGTGTCAAGAGGGTAGAGCTTACATTAACATTTGCATTTTGGAAGGAAAAAAGCAACAAGAAAGGAATTCTAAAAGGTCAACCAGACGAGCCTCTAGTTTGCTATCCTATGCATGGGAAAGGGTACTAAGGTACGAAAACAGAAAGATAGAAAGAAAAAATATTCAGAAAAAATATACGCAGTGAATTATGAGTGGAGCGAAGCGTCCATCCATCCATCCATCCATCCATCCATCCATCCATCCATCCATCCATCCATCCATCCATCCATCCATCCATCCATCCATCCATCCATTCCATTCATTCATTCACTCACCCGTCCGTCCATCCGTCCGTCCGTCTGTATCCAGCCATCCGTCCAGCCGTCCATCCATCCGTCCGTCCGTCCGTCCGTCCGTCTGTCTGTCTGTCTGTCTGTCTGTCTGTCCGTCCGTCCAGCATTTGCTTCTGAATGTAAGAGGCTTGTGATGACTTGCTCCATAATATTGAATAACCCTCGACCCCACTCCCCCCTCATTCTGATGACTTGTAAGCACTAGCCTCACTCTTAGAGATAAAGACAAGGTTGTGATATGCAGTTGAACTCTTGCTCTTCCTCTCTGTCTCTCTTTATTCCACTCACCAAAAAGTTAGATACACAGAAAAAAAAAAGAGTAGGTTTGGGGCCCACACTTAGGAACAGACGAGGCTTTGAGCGTGAAAGAAACAAAATGATTTGTATGTTCCATACAACCCCAGTAGTAAACAAAAGATAGGAAAAAAAACACGAGCGTAAACGAAGTGTAGCCTTCAGGCGCTCCACATCAGCGAGACCTAGGCTTCCGGCAAAAAACAAACAAACAAACAAACAAACACACAAATAAAACAACAACAAAAACATGTAAGGCTTGTGGTCCATTGCTCCACGCTTTATTATTGCTCCACGTTGTTTTCTTCGAACATCTTGGCTGCATCGCAAATACGTCATTAGGTGGTAATTCCTGTGCATAGACGATGGTAGGTGCTTTGACTGCCGATAAAACGCTAACAATGACATCAGCAACATAGTAATATAGGCTAACAAGAAAGGCGCTGATGGTGAACGCTGCCACCACCACGCAAAATTTCGCGAATAACGAGTGGCGGAGCGTCAGGGCAGATGGGCTTGCGTGCGCTTTCTTTTTTTTGTTTTATAAAGGCGGCTGCGAAGTCGAGCTGTGGAGGGACATCTGCTACAGCTGTTCTCCATCACCAAGACCACGCATGCTGCTCTAGGAGTAGCGCCTAAGCGGCGGAATTATACTGCTCTGGGAGCATAGAAATGAGCTCATCCGCGGCTTCAGAGGCGTCGTTTTTATAGAGACGTACCTATTTCTCGTGTTTTTCTATTTCTCTATGTACTACTCGTTTCAATGGCGTGAAAAAAAAAGAAGATGAGTCCATGGGGTAGGAACCTCACGGCACCGATTTCTTTTTTCTCTTTGCATCTTCGAGACACTGACGTAAGAGGGGAAGAAATTGGGGGGTGGTGAGAGAGGTTGGAGTACTGGAGGTGGTGAGAGAAAAATCAAGAAGAAATGAACAAAATGAGGAGGCTAATCAGACGAGCGTCCACTTTGCTACCCAGCCTATAAAAATATGAGCATGGGAAATGGCAGCAATTAGCTTGTCGTACACGCCTTCAGCGCTCCGACATTATATTGAGGAATCGTGGCGTTTGAAGTCGAGCCATGGTCACTACTGAACTGCCATAAACACTGGCTGAAGAAGTTCCAGCAGAGACAGAGAATTAGCTTAGTCAAGGGCAAGAAAAAGTACGGTGTTCGTACGAGGCTTAAGCATCGCAGCAATGTCCTTGTCTTTCTCGAGACAGTCTTGGCAAACTAATGTTGTGTTAAGTGTATGAGTGGAAGGCGGGAAAACGTCCCCTTTCTTTCATTGCTTAAATTAAGCTAACGTCATTCTAATGTTGTATATAATCTTGAGGGAGAGAAAGAAAAGGGAGGAGAAGAAAAGATGACTAACAAGAAGTTATGAATTTACATTGTGGGCGTTTTTTCGCCACCGCTATCCTCCTTGCCACTTCATTTTCATCAAAGGAAGCGAATAGAAAAGGGAAAGAAACGAACACCAAGCAAGCAAGGAAGTAAAGTGAAGGGATTGATTGATTGATTGATTGATCGATATGTGGGGTTTAACGTCCCAAAACCACCATATGATTATGAGAGACGCCGTAGTGGAGGACTCCGGAAATTTCGACCACCTAGGGTTCTCTAACGTGCACCCAAATCTGAGCACACGGGCCTACAACATTTACGCCTCCATCGGAAATGCAGCAACCGCAGCCGGGATTCGATCCCGCGACCTGCGGGTCAGCAGCCGAGTACCTTAGCCACTTGACCACCGCGGCAGGGCGAAAGGTAAAGGGAACAGCTGAAAATTTGAAACCAGCTGAAATGTATGTTCTTACCTGTGCAACGTCCTTATATTAGAACGCATTTATTAAATTTTTGCGGCAGCATGTTCCCACCGCAAAACTGCGCTTATTTCTCTTCGTTACATTTTTTGAGCCTCGGGGTTGTTTACTGGCCCTCTTAAATTGTACGATAAGCGTCAAATGAAACCCGAACAGCGGCACGCTTTGGCGATAGTATAGTGCGTGCCGTCCACTTACCGCTACAACAGGCACGCATATAAGCGCAAAGATGCCGCACAGGATGCGCACACCTGTCAATGGTGATAACTGGACGGAACGCACTAAACCATCACGAAGCCTTGCCGCTGTTCAGGTTTCGTTTGACGCTGATAGTACGTGTCAAAACATGTGGGCAAAAGCGTGATCGAAACAGACCGATGATGCAGACACGTAGTTCTGGAAGGACACCGACGCCAACGAGCTGGAACACAGATTCTAGGTAACTTATTTTTCTCGCATCGGCAATTTGGGAGCGAGGCTTAATCATTTGCTGGTAACCACTGATACGCGCGCATTTGTTGTCGGAAAGCAGCAGGATCTACGGTACATCTGTGCTACATCCGGAATTGCACTCTGCAGTACAGTATCAGCGTAATTTTACGATGGCGAAAAAAACGTCTTCATTTGCGGTATATGCTGATTGCTTGCTCTCAGTAAGAAAGGCGGATATGTACCTAGTACGATGCTTATCTGAGATATTTAGAACAGGGGAATCGATCAAAGGTGGGATCAAGAGGGCACTTGCTTTCGCCCTATATGTGCAGTACCCGCATTCACACCTCGAAGTTTCTCAAGAGCTGGTGAAACACCACTGCGACCTTTCGGTTATCGAGCACAGCTGAAGAAGCCTTAAAATAGGCTGGAGAGTCCACCTTGGAAGATCAGTGATTACGCTACGAACCCGCGGCCCTAAAGTCGCAGGTTCAATTGTGGAGGCGGAGGTCCTATTTCAGTAGAGGCGAAATACCAGATAAACGTCTACTGTACTATGCCAGTGCGCGTGAAAGAACAACTGATGGTCAAAATCTCTTGGTGTCTTTCACTATGACACGCCTCTGATAACTTTACTGTAATATTTGGACGTAACATCCCTGATAACATTATCAAAATAGACACTAAATATTGTGCGCTGTAGACACTGCACCTTTGTGTATTGAAAAATTGCCCGCAGCTTCCCTCGGGGGAACACGGACCATATAATTGGTTAACGGGGTGTTAAAGTGCGACTTACTTGGGTTGATGGCTAAATTGGTTAACGTGGTTGTGAAATGGGGTGTTAAATTGCGACTTACTTGGGTCGATGGCTAAATTGGTTAACGTAGTTGTAGGAGGGGGTGTTAAATGAGTGAACAGGTACACACGTATGCGAAAGGGCGGCGCTGGTCGAAGGGACGTTGATCATTGTGTTTGTGGATTCGTTGGAATTCATTTCACCGCGACCTTGGACGTCGACGCGCCGTACAAACCAACCGACGAGCGGCAACTGAGCGAGCGAGCGCCGACCTTGAGTATATATACAGCACGACGGCGCATGCACTGTCAGCTGTTGAATGTTCTCGAAGCGCGACGCCACATGCGCGTCCACTGGAGAATCAGGAGAATTGTAGATGTCGAACGCGGTGTGTAGAGGAGGAAGGGTGCACAGATGGTGGAGGAGTGAAGCGCGTGCGGTGGTAGAGGAGGAAGGGATGCACAGATGGTGGAAGAGTGGGCGACGGCGCGACGGCGCATGCGCGCGCGTCAGCTGTCGAATGTTCGAGAAGCGGTGCGGACGGCGCACTACAAGGCGCGAGTATAAGATGCTCCGCATCTAAAACATTGATTAGTGTGAATTGATGAAACCTCCAAATGAAGACTTCTGTTATTTTTTTTTGGGGGGGGGGGTTGCTGTAGCACTGTTTGTTCTTCATGAAAGCAATATTGTCAGTTACTCTTTGTGCGTCTTAGGTAAGCTGGCAAATCAGAGACTTACAGATTTCCAGTCTGGGATATTGCTGAAACGAGCGTTGTCGAAACATCAAGAAACCACACGGTCACTGACGTTAGAACGTACAAAAAATATATTTACGAGCGTAAAGGTAACAGTCAAAGGGGCTAAGAACTCCCCAGACTTTTCACTAATTAATAGCTTAAATAAGATAATTACAGAGCCAGGTTCCTTAACGGTGATCACTATGAATGTGACGCCGATTTTGAAAGCATACGCTAAGCAACGCAATCATTTAAACATACAAAAATGTGTGCGGTAGCTCTGAAGGAGGAAGAAGGAAAGGCTACAAGGTCGACCAGACGTGCAGTGGCTTTCAAAATCGAAAGAAGAGCACTGTGCCTTCACTGTCTCTCTCAGGGGAGGTCACCTGAACACCACTGCACAGGGATAGGTGTATGGAAACTGAACCGGTTTACTGTTATCCTACGCTGGGAAAAGAGATGGTAATTCTGGAATAAAAAAAAGTAATAAAACCATTCTGAAGCTACTCTCCTCAATTTGGAGTCACCGAACATGAACTATACTACTCACTAGACAGTGAGAAGGAGAGCATAAGAAGACAAGGGCTGGAAAGAGAGGGTCTGAGATGCCTCAGCGTTCCGAACCCAGACGCACACCCGCACGTTCGAGTTAAAAACAAGAATGTTTTACTGTCGCTGAGGCACTGGAACCTGACCCTTTAAGTGGTGCAATCAAATTACCGAGTGCCGGCAAATGAACGCAGTCACTACTTAAATCATGCGGGAAGCACTGAGGGTGCTAGCTCATTTTCAGTATCCGAGGCACCTCTCAAAAATCTCGGTCGTTGCTCCGCATACCGATCTCATCAGCCGTGCTTCGTTCGTATTTCGCTGCTTCTGCCTTGGGGTGCGGTGAACAAAGAAATTGGCCCCGTATCTGCCTTTAATCTGCAAATGTCGTCGACAGACGATAGTCTTGCGTGTGGAGAGAGTGAACAAGACATTTATTTGATGTTCTGCGCAAGCAAATCGGTGAATGGTATTCTAGAGTCGCTGCGTTAGAGTGCCTCGAGCGTGCAGCGGAGGCGAACAAGTGCACAAAGTCTCGTCACACGTGAGAAATGAGCGCCATCTGGCAGTTTTCTCAGAAAACACAGCGCGTGGCTCTGAGACGGGTGTGCGCGCCCATCTCAGAGGTAAGGTGTAGAGCGCAAGACTACGGTAGGTGCCACCGCCGTCTCGTCTTAGCAAAGCGTTGGAAACACTCGCCTTTCCGTGCAAGCCTTGCATTGCCAGCACAGCGTGATAAGCGATACGGTCCCTAAAATTACTTATGAATGCCTTTTCTAGTAAAAGACGCACATGCAGAATATACGCGCGTTGTTACGGTGCCCCAGACATGCGCAATAATTGCTTTTATATGACAATCACACAAGCATGAACGCTCAATCTTGAGCAACAATGGTGGGCACTACGGGTGAGGTCAACCGTTTCAAATACCCGATGCCGTTAAGAGTAGACAAACGTACAAATGTACAGACAGACAGACAGACAGACAGACAGACAGACAGACAGACAGACAGACAGACCAAAATTGTTTTGATTTGAAGGTCCCGAAGAAAAACTATCGTCTTTAGAAGAATGAAAGTTGATTTCGTCTATACGAAGAAGGAGAGAATGCAGCATAGATGCATCAACCGTGGGGCCTTGTCCCTTCCCTTCTTCACCTCTGAAGTGCGTCGTAACTGCCGAGGCGTTCGAAACCTAGTGAAAACTGAGCGTGCACCACTCGTTGCGGCATGTTTTCTATAAGAAGTAAGCTGCAGGGTTCAAAAGGTTGCCGCTGAAAGGGAAGGCTTATTATAATGAGCGAATAAATGGTGCAGACACCTGCAGTCGAGCATTATTGCTGAACAAAGAGCGACAAGTGCAATACAGACCCGGCAGCATCACACACTTAGTCGTTAATTGAAAACTGGTGGTTTAGCGAGTGGGGAGGTGCGCAATTCGCATTATGAACGACTCGTTCATCGCGTCTTTGCGCCGCTCCCTTCGCAGTGATATCATCCTCTTTCCGAAAAGCTCGGGAAAGAGAAGAGCTGCGCATTTGGGAAATTATCTGCTTAGCAGCTGTAATTGTTTGGAGCAGAAGCGGGGTCGCAACTGTTCGGGGTGTAAACACGTGCTTACAGTTTTTAGAGTGAGAATCATGCGCTTACAATACTACGATACGATCGTGGAAGTTAACGTTCGCGTTGAACGCTTTCGAGTACGCTACACGTACAGCTTCGCTGCACGCCTAATTATCTCACTCCGCCTAAATGTGTATTAGTGTACATTTAATACTTTCATTGCTCAATATACCCAACCCTAAAATGGGTGGAGAGTTTATCTGCGTGGGAATATTTATCTTACATCCGGCTTTCCCAGTTTGACCTTAAAGCTTGCATCGTTGACTTCACTAGCTTGGGTCTGTTATTTGGCAAATCTGCGCAGATTACATTTATTAGAGCCGAATGGTCAGCTAGTTGAATGGTCTGCGTAACGACTCACTAAGTAGCATAACTAGCGACGGGATGGAATACATAACTTTATATGGACGGGTTTTCATAAATTGGTGCTCAGAGATCAACACGTACTTGTCGATTTCTAATCTCGTGTAACCCTTGTCCAATGTGTGAGCAGACACGATATATAGGGCACTGAAACCTTTCCGATTGATGTGTCATAAGCATTAATTCTGCCATTATATCACGCCTCATCCAAGTTGGCCTTTCGCAAGCTTCAAACGAACAGCATCACCTTTTCCCAAGCCAGGTCCACGCGTGGAGCTCACACGAAACGCGATGTCGGCGAAAACGTAAGGCGAGTCTAAATGATTGCTTCAAGCAAGGCCTCCCAAAAGCCACTGTTAACCGTGCATGAAGGGGAAATCATATTTCCAGGAGCGACCCCCATCGCCAGTCCAGGCTGACCTTCTCTTTTTGGCCTGGCAGGTGGAGAGTTTTCGTTCACTCTGAAGCGAGCAATCTCCGAGCGAACAAGGGGATATCAGAAGTGCAGCCGAGCGAATATCTTCTATTGTCGGGAAGAAAGGCCTGCGAACTGACTGTGGCCCGTCTCCCCCAAACATGGCACTAGTCTAAACCGTGCAGAAACTGGAATTCCTAAAGGTTGCTTGGTTTGCTCACGCTTCAGAATTGTATTATTCCTCTTGCCTCAGCTTCGTCTTTTTTTATTTCGATTGAAGAACAAATCTACTTACGCTCGGGGCTCTCGTGATTTTGACGGGCTTGTCTCGCGCACTTGGAGCAAATAAAGCGCTGTGTAGGCTCCCAAAGACAATCTACTGAAGAAACAATGGCCTGCTTTCAGATATTTGATTTGGCTGCCCTTTTACTCTGCCGCATGAATAGTGACCTACATGGTATGTTTACTGTTTACTTGGTTTTGCTTGAACAGCTACCATAATTTTCTCAAGGCAGTCATGGTTCCAACCCGCGCACTTTCTTTCTCACTCTTTCTTTCACACTGCACCAAAAGCTGAGGTAGTGTCGGATCTTCATTCATTTGGTTCTTGTGTCATATTTCCCACGAGGGCGGCGTTTTTTTTTTTCTGGATATATAGGAACATTTGGTGACCGTGATAAATGTAAGGTTGGGCCATGAAATCAAAGCTATTATTATTTTCTGAATACTCAGCTTTTTCCCCCGCTTAGGTAATGCCTGAGCAAAAAACTGACAGGATTCTTTATGCACTCCGCTAAGGCCATAGTTTCCTAAATTTATCTAGAAAGGACTCAGGCGCTGCGACCACTCGGTGACCACAGAAATGATGGCTAGTGCATAAATTTGCTTAGTCTTCGTACTTTGTGCCTCAAATAGCACTTATCGTTTTGTTCATTGCCGTGTTTTGGTTTCGTTTGGAAGGAAAGACCAAACTCTTTTGAACTTCGTAACCTGATTTGAAATGGTAAGCCTACAAGATTAAGGTGGTGAAGCGCAACTGCTCAGCATTTGCTGATTTTTGTTTCGCGACAAAACACCTTCAAGTCACGCGGAGCCAAACGGAGCCAGAAATACGAAAATGAGACAAATCCGTGTACTACTCATCATTGGCATGCTCGCTGAAGCGCCGTGCATTGCAGCTTCCATATACACTAGCGCCCGAGTTCCCTCTAGTGTATTTATAGGAAACTATATGCCTAAGAGAACCGGAGATGTAACCCAGGCTTTTTTTCCCACTCAATCTATGTGTTGTTCCTGCTGTGACACGATCAGAATGATTTATGCACCAAATGAGAATTTCCTTTGCCTCCAGGATCACAGACACCTAACCAACAGTTTTGCGATTCCTGCCTACCGTTCACCAAGCTCCGATCTTGTCCAATGACCATACAAGATAATTTCTAAGCATATGACGTCATGATGACGTCATATGGTAATGTAATCGCGTGATTATTGTCTATTACTATTTTTTGCATCACTCGTGTTGACATCGACTAGAGGTGCCAGTAGAATTTCACATTTGATGAAGCACATAGGGGAAAGAGAAAGATGAAGGAAAGACAGGGAGGTTAAGCAGGCGAAGACTCTGGTTTGCTACCCTGTGCTTGAGAAGGGGAAAAGGGGTGTAAAAGAATGAAAGAAAACAAGAAGGACTTTTGTCAGTAAGAACAAAAATATAATGACTGGAACACTATCCGAGTACAAGGCAGCAGCATTGTCAGTAAACAGTCACAGTTTGTCTCTCAGTCCGGTTGCTTGCAGGAACACAACGCCATCAGAGCGGCTCGTGATGGAGACAGTGATGAATGCCAACGTATATGCCACAAGAGGCATATACGACTTTCGCAAGGCTTGAGTATCTCACTGAGTGGTGATACAACTGGTCTTGGAAGCCAGCAATAATGGCTCTGTGCATGCTTCAGGTCGTTTTACCGACAGCGTGCGTACTGTGCGAAGCTTTGTCAATGACTACCACCTTAATAGAAGTGCTTTTGTTTAATTAGATATAACATTGCTTTGAGGCTGCACTGGTAGCTGTCTCAACACTAAAGTAACATTGCCGGAAATTATGCGCGTAACTTGAACGTAATAACTTATGGCTAGCAGAAGATACCTTCATCATTGCGCTCCCAAAAGGTGTTTGACAGAAACTAAATTATAAATACAAAACTTTTCCGTTGAGTATGCGTTATATATGTGCACAAGTCTTAAGAAATGATCATGGATCCACCACATGATGGTACGTTCCCTCATTTGTTTTCAGAAAAAGTCCATGGGTCCACTGCTTATTTTAATGAAGTCAATATCCGGTGCCAGAAAATAAAGAAATGCTGATGAGGTGCGTGTTTTGATACAGCATTGTTTCACAGCGACGGGAATCTAAGAGCGCAACTATGAGATGCAATCGAAGATGCCAAAAAGGGCATCGTACTTGACATAGCGATTATGCTCCAAGGGTTAGCCCCTAAAGAAAACTTGAATAAAAAGTTCCACGTAGAAGAACTATGGTTGAGCCATATATTTCAACTATCGTACATTAAAATTATGTTCTAGACAAATAATTTTGATGGTGCAAAACTTACTGGACGTGATATAGCCAATTTGCCTGATAGAATAAAGTACAAATCATCCCTGACTATAGGTAGGCGTTTATTAACGCTATTTTTTTCTGTCACCACAATATTACGACCAACATTCAGCACTCAGCAAAGTGAAGTATATAGTTTGAAATTGTCTTTTCTAGACCTTTTTCTTCCTTTCATATTTTTTCGGAGAAAATTTTCCAATATCGTATTGAAGATTTTAGCCTGTCGTCAACGTCTCCGAACTCAGTTGCGAAAACCTTACACAACGCGATTTCAGCAGGATGATAAAATAGGAATGTTCCGCAGCAAAAGACGCCGCACAGAGAGTCCTGCTCGTCAAGGCTCTGTCAGTGCAGCCATATAACTCATCTGCCGCATTTGTCGTTGCCAGTTTCTAGCAACATCGGCAACATTTTTATTTGCTAGTCGCCGAGACCACCCATCGTTACGCAACCTCTTCCAATTTATCGACAATGCGTCTCCTACCAGCCTCGCGAAAAAGATTGCTGGTGAACCGCTCGGAAAGTTAGATTTATCTAGATTTGACATAGCGCACACTTCTTTTATTTAAGGTGGGTGTGACAATTCAGTATATTTCTTAATCACGTCATTAATATTCGTTTCCGCTTGACCTTCAGAAAAGTCGGTAGTTAGCGCAAACATAGCATTCAGTGAGCACGTACACTGTCAACACCGTGCTATATGATGACGTATGGGGGCTTATCTCAGAAGTGATTGGCTTATAAAATTAATATCGGCCTCTATAATAATGAAAATGGGGCTGTGTAAATTGATAATAAACTTCCCGAACTGAAGCCAGAACTTTGCGTGGCAGAATGTAATCTTTGAGTACAATGTTACTACTCTTACATGTATTTGAAGTCAGCTACTGTCTTGCAAACATGTATGACCACTGTGCTGTTACCACGAGAAACGAGCATATCATGCACAGCTATAAAATAGGTAAAGAGCAATGCGCCATATGCAATAAAAAGGTTCATTTTAACGAAGCCCCATATTTGTGGCCGCATATGGGGCTGAATGGTTCGATGCTAATCCGACAGTCGGGGTTTCGAAACCAGGATGTGGCGGTGGTGTTTCCATGGAGGTGAAGTAGTAGAGGCCTGTCTACTATGCGATGTCAGTCCATGGTAAAGAAGCTTATATTCCCATTCTTTGCCCGAACAAATACCTTTAAGTTTTCATATTTTCCACGCACGGTAGATGACTGGAATAAATTGCCTGAAAGAATTTTTAGTGGAAATTTTATGACAGCCCTACACGATCATTTTAGAAACTTTTAATTACTGACGATCGGGTTTTTAGCAATGTTACTTGAAGTTGTGCGTGATTTTCTAGTTTTATTTGGATTGGAAACCCTGCTATGTTTGTGCGAAAAGTCGGTTTCACCGTGGCTTGTTTATTTTGTAGTTCTAAGTGAATTCTGCGTTTTGTTGCTTCATTGTTTTTTTTTTGCATTGCATTGTATGTGCATGAACATTCTTTTTTTCTGCCCGTCCTGCTTGGACCATTAAATTGGTCTGCAGTATTGTATAAATAAATAAATAAATAAATAATCAATATTATCTTAAGCCTTCCAATAAGACCTAGCTCAAAAATATAGAAACTTTGGGACCTCAAACTGCTTAAACTAACCAACAATTATCTTAGTGAGTCGTACTCCAGATGAGCTACAGGTTCATATTAGTTTCGCTCTGCCCTAAGTTATAAGGTCACTCTGCTATTCTCTTCTCCGTTTGTTTTAACGCGCAATATAATGCTCATGTTCTCACATTATTTTATTCTTTTCCAACAAGAAATAATCTTTAATTCGTTTTATGCAACGTCTAGTAGCAGTATCGAAGTTTTTACATTCCGAAACCACGACACGATTATGAGAAGCGCTGTAGTGAAGAGTTCCGGAAAATTTTGCCATCTGGTGTTCTTTATCGTGCATTGATATCACTTCGTACACGGGCCTCTACCATTCCGCCGTCATCGAAATGCAATTGCCCCAGCCGGAATCGACCCCGTGACCTTTGCGACAGCAGCCGAGCACCCTAGTCATTGTTCCACCCAGGCAGACCGAGAGTACAAAACATAGAGACTAAATAAATGGGGACTGCACTGATACAATATGCGATCTAATTTGCCAATTCAGCCATAAAACATTGTCTTTTCTCAAAGAAAAAAAAATTCATTACTACTGAAAAATAGCTCGATATAGTCGTTCGGTCAAAAATTGTGATTTTTTAAGGCTCAGCACGTTAAGAAGACTGACTCTTACTAAACTGTTTGCACATTATTTCATTCCAAGTATTGTTCTCTTCTTATTTTCTTGCTGCAGAGAATTCGAGGCTTATATTCTGCTTTCTTATGAAAATAAGGATGAAATTTGAATTGAATAAATTGAATATATTCCCTCTACTACTCCACATTACTTTTGAACAGTGTCCTTGGAAGTCATAGATGTCGTAAGTCAGTGCAGTCAAGAAGGTTATGTGAGCTCTACAGATTCTTTTTCGTAGCCTTGACAGAAAAGAAACGGTGTCCTGTGACTGAGAGCCATGACCACGTGGACAAACTGCTGCCATATCAAAATGCTAGGCATATAGAATTCGAGCAGTTTATGCGGAGCCCAGTGAGTTTATTCTCATGGCTTTTCACCAATGCCGAATAAATGAATCTTTGTTTCTTTAGTTAACCAACACGATCAACTAGTGAGAAAAGTTAGGCAGCCTGTTTGTCACAAACTCGAGGAGTATATAGAAGTCGTCTATTGGTTTCTCTCTTCGCGTGTGCGTGCTTCTCAATTTTTATATTGTTCGCAAGAGGTAGTTTTACTTCCATTACACTTCGAGCACACTGTTTGTTTTCGTTCCTGTACCTAGTTTAGATTTCCGGAGATAGTAATAAGGACAA
This sequence comes from Rhipicephalus microplus, assembly GCF_013339725.1. Lineage (NCBI taxonomy): Eukaryota > Metazoa > Arthropoda > Arachnida > Ixodida > Ixodidae > Rhipicephalus > Rhipicephalus microplus. Next base: position 43,239,180 of record NC_051170.1, on the reverse strand, counting down.
GGATTACGTTTGCTTTGAAGGAGATGGTCATAGCGCTCAGAGCAAAATGCTTAATTCAAAACACAATATATGGCAAATTCAGCACAGTTAAAAGTTGAAGCAAATGTATATATGCGTAAAATTAATCCAATGTCTCCAACAAGAATTACAAATCTATTTTTCTCTCCTCATAACAATTTTTTTACTTTGCACATAACTAGCGTAGCAAACCGTTGGGCAAAATTTACACGAGAGGTAATGGAAACACATTTGATTTTCTATGCTCACCATGACGCATAGCGGGAAGAATTTTGATGCTTGCTTCAGTCTGTATTTTTGCGCTCTCCAAATGTGCGCGAAGTACGCTCTCAAGATCATCATTATATCTACAACAAAAATGAAAGCTTTCAAGATTCATGCTCACACGAGTGTGCAAACGGGCTTTCCACAAAAGGAGTTCGAGAAGTGGCTCTTGAAAAACGCAGTGATATACACGGGAGTGAATTTGCAGTATTCAGCTAGTAACATATTGCGCAACTGTAACGGCAAGCTACGCGACCACCTTTTTTCCTCTGTTGCCCTTGATATTGTGATCTTGCTAGTGATGGCGATGCGTAATTGTGAACGCGGGACGACAAGGTGTTTATTCAGGCTGAGTCAAAAGAAAATGATTCAAAGGGAATCAGTTTGAATTCAGAAAAATTTATTCAAAAAATTTACGCACATTCACGAAATGAATGGTGACGAATGGGCGAAGCTAGATCCAAAGGTGCATACAGTGTACGTTCAAGTCGCGGACTAGTGCAGTGGGTTTGGGCTTTTACGTGTTTAATAATGTGCCATCACAAACTGATACTAGTCTAATGTTATACTTTTTTGTGACTCTCTTCCAGAGATAAATTGCTGATGCTTGTTTGTAGCTCATCCATAAAAATTATACCAAGAAAAAGTGCACGCCATGCAGTTGAGGGAAAATGACAGAAACAACATTGCCCCAGTTACGGCTCGTAATGTTCCCTGCCTAGCTTTGTACGTCTAGTTCTTATACCTCTACAAATCACAGCAATATTTCCACAATTTGATGGCCGCAAGTAACACTGTACAGATAAAACAAAATCACCGCCTGAGAAAACATTTCACTGTGTACCCTGTTGTAGTCAATGAAGCAAGTGTTGCATCGTTACGATGGCACCTGCAACTTCATTAGCGAAAACGTCCGAATGTCCTAACAGCCCAAACCACACAAATTACTCTTGAATGACTATTTTGTGTGGCCCAATAAGTACAGGTGCACCTGGAAACACTTTCATTAGCCACTTGGACTTCTCCAGAGCATTACTCCCACAACTTTGTGGGTATACATTTGGGAAGGAAACGCAAATAGAGGGGAAAGCTTCGTGCGAAGCTCTAACGACTAAGCATCCATGCTAGTACAAAAGTGCATCTTGCGATAGAATACGCCACCTAACCGAGGAAGAACAGCGATGGAAGAGGTGAAAGCTGGTGCGAATGCGATGCAGTAGATGCCTTAGGCAACTAAATATACCGGTAGTTTCTTAGTGTAGCTTCAGCAGATGTAAGTGTTTGTAAGAGTTTGTTGACCACAGCTTTTCTTCTTAGCTTCCTTCTGCCTCTTCACCAACTCCCCTTATTTCTTTATGTTCCTTTTTAGGTTTTTAGGCCGAGAAACGGAGCGATATATTCAGTTAGCCACTTTAAAAACATGATCGATGCTTGTCTTCGGAATCTGAGCAACATTTGATTACGGAGCAAGATATAAATATATATATATATATAGAGAGAGAGAGGGGGGGGGAGAGAGAAAGAGAGAGAGAGAAAGAGAGAGAGGGGGGGGGGGTTACTCAATAGTGTTCGGGCATCCATAGCTAAATGTAAGAAGCAAGAAATACCAATGTGGTTGTGACCGCCTGAATGGTATGTAAGTTGTATACATTTCTACTGCCAGGAAAATGTCGCCATAGATTTAGGTACACTACAGGCTTAAGCACTGAACCTCGGCGATGGATCTCGTAGTATCGAGGAGAAGCAAACTGTAAAAATGAGAAAAAGAAGGGGTTCACATTTGGCTTTTGGACAGATAGCATATTGTATCTGAAATCCCCGTCTCTGCGTCAGTCTTTGAGCCCTCCCAAAATTGAGATGGTGCTCACTAAGCCATGTCAATTCACAATCTAGAAAAAAGAGAGAAAAAGTACGGTACAAAGGTCAGGAAGATAAGTTTATTCACCAGAGTACATCGGTCATAAAAATAGAGAAACAAAACATGCGCGATAGCTGTGGATGATGACTTTCATACTAAAAATTCGTTCGCATTTGCGGTCCAATAAAGTGTCCCTTCGATACTGTGTCAATAAGAGGCAGGCTGGTTATGTTTTGTTATGACACACCGTGTTGCCAAATGCTGCAGAATATGTCTACATGCACTGTGTATGTGGTGCGTCGGTTGTTTTTTTTTTCTTTTCGTTGGACTACTGGTTGTTATTTAGAGAATGAGTGAACAAAAGTAGCTTTCTTTTTTCTTTCCACAACTTGTATTTATGCGCAGCCAAAACGTTACGCACTGGCTACGCAGGAAAGCACGTACGGCCGTGACTATTGCCTTGGACGGGCCCAATCATCGTCGAAGTATTCGTATAACAGGGAACGCTAAATTCCCGTGCGTTTCACTTTGCGTATGACTGTGAAGGTATCTGGACGTGATTGCATGTTAAGTTTCTCTTAAGTGTTCATTAGTTAAGGCATCTCAAGTGATAATGTGAATAGTCGCTATAATTTTTCCGAAATAACTAATGCAATGCGAAAAATTTGTACAATTAGAGGGTAACACCACTATGTATTGATATCTATTTACTTGTATACTCATTTGCTTTCTTTATTGCATTTTATACTTTTATTTATCTAATGTGTCCAGGAGCAACTTTGAAGCTGGTGCATGCATAAAATGAAAAGAAGAAATGTTAAGAGCGAAAAAGTAGTAAATATTTACTACATAGAATATTAAGTATAATGTGCAATAATTACAGCAAAACGGAATATAAGGTCAAAAAAAAAACGGAGAACAGAAAGCTGCATCGTAACAATGCAAAGTAGAAAAAAAAAGAATTACAGCTTTTTGTCGGTGGTTGAGTCCTGGTCATGACAGGCAGCAACTTTAAACAGGTATCTGTTCTGTGGTTATTTTACTCATCATTGAAAAAGGCAGAAGAGGCACTGTATGACTGGGTATTCAGGCCGGTGTGGATGACTTGAATACAGTTGAGAAACAATGTAATGAAAAAAGTTCTATATTGTTATGACGGCGCAAAAACAAGCTTATGATGAATGCGTGTTTACTTTTCATACTTTTCGTACACAACACTGAACTCTTGAGAAGTAAACATCAGGTGACTGCATGACTCAGTTTTTGGTTAAGCACAGGGGTTCTTTCAGAGAGATTTTCTCGCGCACTAAAGCAAGGTACACCAACAGGTACCACTGCTTTAGTTTTTCAACGCTTGACACCAACATAACGCGGGAATAACTTGCGGTAACTTGATTACGCCCCTAACAAGACCCACGCAAATCTCGCGCAGCAAAATCTGTCGTGACGTGTTGCTTCAACAACGTGCCTTCCGCGCGCACAAGTTTCCTTAACCAGGCAAGCACACGTTTGCCTAAGGCTTTTCGGTGAGCCCGGATGCATAGCAAAATATTGAGCGAAAAATTATCTCGTGCGTCCATGGCCAAAGAGGGGTTCAAGGTGTGTGCCGACGAACACGTGAACTTTTCTGGCGTCTAATCGGATTAGCGTTGATGTTTTGAATGGAGGAGAACGAGCCACCTGTAGGGTAGACGTGGAAGGTATGTGTGTACGAGGAAACTTGTTGTTGTGCTGTGTACACATATATTTTAATTGAAGTACACGCGCCTCGCACATCGCACCAAGAAGAGCACATCCTTCCGATTCCTTTGTCAAGGACTGACGCTGCAAAGCAACTTCGTCACCTGGCACGTAGTCTGAGTCTGCAGGAGTGGAACACCCCAAGCATAAGACATACGAGACTATACCAAATAAACCCTCGACTGGAACTTCGACCTCCATCCGGACTTCGTCGACGTGAAGCTTCGCTTCTTTGTCGCCTTTGGTTGGGGGTTGCCTTCAGAAAAGCATATAGAACCCTCATCGAATTGACCGACAATGCGGAATGCGACGTCTGCTGCGCCAAAGAAGACATCGACCATCTGATATGCCATTGCCCTCGATTTGCCTCCGAAAGACAGAAGCTTTCGGACGCATTGCGACAATTGGACGATTGGCCACTCTCTATGCAGATGCTACTAGAACACCGTCCTAACCTTTCATTGTCTCAAAAAGTAGTCAAAGCTGTCTTGTGCTTTTTGAGGACTACAGGCCTACGTGACAGCCTTTAACTTTTGTGTAGTGCCACCGCTGCATACGCGCCAGCCGATTGACTGACAATCCTTTTTTTTCCTCTCTCTTTCTTTTATCTTTCCCCTCTCTCTCATCTTTATGCCCCCTTTTCGCTTTCCAGCGTACGGTAGCAAACCGGGCATGTGCCTGGTTAACCTCCCTGCCTTCTCTCTTGTTGTTCATCTCCCCCCTCTCCTCTACATCATGAAATTATCGAACGCTAAATTTTGAAACAAGATTACAGAAATACATGACAGGGCTTCAACTGTGCTCTTACTGTGCTCCAACTAAGTCTATTGAAACAGCCGCATGATCCACTCGTTATGACAATAGGCTCTGAGAGCATGCACATTAGAGACTTTAAATTTATGTGCCCTTTCCTAAATACTAAGTAATCAGAACTATTTTCAAAATAAGCATTTTGTGAAATTTTATGTTCTCTGTGTTACTATATATTTTATTGCATTGCTGTACGCAGAGTGAGGACCTCAGATTGCTACTTTTAGCGAGATGAAGGGATCGGTAAGGAGGATTACGACTTCCTTTTACCGTACTTTGTGGGTGAACTTTGTCTTTGTAGTACCTAAACAAACTAGTTGGACACTTCGAAAACTTCGCTAAGTTTTATTCCAACATAACTACTGCACGTCAAAAAGGTGTTATTTTAATAACCAACAGGTGTCTTTTATCGAGGCATTTTTTGCTTATATCATATCTACCTGCTTACAATCAGTTCCTACATCTTCGTCTGTTAGTATTCGTCTATTAGTTAGTATTTTTTTTCCTCATGTCTTTATAAGCATTGCTCATTTATAACTTTTTCTAGTTGGTATACAACCTTGTACTTTTCATGATGTGAAGCTGTTGGCACCCAGCATTACTGATCTGCAGAGAAAGCATCTTAAGTAGAATATGATTAAAGTGTAGGTATATCGCTAAATTATTACTTTATCGTGCCCTTTGTTTGAAACAGAATTATGAGTATCGGGCTCTTTGCTTTTCTTGTAGGCTCCCGGATATAAGGCAGGGCACAATTTCTGCAAGCAGTGTCGGAGAAACGCGGGTGACTGCCTGAGTGAGCGCAAAGTAACGCTGCCAATCCTATCGAGGACAACGAACACTGTTACGCATTACGCGTTGATAATTCATTGTCTACTGGAATGTCAAGGTACTAGGCCTACAGAGACGAGTAACGACCAGGGGTGAGTGGTAGCGTATTCTAAATTTCTACCGCGTGCATGCATGGCGATTCTCGCGCACATAGGACGAACAAATTTCGGTTTCCAGTAGTTATGTACTGCTGTGCTTTAGAAAATGTTCATGAGCTCATAGGCATTATTAAGCAATACCGCTCAAACATTTCTTTTTCCAAATACTATCGCGATCAGTAGCTGGACTACCTCAGTAAACAGCCATCCATTAGTTTGGAAAGGTATCGTGTTTTAATGTGTTTATATTTCTTTTTGACAGGCTTTTACTCTTTTTATTCTAAGGAGTTTAGTTGGGAGTATCTGTCGTGAACACGTTTATTTCTTTGTTCTGTTACATCTTGCTTCTTATCTTGTAATTACATGGTATTACACAGTAAGGAGCTGAAGAGGTCTGTTTCGATGTTAAGTTAGGTTGATGTTACCACGGTTATGTTGATGCACTTACAGTTACCAATGAGCACAATACTGGGCGAATGTTGACAGCATCTGCTGCTGCTTAAGTTAAACAATAACTCAGCGACGGTAGACCAAGTCTTAAAAGAACACATCAACATAGAATGAGACTGTAAGATGGCGTTAGCATTGTAAGTGTCGTTATATTTACAAGCTGAATATCGTGATACTTGTAAAAATGGTAATAATTAAATACTTTTCAAAATCAAATTTTATTGCACTTTTATACGATAGTTTGCTATAACTAGTGAAAAATAAGATTCTTTCTAAACTTGCTTGCGAAATCTGAAAGCAAGTTCATATTTCAATAGTCACTTTCTAAAAAGTTTACTTCGCTGGACTGGCCAACAAAAGGCACTTTTTTTTTTCTCTCCATGGCAATGAATGCGCTAATGCGGTAGCTCGAGAGCTTGCAAACCAGGCGCCATCGGAAGAGCTGTCCAACCCAGACGATGCACCGAACGAAGCGTTAAACTACACTGACACGCCACTTATTAACGACAAAGTCGCATGTACTTTCCACCACCACATAAGTCACTCAACCGGGAGGTCGCGGTTGCCTGGCGGCAGCTTCATACTTATTCATTCCCCTTCCTCTACATCCTTCATCTCCTCCACGCCACACAACATCCCTCATACTGCCTGCCCATACTGTGGAGATAAGCCGACGGTATATCACTGCACCCGGGAATGTCCACAACCACCGGGCTACCGTCCTATTTCTTCACCCTTACATTACTCCTGGGGGACTGCACTGACCAGCTCGTAGCCGCAGGAGCAGCGCCGGCCGATGCAGTGGGCACGTGGTGGGCTGCGAGCAAATGGGGCTCTGAAATAATGCCTACAGTCAACGAGAACGATTCTTCCAATCTGCAGAAATAAAAAGCCTTTTTTCTCTCTGTATATCGCTCTTAAATGAACACCCTGTAAGTTAAAGATTTTCCCTTGGACCTTCGATGCAAGACAACGTTATAACGAAGCCTGCAGTATAGCGGTAACGTCATTATGCCGCTAACAAGTCTTCGGTAGCCAATCATGTCCGACCAAACTCTTCGCGTGAAAACGTGCATCGCATACGTGCAAGTTTCACTAATCGCAAACTTGCGGCTCCCACCTCTTTTTAAAGCAACGAAATGTAGTGAACAAAAAAAAATAAAGCTTAGTCGAGCTTATTAGTTTATAAACTTGGAAGCTGCCTGGCGAGCCTCGCACCACTAATAAATGAATGAAAACAACTTTATTGTCACCACCACTAACGCCTTGGTTGGCACGTTCATGGAAGTATCTTCCATTAGGACCGTCGTTCTAATTTGATGCAAACACAGAACAAAAAAAAATCCGCGTACAACTAATGATTACGAAAGCATAGAGACGTCTTCGACGCTTACTTCATGTTGAGCTTCATCAGCAGTTCTCTTCACAACTTTTTTATGTGTTATCACCAAGGCTGTATTAGAAGCGAAATACATTTGCAAAGCTGGAAGTACATGAAATTTAAGATTTATCATATTACATTTGGACAAAATCTAGCCTGCACCAAAATACATCTGAACTTTCGTGTCTGAATACTTCTATGAGCCTTTGTTTTTATTGAATATCTGCGCTTTTCATAAATAAACGAGAGCGTAATTTAAAACATGCTTTTTATTGTAATGAGTGCTTAAATAGTTAGATAGATGGCCCTTGATAAGGATACATTCTTTCTTCAGAAACATAATGGTACATATCATCCTGACGCCGTGCATACGTCTTGTACATTCATTTTTTTGCGATATGCTCTGTGATAAGAATTCAACATTATACATGAATATCATGACTCCACCAAATAAAATCCCTCTACTTTTCTCGTTTCTATAAAATTTCGTTACGTGGATTTAATTTATTATTTTTTTGCTGGAGAACAAACTAAACATCATTGTATTAACTAACCTGAAGTCGGTGTCACCCATACGCAGTATATTATAACAGTTGAAAAAGTTCTAAATGTTTCATTTGAAGAATGATATTTCATGTGATTTAAAAAGCTCTAAGCTAGGTCAAGAAGTTGTTTCTTTAGACAAATATTTACTGAAGCGGTTCACCTGTTCTCAGTGCATTGTGAGATTTTGAACAAGTTCCGAATTAATGAATGAATCAATAGAATACTTTGCAAAGCACGTATTATCGGGAAGTCCCCCTAGCCTTATGCTGGAGCAAGTGCCTTGCAATTACCCTGCATTAATCAGAAAAATTATACACGGCCTGATAATGACTCTGTCGAGTGATCATTTCTATCGCAGCGGCAATTCCTGTCCTGTACTATCATTTCGCCTAGAAGTTTTGGATTAATTAAGATGTAATATTTGCTGTCCCTGCCACTCAAATGAGCGCACAGCCGTAAGAGATTTTTCCACTCAGCTTCTCATACGATGGACAATCTAATTTCCAACCAGTAACTCTTTTGAATGTCTGTGACACGCGTTAAATGTTTTTGAATATTCCGGATGCTGTAAGCTGCAGGTGCATAATGAATGATTTGAGCGATTGTAGTAATGATCATCGCTTTTTGAGGATTCAGTCTTTCCATGTGTGAAGGCAGCATGCCAGAAGTTTGCTCTTACTGAAAGCCCTGTTACATATTTGCCAATTTCGTCAATTAGTCGAAGCATTGTCAAAGCCCCACCCTACCGTCTGTCAGCCTGAGAGAAATTCAGGTGTTCAGTTAGTGAGTTTTTTGCAACGGTAGTTTTTGTTCTTGAGAACTGTTTTACCAAAAAAATCTGTGCCTCTCGCGAAAACTATACCACTTCAAGTTTTTTTTTTGTCTAGATATGTAAGCCTTTGCCCCCGCTGATCAAATTTCCATTCAGAGGATGTTGTGCAGTAACTTCATAAATGAATATGAACTTCCATAATTGAAAGGAATAGTTTCATAAATGAATACGGCATAAATGAATATTTATGCCATATTCATTTTGGTTAGAGTAAAGGCAATTTTTTGCGCGTACCATCGTCTATAACAGTTTCAATAAACTACAATAATTCATAATTGTTTTTAGATTTGTATGAGCGCTTGGAAGAGTTTGGTGAGGTTAAGCGAAAAGCCTTGCAAATACCATTGCCCATAATTGTTTAAATCAACTGCAATACGACAATTTTTTTACATTTGTACGAGCGCTTGCATGATATTATGTTGTGTGAATCGCATAGAAATCAATTAAACGACACGTTGAACTAAGTATGAGATTTCTTAGACAAGTTCTCACAGTTACATTCTTGTTTTAAATATTAGGTTGTTTGTCCTAATGCACAAACGAAGATCGCATCTTCAGTCTACAGCTAGTTGTTTGCCAACAACAACTCAAACAAAAATTGGGGGACCCTTAAGCTTTGTCTTTAAGAGTTGAAGGCGACAGCGAAATCCGGCCCCTAGTGCGCTCTTCAACCGCTAAATTCATACTTATTAATATGTTTTGTTACACACACACGGCGCGCGCACACGACACACAACAACATACACACCGTGCGTACACACACCACACACGTACACACCGCACGCACGCGTACACGCACGCACGCACGCACACACCACACAGACACACACACGCGTACACACATACCACACGTACACGCACGCACGCAGGCACACAAACACACATACACGCACGCACGCAACACACACACGCACACAAACACACATATACACACAAACACACAGACACACGCGCGCGCTCGTACACACACACACGTACATGCACGCACGCACGCGTACACACATACACACACGCGTACACGCACGCACGCATCCACACACACCACACACACACACGCTCACACACACGCGTACACGCACACACACACGTACACGCAGCACGCATACACACACGCACACACACACACACGCGTACACGCATGCACGCACACACACGCACACGCACGCACGCGTACACACACACACGCGCACGCATGCACACACACACACGCACACACACCCATACACACACACACGAACACGCACGCACGCACACCACACACACACGCACACACGCGCGCACACACCCGTTACACACACACACACACACACACACACCACACACACACACACACGCGCGCGCGATGTGTCTATAGTAATGCAGTGACTGTGTTGGACACTTCCCTCTGCTAGCATGGCACTCTGCTGTACCGAGACACGTTTTACACAGTGTCTCACAGATGGCACACAGACACACACACACGCACGCACGCTCGAATGGTGCCCCGCCGCGGTGGTCTAGTGGCTAAGGTACTCGGCTGCTGACCCGCAGGTCGCGGGATCGAATCCCGGCTGCGGCGGCGGCATTTCCGATGGAAGCGGAATGTTGTAGGCCCGTGTGCTCAGATTTGGGCGCAGGTTAAGAACCCCAAGTGGTCGAAATTTTCGGAGCCCTCCACTACGGCGTCTCTCATAATCATATAGTGGTTTTGGGACGTTAAGCCCCACATATCATCATCACTCATCATCATCATCATCATCACGCTCGAATGGCACGTGCAGGTTTTTGAACTAAAGCATGAGTCGCATGGCTTCCAAGATACCCGCCATGCGCTTGCCATATCGGAGGCCATAAAAATTCTCACAATGACTACAGATAGCAGCATATTATCTAGCGTTTGCGTTAGCTTGATCAACGCCTCTGGAAAGGTATATGTTTTCCGCTAGATGAACATAGTTGTCCATTTTTAGAGCTGTTTGAAAGTTCCTGTGTGTTTTTAGCGGCGAGTGCTGCACTTTCCTGGCTGTTAGTTTGACGACCTCCCAATATGCGCCTAACAAATCGGCCTAATAAGGGCTCGTTTCCGTCGTGACACCTGTCGAACAAAATGCGTTTGGGAGACTCCTTCACTAGATAGCATTTATGTATTGCTTTTTCCCAAAGCAGCTAAGTAACCTCGTGTCTTTGTAGTAGGACACCTTCTTGCATGCGGACGGCCCGGGTTTGATCCTCAATGGGGCCGAAACAATATTTTGTGTATTTTATTTCTTCTTTCTCGATTTTTCTTTCACGAACGAGTTTTCTCTAAACCAACGTGCCGAAGAGAAGAAGAGAAGCCGAAGTGTGCGAACGCTTCCACTACGGCTCCTGCTTTTTTCAACGTTTTTGCGACGCCACTTTTTGATTTCAACGTCATATTAGTGCAACGACTTCCAGAAGACACAGGGACTCTGCCTACACAATTTGGGCGCAGTGAGTGCTTGCTTCTTGCATTTTATTTCGCCTCCGCCATCGTCGCTCGCCCACCGACAGCTAGCCCTGACGAGTGTCTTCTTTGCTCTAACGTGGCGCGTGCTTGCTCGCGCGCCCCTTAGCCGCACTGCCTCGCTGAGTGATGGAGTACCAAGTGACAGGGGAAGACATTGACCCTGAAGAAATCACGCCAGACCAAGGCTGGCAGACCGCCTCGTGTCGCCGAGCAAAAAATGACGGCTCCAAACGTGTGCCGTCATATAGCGCTTTGAAACGCAACGAGCACAAGCCCCGCAACAGAGAAAATGTGAAGAACAAGAGTAGTCGAGCAAGCCGAATGCCTCACCTACCAAAGAACGACATCCGCATTATCATTAGGCCCAGAGGGGGTCTTAACATCGCTAGGGTTGGCCCTACGACAATCGCTGAAGCAATTTAGACTTCGGCAGGTATCACTCATCGGAACAGCAAGCAGATACGCCTCTGCCCCAACATTAACAGAATATCTTAGTAGCAAGCACGCCGAAGAGAGGAAAATGCTAATCGCTACGTGCGCGTTAAAAAAATCCGCATCGCTGACAAGACCTATGAAGTTAGTGCCTACAAAGCGGCACCACATTCTACATGCAAAGGTGTCATTCGAGGGATTCCCGTGCAAGACGTTTTAGCGGACATTGATGCGAAGATTGTCAACGACCGCAATCCACTAGCTTTGGCTGCCAAGCGCATCGGAAGTACCACTGCAGTGATCGTGGCCTTCGATGGACATCGTGTGCCCAATTTTGTGCGATACGGATCGGTGCTACTTCAATGTACACTATACCGTAGACAGATAGATATTTGCTACACCTGTGGTCGGCTCGGCCATCGAGCGGACGTGTGCCCGAACCCTGGTGACGTTATCTGCAGAGGCTGCAGCGTGCCGAACCCCGAAAAAGACACCGCTGCACACCAACATGCAAGCTTTGCGGAGGAACCCACCTCACTGCCGACAGGGAATGTAAAGAAGGCTACCACATTCCATACGTGGTGCGCCGACGACGATGGGAGCGAGCACACTCGACGCGACACAACAGTTACGCCTGCAATGAACGAGTTCAACGCAACCGCTGACGACGACCAGGCCTCGAAGCTTTCTACAGATGGTCGATCCGATGGCAGCCGATCCCGGTCCCGATCCCGGAGTCGTCCCAGGAACCGCACCTTGCGTGTATCGAGGTCCGGAGCCACCCTCGGACCCACTCCCGCAGCGCGCGAAGTGGGACCCCAACCAGATCTATATCGCGAGGCTACTCCAGGTCTCGTTCTGGTTCACGTCACGGTTCCCGTTCAGGTTCCCGGCCCGGGTCACGCTCCGGCTCCCACTCTGGTTCCGGGCCTCATGCCGGTTCCAGGCCTCACCACCAGTCTCACCGGGGTCTCGCGTCAACGATCGCCTAGCCCATCGGCACCACCATCGCCAGGCAACGCCAGCAAGAATAAGCGGGGACCTCTCACTTGGGCGGACGCCGTCCGGAGAAAAGGAAACACTACATCACAGGTAGGGTCGGGTTCACTCCCAGAGCATGATACACACAACACCTCTGAGATAGCGATCTTAAAGCACGAAAATGCGATGAGAAAGAAACAATACGCAAACTCAGAGTCGCCAATGCCGAACTAAAAACTGACAGAAACGCATGCGCTGCTATGCCCACAACCGACAACGACGACAATGCAGTCACTCCGTGCAGCCGTAACCCGTAGGCGCCTGGTAACGACGACGGCGAGAGGCGCACCCAAGAAACGCGCGGTCGCCCACGACCAGCCAGCTTTAAAGGCAAGTTAGACGACATTAAGAGCACGCTATCGGCGATTAAGGAAAGCCTTCGCTTTCTTGGCGAAAGCATGGCTCTCGTGCAGTCTACTCTCGCGGTACACGGTAATCGTTTGGGCCAAGTGGAGCATTATCTTGATCACGTCGTCGCGCCTGCCGTTGCCGCGGATAAGCCGTTGTCGCAACGTACAGCTGTGCCCAGTCCACCGCATCACGCGTCCCTTATGCACCCCCGGTGCTCAGGCCAACTCCTAAATGCTTCAAGATGGCCAGGCCAATTGACGAGTTGCGAATCTGGCAATGGAACTGCAGGAGCTTCACCCACAAGAAAGCTTTCCTGCAGCAATACCTCCGTAGCAACGAAGCATACCTCACATCATGCTATTACAAGAGACTGTAGTACCAACCGCCACGTTTTCCGGATACCAGTGGTTGCCCGGCCCCGGGAAGACGCGGTATCGCCACCCTGGTCGCTAACAAGATTACCTGCACAGCGCACAGTCTCAATGTGCCCGAAATTGAGCACGTTATGGTCGAAATTCTCCCTGCAACATATCACAACAAAGCGTACATGCTGAATGTATACAGTAGTCCCAGCCACATATACAAAGATTCACACGCTTGTTCCAGAAAGCTGTCCGTCTCGCGGGGCCTAACCCGCTAGTGATTACAGGTGATTGCAGGCGACGCTGTGCATAGCGCCTGGGGCTACACGTACGACACACTCAAAGGTATCGAGCTTTGGAAAAGTGCGAATGACATGGGCCTTATTCTCATTACGGACAAGGCCTTCCCCACTCGCACTGGTACGTCCACGCAAAGAGATACTACGCCGGATCTATGCTTCGTCAAGAAATCTCCGACGCCCGCTGGTCCAACCTCGCGGTAGATCTCGGTAGTGACCACTTCATATTGACTGTACACCTCCCCACAATAAGCAGGAAGACCAAGTCGTACACGTGGGTCGACTGGGACCTCCTTCGTAAGACCCGCGCTGAACGACCTCCTCCCGATACCCACCGAGCCTCGAGACGTGGACGGCCCAGCTCAAAGCTGATGTAAACAAGGCAACGAAAACTATCAGCACAGACCTTTCCAACCGAAAGAAGGGGACAGTCGTCTCGCCCACGTACTAGAGGCCAAACAGTCTCTAGTGGCCCGGTGGAAGGGCCAGCGCCTTAATCGGAGGTTACGCAGAACGCATGGTCTACAGCTGAACAAGACCATGATGAATCACTGCCGCATCCTTTCAAACAGCAGTGGGACGAAATTTGTAATTCGATTGATGGTCAGGTTCGAAAATGGCAAAAACGTGGAACTTACTCAAACAACTCCTCATGAAACCAACACCCGCACAAATCAGCGTCATTCGATCGTGAGAGACTTCATCAGGCTAAACGACAGTGTCACCTGAAGATGTTGTCAGGGGCCTCGTGGAAAAATATCTCCCGCTCCCCACGTGCCCTGTGACCCCTCACCCTGATTACTCTGGCAGCGACAACACTAACTTAGACGCCGACTTCTCTATTGAGATTGTGCGCCGAGCTCTCCATGAGCTCAATGGCCGCTCAGCCCCTGGCCCCGATGGCATCACCAACAAGCTCCTACGCAACCTGGACGATTCTTCCGTCACTTACCTCACTGACACTATCAACGAGATATGGAAAAAGGGTGATATACCCGATGCTTGGAAACTAGCTCACACGGTTCTCATACCAAACCGGGAAAGGCGCCGAGCCTAGATAACCTACGCCCATATATCTCAAGTCGTGCGTGGGCAAAGTGGCTGAGCACGTCGTCCTCAACAGGGTTGGTCGATACCTCGAAGATAACGACTACATCCCGCACCACATGATTGGCTTCCGACCAGGAGTCATCCACTCAAGGACGCCATGTTACTCCTAAAGCATCAAATTCTAGATGGCGGAAACACTCGGGACACTCGTGCAATACTCGGTCTCGATTTAGAAAAGGCCTTCGATACAATAACGCACTCGTCAATCTTGAAGCGATCGCAGCCCTCGGCCTAGGTCATCGATTTTACTACTTTATCCGCTCTTTTCTCACTCGACGCAGAGCGTCCTCCGCGTAGGAGACCTAGTGCGGAAGAAGTGGAGCTCGGACAGCGGGGGCACTCCTCAGGGATCCGTCCTCTCACCCACGCTCTTCAACCTCGGGATGATCGGCTTTCCGAATGACTTTCGAAAATAGACGGGCTAAATCACGACTATCTATGCGGATGATGTAACCAAATGGTGCTCCACAGGGTCGGATGGCTTCATTGAGTCCGCCCGTGCAAGAGGCTATCGACACTACCGAGTGCTTACCTCGACCACACCGGTCTCAGGTGCTCACCTGCGAAGTCGGAGCTGTTGATATATTTGCCCAAACGCCTAGGGTGCCAAGCCCAAAGGGTGGTAAACCTCCGGCGGAAAGCAATATCACCCTCCACACCAGAGATGTCGTACTATACCCAGGGTAGACACCATCAAGGTTCTCGGCATGATCAGCGAGTCCCGCGGAACCAACACCCAAACAGTACACAAGCTCAGGACTAAGACTGAGAATTGCCATACGACTCGTAGTAGAGTAGCCAACAGGCACCATGGCCTCAAAGAAGACAACCTGCTGCGTCTCGTACACGCGTTTGTTTTGTGCCATTTTACCTACGTTGCCGCTATACACAAGTGGCTACGTGCTGAGCGCGATCAACTCAATGCGCTTATTCGCAAGGTGTCAAACGAGCCCTTGGCCTCCCTATCACCACTCCAACGTACAAACTCCTCGAGCTTGGCGTACATAACACGCTAGAAGAGATCGCCGAAGCTCAGGAACGTGTGCAAATTGACCCGACTCACTACCACCAAGGCGGGCCGCCATATTCTGCGCGAGCTCGGCTTCTTCTCCTCGAGGGCCAGGGACCCCCCAGAGTTGACTCTAATTCCCCGTGAAATCCGCGACCTTATCACGATCGCTCCCATACCACGAATGTACACCCTGAATACAACAGAGGCAGGCGCCTTGCTCGGGCGACCGCCATTCTCAAGCGGATACACACAGAAGCGGACAACGTCTCGTTCGTGGAGCGCCGATGCCTATCGCAACAACCAAGCCTTCGCTGCGGTCGCGGTATCATCCGCGCAGCAGACTCTTAACTCAGCCACAATCCTCACCCGAAACCTCGAAGTAGCGGAGCAAGTAGCTATAGCGATAGCTATGATCGACAGCAAACGGGAATTCATCTACAGCGACTCCCAGGCCGGCATCAAAGCCTTAGAACGCGAGGCATATCCGACCAGGCGTTACGTATCCTGCGCAATGCGGACCCGAGTGCCCTGAAGCACCACACAGTCATCTGGTTCCCCGCCCATCTCGGCCAGGTGCCGGGTGCCCTATCCAACCTCAACGAGATCGCCCATGATGCAGCGCGCGCACTTACCAACCACTCTGCCACAGGGCAACCTCATCTTGCTGGGTTGGATACCGATCGGGATGCACCAATTACGTAAAATGAAATTCCAAAGCACGTTTCCTTGGAACGACGCATTTTCCACCCCCCACATCGAAACTTAACCATCCGCAGGCATAACCCTACGCCTACTACAGACTATACACGTCCCAAACCTTGCCACGCTTCACGTTTATTATCCGATGGCTACCCCAGCGAACCATGCCCATGATGTGAACACACAGCGACACTCGCACACATGCTTTGGGATTGTAGAACAACTCCTCCCGACTCTACCTCAAGCAGTGGGAGAGGTCCCTCAGGAGCTCACTTCTCGCCGACCAGCAATGGCCGTCCAGCTGGCCCACGAAGCGGCTGCCAGGTACTCCCTGTCGGTCCCTACGTGGGAGACGGCCGCTACGCGCTAAGCGCGTCCTGCAGGACTGAAATAAAGTTTTTTCATTCCATTCCGACGCCGACGGCGGAATTTCTGCGACTCGAGATTTCTAACGCTCTTGCGTTAAAACATACCACGTCATCCTTAACTGAATGAGCCGAACGATGTCTTAGTCTAGTGGGAAAGCGATGTACAGCCAGGTCTACGTTTGGGTAGAGCGCGTGGCCAGCGGGTTTCACTCGTCGAGGCGAAACTTCGGTGCTCATGGTGAGGTTCGACGGGGTGTGCCCAAGCACATTCGGGACCAAACAGACATTGCCGAACCACTTTGCTCTAGTTGAATTGCCGAAAAGTGTGCTTCTTTAGCCAAATATGCATCCGGACTAAGGGCTGTTGTGGCATCTTGGTGACAAGAAAATGATGCGCATGGACAGATGACATGCGCCTTACTCTCTCATAAAAAGAGATGCAGCCTGTGTGGCTGTTCTGAGGTACACCATAATACATGAAAAAGTTTTAACTTCGAATAACGTGCACAGCCGGCAAAACAAAGGCGCCCACAAAGATAAGATGTGCGCAGATTTGCATCTGTATTAGGCCGCGTATGTTCACGGTTACACCACGTCAAGCCCGCACCTGCCTCATGGTGCCACGCCACAGAGCAAAACCAGTTGATCGCGTGCACTACAAGGATGGGGATTGCGGCTGTACTCACCCATTTGTCTCAATGTAAAGCTATAATGCTGTATATTACCCGCATTCCTGGGAATGAACAGCGTAAGAATGCACTCTAAAATTAATATTGGGACCACAATAAAACACTCTTTGCTCTGTCATATCAGTATGATTAGTTCTTTGTGGACATTAGCCTTTATTTAGGTAGCAACTCTGCCAAGCAACTTGTACTATAAGCTTGAGTACATACGGGACTTCGTATCCATGGCACATTTGATCACTGGCATACAACACAGCTGTACCGGATGCAGTTTTAAAACTCACTAGATACCCTGCTGAAATTAGGCAAACAAGCTTTGATAAACGTTTCTACGTTTGCCGATATTCATCGCAATATCCTGCGAAAGCATGGTGGTAATTCGTACTCCTATATTGTATTAGTTTACTCAGACAATGTGGGCACAACATAAAAAAGCAGGAAAAAATACTACTAATGTGAATGTGCGTTGTTCGTGTGTTTCGTTGTATGTGTGGAGAGACAAGATGGTGATACTTGGAATATTCCAGTGCTCTTGTAAAGCTTCACAGCTAGAGCAAAAAAGAATAAAGCATGGTACAGTTTTGTTGGACTCTTAAGAATTTTCGGAAAGTTTCAAAATGTATGTTTTTTATCAAGGGCGCATTTTTATAGCTAGGTTATAGCTGATCAGGAAACGAGGGCACGAAATTTTATTTGAAGATGAGAAATAATCACATAAGCCAACAGCAGATGCTGCAGTTGACTCATGTTGATCAGCTTCCCACCAGTAATAGCAAGGCTTACCCAAGGTGTCAATGACCTACGAAGCATGAGGTAATATACGTGTTTCGCGTGTTTGCACCGTGCTGGGGGGGGGGGGGGAGAAGTTGCATAGAAAGAAAGGCACTATTAGTGCAAGAAGCATGGCGCAGCGCCAACTTTTGTGAGCAGCCGGCAGTGGAGAGAAAGCACCGTGTATACCAACGAAAAGAAAACACTTTTTTCCCTCCGCCTGTTGGAGCACAGCCGCCGTCGAAGTCTTCAAGCAATGAGTTTCGTGCCGTGTTCACCACCGATTGGCGGCAGGGCACCCTGACGTTAACGACGCCCTTTATTGCGATGTTGGCTCGCGAGGTGGCGAAGTTGTCCGCTCGTCGCATTCTTTTCACCACGACAGCTGCATCAACAGGGCCAACGAACCAAACGAACCAATGCACAACGACTCAATAGGTTACCCTCTCACACCAACTCGCGTGTGCTCGTGTCATTCTTTGTTCTCCTGCGGGAATATTCAGGCAGGAATGTTGCGCCAAGTGGCACGGCGCTGCCTCTGAAAGCAGTTGGGTGACCTGACAGCTACTTTGAAACATGCTTACGGTGGACGGTTCAGTCGTGGGACGTTACAGAACCTGTGAACACCTGAACGGCTGAATATGTATCACAAATTCTAGCCGGTCGTCTACTGTTCGCTTATACGCTACATGAATAGAGTGCTCACGGCTCAGCGATGCTTAAAGTAGTGAATATGAATTAGTGCATTTTCTATATATGACAGGCCAGTGTGACAGTGTTTGGCCGCACAGAAATGTGCACTCACGGGTACATATCTCCTCCTTCCTGTAATGTTTCATTACTGTGTTTCCGTTTCACATTGTGCATTGACAGACCAGCTGTTTTCTTGTTACGACAACGGTTTTTATTTATTTTTCCTTCGTTTCCAGTCTTCGTTTACCACAGTAGTTTTTATCGATAATATGAAAAAGGTACATAAGCTGCTCAATGAATGAAAAGTTATTAGCAATTTTTAGATTTGCTATGGGTCTATCTTACTGCCGCGGGGAGTTGCTCTTTGAAAGATGTCAACGTTAAGTTCTGTTTATGATTATAGTTTCACCCAGTGACATAGAGCAAAAGGCCAGGAAAAGACGAAGCGTTACTTAATAAAACATGATTAATTAATGTTGTTATAACATTTTTAACACCAACAAACAGCATACGTTACTAGTACTGATGCGAGAAAAATAGCTCAGGTAATGAGGTCTTTGCAAAATTATAAAATTAAACGTTTGATGTCTATGCTTCGTTCACACGACATGTGGTTTGTAACACACAATGAAAATTTTTTATTGTCGCACACTGGGCTAGGACGTACAGAAAACTACATATTTTCTTAGAAATATGAAATAATATCGCATTTTCTAATAATTTGCTTGGTTATTTTTTCGTTTTGCCTTGCTCAGCGAGCAAAATAGATGGTGTTGCCAAGGTGCTTTACATCTAAATTTCTTCCCGTAGACTTATCAATAAAAGGCTACTGCAAATGAAAAAACTACGATATTACTTGCTACTACGAAAGCAAACATGTTTTGTTAAGCCGAGAACAGATAAATAAAGGAACAAAATTGTGCACTAACTCCCCAATATATGAGAACGTGCTACTAAAATTAGATTACCATTTTAATAGGGCATTCAGAGAGCTAACGAATTCAATTAATATTGCTGTGAAGAGTATAATTGAAGAATTCTCGAAAGACCATTGTTTTTTTTTTGCGCAGAAGGTTGTCACAAGGTGATGTTTTTATATCTGATGATCAATCGTACTAATTATTTTTCTCAGTTTGTGAAGATCAATGGCAGATATTTCTTATAACAACCACGTCAAGCTTTAGTTATGTGCATCCCGTGAAGCGTTAGAGCAATAGTTGTGCGAATCAATAAGCCAAATATCCCAAATGTTTGTTCCTTACTATCACTGTTCAAATTAAACACAAGAAGAGACTCATGCTGCTTTGTTTGTTCTTTTTTATTTGTGGCGTCGGCTCGTAAGCCTTTTATGTGATGCCTGTAATGTGACTTCTCTCACATAAATGACGTCACTACGCAGCTACAATGCGCGGTAACAAAGCAAAGATATCGCAGAAAACATATGTCCAAGCTAACTGCCCGCACTGCTGGGGAAGGCTTACGTGACCGGAATACAGAGTTCGACTGCATACGCTCATTCACGGGCTTAACCCGCAATTGCCATGTTATTGTGCGTGAAGAGTACTTCAGTCCAATGCACCAGAACATAACAAGCAGAGAAAAATTCGAGGACCCTTAAGCTTCGCTTTTAGGAGTTGAACGTGATAGCGTTATTCTGCCATGAATAGATTTTTTTTCTTTTTACGGAATCAGTTTCAAAGAGTGCAATAGCTCTGTTGTAAAATAGCTGCTTGGCCCGCTGAAGGCATGAATTTGACTTCCACTCACACCAAAGTTTTTTGTATATTTATTTACTTCAATAATCTCAAAATTTGCTCAAGGACGAAAATTAGTTTTCGCTCACATGCAACGACACTGACGCTGACACTTAATTTCAACAAAACGAACTGCTTAAAGCCCTCGCCTTCATGTTTCAATATTTATGTCCTAATGGAGCGCAAGCGGAAGTATTCAGAGTGATTGCTTCTGATCCAATTAACATCATCTAAAGCAGTTTAATAGTTCATTAAAAAACGACTCAATTCACACAGAACAAAATAAAAGAATAAGGTTTAGAGGATGGACAGTCGGGACACTGCTCACAAGCTAAATGACGCCTCAAGCAATTTGTGAAAGGTCAAGTGAAATAAAACAAGGGATAGCCACTCTTCGAAGAGCACTGCACTGCCTCTCAATTTATAATGAGGTCAAGCGACAGTGAACAATCTGATCTTATATTGAATTGGTCTTGATTTTTCTGTCCCATATTTAGCTTCAGATCGTTTTCTACAAATCACAGTTCTTTTCTAAGAGCCCAATATTGTCAAAAACAAACGAAAAAAAAGGCATGGCGTCAGCAGCAAGACGTTTGTTATCTCAGAACTAAACTTTGGCAGGAAACATTGCTGCCTTTGAGGGAATGTGCTCTTTTATTTCAGATTGTGCCTCTTTTCTTCGTTCGCTTTTTAGGTTAGCGCTTAAACAATTTCATTCAATATTTAAAGAGAAGTCAGAAGCAGAGGCAATCGACGACTCTTTATTTTGCTCTTTGCTGATGCTATTTCCCTCAATAGAGGTACTACTGTAGTCTGAATTGTAGAAAGAACTTTTTATTGTACGGTCACTAAGGTCAAGACATCACGGAACCAAGATAACCGAAAAAGGAACTTTAAGTTAGATTTTAGGCTTGGTTACAATTCGTGATTACTTAATTGTGAAGGAAATTAGTGAAAATGTAAGTGCTTCTTATTGTCTGAGAAAATCATATGAGAGCAATTAAAATGTGGAGCATTTTTGTTACGAACCAAATGCACATTGAATATGTTAGTTTATCTTTCTATTTATCTATCTGGCACCCTACGCCTAGGTTCCCTTGTAGTCATCTCTTTTGTTTTGTGTCTAACAAATCGGCTGAGGAGGGCTTGATTTCCTCCTACACGATGTGATTTTGCAACACTGAGATCTACGCCAGCTGCTTACTGACCATGGCCGCACCTTTTTATCGAAGGTCGTAGCCGACATCCTGCCGTCATATGAAATGAAGCAAAAGCTCACTACGTCGTTACTATACGCAAATACACTCACGAAGCATTTAAATTGAACACCTGCTAGAGTGCTTGAAAAGTATATTTCTTCAAACCACTTTGACTGGGACCTTGCTTTAGCGTGCCTGACATTTGCCTACAATTCTTCACGCCATGGCCTTGTCGCCTACTCTGCATTTTTTTTTCTGTTGTTCGACCGAAAACCAATGTTACCGCTAGATACTGTCATCGCATCTTCCGCAGTATCGACTAGCAAATGTTCACTTGAAGCTAACACTCGGGCTGCCTATGCACGTGAAATCGCCCGTACTCACCTTCTGACCTCTCAAGAGAACCAACGGTGTTTGTACACATCAACGACACCGACCGAGAGCTGCATTTTTCACCAAGCCTTTTGGTCCTGCTGTGGTCTCTGACCAGTCTAGTCGGCTAGTCGGAAAAACTGTTTCTTGCTACATAGGCCTATACCGAATTCTTTCTGTGATTACTGCACTCCTGTGACATATGATATTGCCCCTGTCGCCTCGTTACCTTCATCTTCCCCATAGGCCTCCGATACTGCACATGTGGCATGCTTGAAGCCGCGGTCGTTGACATCTATATGCGCCGAGATGGCGTTTCTGCAGCTGAAGATTACGCTACATGCATATTACATTTTCTATCACCATGCACGTGTGTGCTCAACGAAGAGGATGAAGCGCTGTCTTTGCTCAGTCGTTTATTAAACTGACACGCCACAACTGTTGGTTTAATATATACTTGATCTGAACCCTCGTCGATTTGGCATCTCTTCTCTCACGTAACAATATGTATATAACAAATATGGCTGAGCGGCTATTATATGAATAACAAACTAAGCCTGTCTCAGCGTAAAATCTCAGTGGATACCTTGGTGTAATTTACAAACAAAGATATACACGCCAAAAACTAGACCAGTGCATCTTTTGCGGCTTTTACCTTTACCGCAAGGCTTTCCAGTCAGGTTTCAATGTTTAAAGAACAAATAGATGAGGGGCACTTCTTTAATTTTCCTGTGCGCATTTAAAGAATAATCAAGCATCTGGTCGAGAAGTCTTCCCTTGTGCGGCCGATTGAGCGCAGCAACTGGGAAATGAGTAAAACAGAAAGAAAGCAAAGCAAAACAAAAAAGTGCTCTTGTTTTTTAAAGGCTGTTTTTTTTTTAATGCTGCTTTCTGAAGCATCGCTTCGGGCGATACTTCAGTAAACAGGCATTGAAGGGACGAACATGTGCAGAATAGATGTTTTGGCTGATCAATGCCCCTTACGGGCATTATCGTACTTCAACAATCATCATCATCATCATCATCATTTATTTTCTCTTAAAGGCCCCTGATGGGATATTACATAGGGGGGGGGGGGTAACATAGAAAGTCTCAGTGAAATAGATTACTTGTTTAGGTGCAAAATAAAAACATTGCAATTTAACGAGACATGAAAAACATGGTAAGGTCGTAATGAATATTACAGCGTGAGGTGATCAGTAAGAAACTGCTTAAACACAATAGGGTTACGCTCGGTGACAACACTATCTGGCAATATATTCCACTCTGCAATGGAGATCGGCAAAAAAGATTGATTGAAAGAAGACGTTGAACCATGCAACCACTGGATGCTGCAAGAGTTAGAAAGGCGATGAGATGTATGGTGTGGGGTGTTTAGGAGTTTACCACGAAGTTGAGGGAAGTTGTAATAGAGCCTATGGAACAAGCACAGCCTTACAATGTTACGTCGGAATGATAATGTTATTATCGTATATCTACGTTGCTTCGGTTTATTATAAGGATCTGTCATGACTTATCTTGTTCAAGTTGTACATTCCTCATATCGTATTTGCTCGTGGAAGATATTTGGACCATTAGGAGTCGCGTTAACGTCCTAAACTCGCGCACGAAGCCTCAAAATATTTTCCGCCAGGACGTCTGCGGCGGAGTTTCATTTTTTAATTGATACAGTGCAAAGTAGTAAAAAAAACACCTGCCACAGAAACGCGCGTGCTATTACTGTAGGTGGTGAAATGAAGCAATCTCGCACAAACTGTGAACACCAAGCGTTTCGTACATTTGAAATTATAGAGCTTTCAGTGTTACAGGATCACCTATTCGATGTGGATATGCGTTGCGGGAAATGACGCAGGAGAAGACGAAGAATAAGAACACAAAGCGTGAGATACGCCTTTTATTACTTAGGGCACTGGCATTTGTGGTGAGCTCACAGAAAACGCACACACAAGAGTGATTACACTAGAAGCGAAAGTTGGAATAGTTGGTGGTTTATACTTGGATGTAGAAACAACGCATATGTACAGACACAAACGGAAGAAGGGTGCCTTGTGGTCTCTTCTTCCGTCTGCGTATGTATATTTGCGCTGTTTCTACATCCAAGTAAGAATGATTACGCTTGCCCGGACTATACTGTTCGAAAGTCTCTGTATTCTTTTTTCAGTACCATATACGGTATTCATCTATAGATAATCGAGTTACGCCCTTCGAATAAAGCACTGATTATTATCTACCTTTCATTGATCAACTAACTTCCTAAAAATAAAAAAAGAACATTTCTATGTTGTATATTGTACAGCTGTCTTGTAATGTAAGTACTTTTCACGACAGCAATGGCAAATTTCATTTAATGATAAAGCGGAAATAGGTAAGCCAGAAGATTCCACTAAATGCTCGATTAAATAATCTGAAAGCTCTGCTTCAATAGCACTTTAAAAGAGCACGTTGAAATCCGCATATATACAGAGCACTACGTTACGCGGTTGTTCTTTCACTTTGTTACAGTTCGACTATAAAGAAAAAAATAACGTTACTTTGACAATAGATTCAACAACGGAATCTGTGTTATCTTACAACCTTGTTCAAGCAAAGCGAAACCCTTCACAACAGGTGCCCTCGTCGCCGTATTGAAGGCTGGCTAATGGACAATCTATGTTGAGCACAGATTAGAGCGCTTTTAACGCACACTTGCTAAACACTGTAAGCTACTTCTTCATAAGGGATAATATTGCAACGCAAACAGTTGCAGCTCAGTGCTTGTGCACACACCACTGCGAAATGGCACTCGCAGACACCTACAGTGAATAACTATATACTTTGCAGAAAATGAACGCAAGTGTTTTTGTTAGCACGAAGGTTATCCAAAATTTGTCTGAAGCAGCACAGTTGGTTTTTAACAACTCCTTTGAGAAATTTGGTGGGCGCTACGTGGCGCTCAATGTTCATGGATGCACAGTTAACATGAGATGGATAATAAGAGAGGTAAAAGGGTGGTGCACGAAAATTGTTTGTCTCTAAACGACACTGCGCATAGTGTCTGCAATTAATTAAAGACATTTGTCTTTATGGGCACCCAGAATTGTGTCTTTTTAGTTTAGCCCCGCCGCGGTGATCTAGTGGCTAAGGAACTCAGCTGCTGACCCTACGGTCAGGGGGTTCAAATCCCGGCTGCGGCAAAGTTGTAGGCCCGTGTGCTCAGATTCGGCTGCACGTTAAAGAACCCCAGGTGGTCAAAATTTTCGGATCCCTCCACTACGGCGCCTTTCATAATTATATGGTGGTTTTGGGACGTTAAACCTCACATATCAATCAATCAGCCCCCCCCCCCCCGGGGGGGGGGGGGGCTAGTTGATGAGACATTAGAGTATATGGCAGCGCACACCAGGTTACACAAAGAACACGCGCACAAATGGTCAGCACCTCTGTCGCCCCTTTCTGCGCTTGTTCTTTGTGTAACCTGGTTTGCGCTGCTAAATGCTGTCACATTCAGAAGAGAGATTGAAAATAAGACAAAATGACAAGAGCACCCTATAACGTTGATGCAGCTCACGAAAACGAGAGCTCATTGCTGTTCGCTATCTCCGGTTTGCAGCTCTATCTTGCGATGAACATGTCCCCTGCATCATAAGCGAGAAGATAAACAAATGATACACAGAGTGAATCTCCGCGGAAAGTAATCAAGGCACGTTTACAGCTCCCGAGGGAAATAGTGTAGCGGCGAGCAGCACAAGCATCCACGTTCTGCCACAGCAGTGATGTCGTAATAGTGGCCCCCATTGCGCCAAGCCAATGCTCTATCGTATGCACGGGTGACAAAAGGTGGGTCGTGTCGCGCGAACTGTCGCGGAAAGTACTATCGGGATGCCTGTCGGGCTTCGACCTCTTTATGCCACCCACGCTGCGTCAGAGCTCTTTCTCAGACGAGCAACATTACACCAAAGCCCGTCGTCATGCTTGACAACGTAGCGTAATCTTCTTGTATCTGGCTTCAGTAATAATGTAGAGCTTTCGAAACTGAGGGAAATCACAGTTGTAAATCTTGGTTCTGTTTTTTTTTAGGGTAAACTGAAACAAGAAAGAGGCAATTATGTATCTCACGCGTCATGACATAAAAAGTCCCTTTTGCAAAATACCAGAAAGCATACGTTCGCTTCCTCCCTGTCGCATGATGGGATTAAGCATATTACATGAAACAGCATCTTGCGAATTTCTCTCAAGAAAGATTTCGCATGCACGCGAAACAAATACAGGCTAAGTCAATAAGTGTGGACTTTCTTTGTGTTTGGAAACTTTCCATTTGAATACATATCGCATGTGTTTATGAGGCCACGGAGCAGTTGGAATTTTTTAGTGGCGTTGCAATTCCCGCAAAGGAAGTGCCCAAGTGAAAGAATCTTCTCCTGTTTGGTACATTTCTTAAATGCAAAAACATTACTGCTTTTAAGTTTATTATTGATAAATAGCAAAACTACCGCGTTTCACTTATGCTGTTCACTGAGATAGAGTTAGAAATTGAGGGCTATTTTCATTATCTGCTTTACAGTTATTTTGTAACGGTAGTATACTTATATGTGCATTTTTATCAGTATATTTGAAAAATACATTTGAACTGCGGAGACCGCAAGGAGACCATACAGCGTATGAGCGCGTCTCAAAAGTGATCCTCTTGCTATGCTCTACTTCTCGCGCACCATTTTTATTTTAAATGTGAAGCATTTCTTTGCATACTGGAAGCACTTCTGTCATCTGTCTATCTATCTATCTATCTATCTATCTATCTATCTATCTATCTATCTATCTATCTGTCTATCTATCTATCTATCTATCCGCTTACGTCTAGGTGCTCCCATGATCACTCCTATTGCTTAACGGGAACCAAAATTAGTATGAGATGGCAAGATGGTTTGACGAACATGATGCGCTGGTCAAAACATGAATAATGTCACAATCCCGTCGCATATCCACGGGTACGTATGTGCCACTGGTATGTGGGTATGTGCCACAGGTAATTGAAATCGGTATCTACCCAGAAACGACGAGGACACACATGAGCGGTTTTAACGTGTGAGCGTTAAGAAATACCCAACATTGGTAGCGTTGACCCGGCAAATGCAAATAAATGTCAGGGCCCCAGCTGCAGTTGAACCCAAGCATTCTGCATGGCAAGGAAGCATTCTGCCACAGAGCTACGCCTCGTCTTGGAACTACTTTTCCAATAAAACTAGTGTTCGTGAAACGTCAATAGTGGTTGTAGTGCTGGGCTATCTGAATTCGCTGTCGTTACATTTGTACTCCTTTGATACAGCTGTCACGTTGGGTTAACGTCAATTGTAGTTAGGAGCCATGCGCTGAAGTTGATCCAAGTAGCAGTGTCCAGGACCAGCATCTTCGCGAGCATCAGCGCTTTATGTCAGCTTCTGGTGTTGGTAACACGCATGTTCCAGTTGGCTATGACCCACCTCTCTTCAGAAGGCAGATGCAAATCAAGACGTCAATATTTGAGAATCTCAGCCAACAAACATATTTGCAGGGTGCATTACCTCATTTCACTTTGGTTATCGCCGCTTGCTTTATTTGGTGTTTTTGCTGTGAGTAACGCTGCATTGATAGCAACGTCATTAAAAGAAAGGCGTATTTGAGACGCAACTTGATTAGCCCTAATAGTGTCTCGTGGTTAGGTAGTTCTGACCGCAGCAAAGATTAGGCCGAGTTTAACTGACACTGTCACCGCAGGAAAGACCGGACCGCGTTAAACCAAGGCTGTTTGCACAAGCCTGGGGTGAGGCCCATGGGTCGGCTTTATGCTCTCCCATAGTAGAGTACCTCGCGCTCTAAATCATTAACCAATTTTTCTAAACACTTCGTGCTGTAAACTCTTAACGTTTTCTAAACCCTCTACTGCAAACGTTTTTGATTTGTGGGGTTTAACGTCCCAAAACCACCATATGATTATGAGAGACGCGGTAGTGGAGAGCTCCGGAAATTTCGACCTCCTGGGGTTCTTTAACGTGCACCCAAATCTGAGTACACGGGCCTACAACATTTCCGCCTCCATCAGAAATGCAGCCGCCACATCCGGAATTTGATCCCGCGACCTGCGGATCAGCAGCCGAATACCTTAGCAACTAGACCACCGTGGCGGGGCCTACTGCAAACGTCGGTAATTCTTAAAGTGTGGAGAGGTTTGACTTCTGCTGTTTCAAAAGAAATATAATGTGCTCGGAAAATACGAAACTCGCAATATGTCCAAGTACACAGGCACCACTTAGGCGACTTAAAATTACAATACTCTTTACTGCGAGTTCTGAGCACCGCGGTTTTCGTGTTTTTATTTTCGCTATAAGTGGAAGTGTGACTGCCTTGCTAATTGAGAGACCGTGGAAGGGGGCGCACGGGCGCTGTGTACAACAGTCGTCGTAGACAGGCCTTCGTTCATGCAGCGCTTTATTTCAATGTATGGAGTCTGTGGGCACCCTCGCTGCATATCTTAGTCGTGAGGTCATTCGGTGAACGCACGACCACGTGCACTACTGTGGCACCGTGGGTGGGTGCCGTAGAACCTGTTGTTTATAGCCCCTCCTTTCCTCTCCTCCCGCTGCTCTCCTGTCCTCCTTTCTCTGTTCCACTCCACGTTCGTTCTCTTTTGTACTCATCCGCTCTGACGGTTACGCGATGCCGATGACGCTCAGCACAGGAACGGCTGCTAAAGTGCGGCGTTCTTAACCGTGTTTATTATGGGCAAGCTTGCACACGGAAAACTAGATACATAATCCAAGTGCCATATGGAAAGACATGTTCAATAAGATACACTTGTTTCTGTATTTATTACTACTATGAGAAGCGCAATGGTGTTCTCATAAGAGGAGCTAGCCCTCAGTTTGCCTTAATAAATTGGTCAAAGCTCTCATGATTAACCGTCATGTTAATGTTGTTTTAATGATGTCCTTCTTAGCATCATTTTATGACGGCTGCAAACAAATATACGGGCCTGCTTTCCAAGGCCTATTCTAAGCGTGGTAAGTGTCGAATGCCTGACACTTTACATAGGATTAACTTTTTCTTTATGTGAGAGTCTTCCTTCAGTTTTTTATCATAACTTCTTTATTGAATTTTGCAAATGTTGACTCTTTAATGTCCCGACCAGTGAATCGCCTGAGCCAAGCCACAAAATTTGTGTTCTTAAATTTATAACGGCTCTTCCGGAATGCTCAGCGGCCCGTTAATAATATAGAGATGCCTATCATTTCTCTCAGTCGGCTTCTTGCTCTAGCACTATTAGTCTCGCATATGGTCACTGATGCAAGTTTCAATAACACCGTCAATGTCTTTTCATATAATTAGCGAATCTGGAAGGCTGCGAAAAATTGTGCTTTACTAAACACAAAACCAATTACAACAGCTAACCAAAAGTTATCTATAAAACCCTACAACAGCAGCCACTTAATGGTGATTAGTTAACATTTAGGGCACTTACAGTAGCTTCAGGTCAATGTCTGAAAGGGACGGGGTAGAGGGAGGGGGTGGAGAGAAAGGACTGTTTTGGACAGAAGACGTGCTTTTGAGCCAGCGATCCCATTAAGGCGGAGAAACGAAAGGGAAAAGGGGGAGGAGGGGCGTGAATAATATGCGACCATAAGCGCTCCGGTTAGGGGTTTTCTTTGATTGCGCTCAAGTTAGGAAGCCGTGGCCAACAATGCTGGAGTAACCACGAAAAAAAAACAGTTAATTCATTTTTTATGCACTTGGAGGTGTAAACGTTTGTATCCATTGCGGTGACGTAAAAGTATCTTGTATACCGCAGTGGTGGAGGAAATGAATCAATGGTATAAAACGAAAACATGGTGACTCAGCTAATGAGGAGAAGAATTAAAGAAGGGGCCCTGTTTTGAAGGTAGCCTGAGTGTGACCACACCATATTGGCAGCTTATTTTCCGCAGTGGTTTGTTTCTTCTGCTTTATAACATTATTGTAACAACAGAAAGTCGATGCAATTCCTTGTTGTAGACAGTACCAAGGAGCTTCCGTTATCACTTCAATTTTATTTGATACAGTGCCTTTTTTCTAGCAGTGCCCTCATTCTCATTCTTTTTGGGTACCAAACCTAGAATTCACAGCTGCCAGCTTTATTCCAGCCGCAGTCGTCAAAGACATTTTTTTTGCTTCCCCATTAAAATTCAACGTGGAAGATCGCTAACCTGACGAGTGAATGTTTATTCTCGGCCGGCGCTTCTTTTATTTGCACCATTTTGCAATATAAATGAGGGCGCCAGCAGTTACCGACACCACGGCTCCGGCTTACGTGAACAGAAAAAAAAAAAGAAGAAAGCGAACTGCTACATAGAACAACACTGAAAGCATGCTACAGATGTGTGAGCTGCAGGTTGTTTGGAAGCCCGTAATAAAATCTGACGTCATTTCTATCCTTGCCTGCGAGGTCGCTCAGGATACCGAGCTTGCACGGGTGGTGATCACGCCTATCCCTTCCCCTTTTTCATGATAACGTTTGGAAGATTAGGAAACTCCGTCACTTTGTCCCGACTCGCCGTGTGTATGTATATATACACATGGTGCGACACTAGCCGCCTCGCGAGCTCGAGATGGCCTAGAACCACACGGGGTGTTGACGGTGGTCCTATTAAACCAAAACTTTTTTTAACTCGTTGCGTCAGCCAGCAGGCCCAACCCCTACTGCCACAATTTACGCCTCGGTGGTTAAAGTGAAACACCAGGTCGAACACACACCTGGTCTTTAATGCACGGTTGACCAACCCGGTCATATAGCGGTGTTCACATGAGGAAAAAAATACAGGGAGGATAAAGGGGCAACCTAATGACGCCGATAAAGAGAATTCCGCGCAAATGTCCCTCACTAAAACAGACGAGGCAAACGGTGGGAGAGATCAGTGTGGCCTGAGCCTCCACCGTACAATGAAGTGGGAGTTAGTGGGTGAGTAAAAACTTTATTGACATTGTCGGCGTTATTTAGCGGGGTGGCGCTACAAGCACCCTAGCCTAGGGGATGACCTCGAGTACTTGGACACGGGCGGCTTCCTGGGCGTGCTGGACTGCCCATAGTTGATCGGCGAGGTCGCGGCTGAGCAGAGCCGCCTCCCATCACGTCTCGTAATTCGAGACTGCCATGTCTTCCCGGTTCATAGGGGACTGCTGCACGCTCACGGTACACTCCCACAGCATGTGCTGCAGCGTCACTTTTGCCCCGCACGCTTTACAGCCTTCGGATGTATGTATGTCTGGGTAGCAGAGGCGCAGGATCACTGGGTTCGGGTACGTGTGAGTCTGTAATAGTCTCCAGGCAACCTCCTGTTTCTTGTTTAGTTTTTAGTGTGGTGGTGGATATTTGCATCTGTTCAGTCTGTAGTGTTAGATGATGTCTCTCAAAGTTCTCATGCGATTCCCCAACTTACACTCCCGCACTGTTCTCGATGTTTGTGAGACATCGGGGCTGCCGGCAGGCGCCACAGCTCGGCGTGCAAGGCCTCGAGCTACGGCGTGGGCAGTCGGGTTGCCCGCGAGTGGAGGATCTGTGTGGGTGGGGGTCCATACGAGAAAACTGTCGTTTTTGTGGCAAATGTTGCCTTCGTGAATTTTGAGAATGTGTGCTGCTTCGCGGGAGATCCGGCTGCTGGTGTAGTTGCGTAGGGTCGCCTGAGAGTCGCCTATTATGACTTCGGCGTCTGTGGTAGCTATCGCGAGGGCTACCGCCGCTTCTTCGGCCACCTCCGTTTCTTCCGTGCGTATTGTAGCGCTTGCGATGCAAGTTCCGGCGTAATTCGTGGTCTTTACGGTGAAACCGCGTTGCCACTTGTAACGGGCCGCGTCTACGTAACGGTGTATTTAGTGTTGCCGAATTTCCAGACCTTGCGCGCGTCTGTTGCGCCGACCGATGTGGTGAGTGGGATGCATATTCCTGGGCAACGGCAGAACGACGATGCACTAGCGAATATGTCTTGGTATTCCGACCTTTTCACCACGTGGCGTATGGTAGTTTATGCCCTCTCTCAAGGGTGTCGAACGGTTCTGGTTCTCACCAAACGTTCCTATTGGGTTATGCTGTGCGCTTCAATTAGTTAATCTAGGGTATTGTGCTACCCCAGCTCGAGAAATTTTTTCGTGGTAGTATTTATTGGTAAGCCTATTGCGCTTTTGTACGCCTTGCAGATGAGACGGTCTAGCTTGGTTTGTTCCGTCGCCTGCCGCTTAAGGTAGGAGGCGAGGTACATAATGTGGATCATTACGAAAGCATGTAACAGACGAATGGTATTGCTTTCTTTCATTCCGCTATGGCGATTTGTCATTCGTTGCAGTAACCAGAGCGTTCCATTGACAGCACCGTCTACTCTGCGTATGTTTTCGCCGTTGTGGCCATTGGCCGACAGCTGCAAGCCCATTACTCGAATGTTGTTAACTTGTGGGATGACGGCGCCGTCAGATGTTACTACTTTGATATCTCCTTCTACATGCTCGCTGGAAGAATCGGCATTCTTGGGTTTATGGCCCCTGCTTGTGGGTCTGTAGAGAAGTAGCTCCGATTTAGCCACGGAACATTCAAGGCCCGTGTGGCGAAGGTAGTCCTGTACCACGTCGACCATCTCCTGCAACGTTTGCTCAATATGTCCGTCATTTCCCTAGACAACCCAGAAGGTGATATCGTCGGCGTATAAGCTGCGGTGGAGGCCTTCTATCTAAGCCAATTTTCGTGGTAACCCGACAAGGACGAGGTTGAAAAGCATGGGCGGAATTACGGAGCCCCGCGACGTTCCCGTGCAACCCATGTCTATATCTTGCGATTTTAGTCCGCCGATTAGAAAGCAGGCCCGGCGACCTGTAAGGAAATCCTGTACATAGTGGTACGTTCCTTCGCCCAGTCCCAACGCTCGTATGCTTTCAAGTATTGTGGCACGTTGAACGTTGTCGAACGCTTCCTTGAGGTCGAGCCCGAGTATTGCTTTTCTAGATCGCGTGGTATTGTCTACGATATCATGTTTGTGTTGAAGCATAACGTCCGGCGTTTAAAGGTTGCGACGGAACCCCAGAATCGTGTGCGGGAGCATGTCTCGGTCCTCGAGGTAGTTGGTAAGACGAGTGAGAACCACGTGTTCCATGACCTTACCAACGTGGAAGTCAGAGATATCGGTTGTCACAGAACGAGCGCTCAAAAAGGGCGTGCCGCCAAATTCCCGCGACGAAACGCCGGAGTGACGCCGCGAGGTCAAAAGGAAAAGAGGAAAAAGAAAACAAGCTCCACGGGCACGCTCCCTCCCTCTCGGAAGCGTGGATTCGCCGACGAACATCCTCACCCCACATCGGCGGCCGAGCAAGCACTCGAATTTTCTAGATGGAAAGGGGCGTGGAGACGCCGGGTTGAGTCATCCGTTGGGGACGGCCCTCGTATTGTCTCGACCTTCTCCCCAGCCTTCGCTGCGTAGCGCGCCGACGAAATGACGAGAACTTTCTGGAATCTCGCGCGGAGGGTATTTAATTGAGCAGCCGAGGTGAGAGATCAGGAGAAGACGGAAGTTAGCGCCAGAGCGCGTTGGGTATTCCGCCGTGTAGTCGGCGAAGGCTTTGTCCGTGGAGACAAAACAGGAGAAGAAGGTGGTTTCCACCTGAGGGGTGACGACTCAAGCTACAGGCAAGAGTGTGTGTTTACCGCTATCCAGAGAAGACGCGTGGCAACAGCTGCGTGTGTGAAGCCGACGTGTTTCCGGCGAAGAAGTTTAAAGCTTGGAGAGAGGCCAATTGAAGACGCGAGGTTTCCTGGAAGAGAAACTTCAGCGAGGTTTCCTGGAAGAGAAACTTCAGGGGCAGCGAAACGACAACAACGCTGGACTTTGAGTGCGTGATTCTCGGAAGAGTATCCTCCAGACTTTTGTTCCAAGAACTTTGGACTGAATAGGTTTTCTATCTCTTTAGTCCTCAAGTGTCTTGGTTGTTCAATGCATGCGACTGCATTGTAGTGCGTATTGTGTCTGTGTCCGTTGTTTCGAGTGTGGCTGATTGTACTGTGTAGTACGTTGTTTGATTGGTGACATATTGTATGCAACTATTGTGGAGTGTGCATACTTGTGTATTGTTTTTTGATCTGCCATTATTGAGAATATAATTTTGTGTTGTTTATCAACTCTCGGCTCTGACTTGTTCTTTGGGCCACAGCCGGCGTCCGCTGGTGCGCCAAAAAGGACCACTTCTAAATTGTCCACGCTTTCGTGGTGCGGTTCGGGGGGCCCATACTTCGACCCTTGGATTTAGCCCGGCGATCGCCTCCCTAATTAACGTGACCTGTGTGACAATTAATCTGGCGTCCGTGACAGGACCTTTTGGTGCACAGTGTCCAAAGTAGTGAGAAAGAGCCTCGCGGTTGATAGTGCTATCGGAACGATTTTGTGTGTTGTTCAGTGTTCTCGTTAACGAGTGCAGGAGAGTGTTCCGATATACTGAGTTAGGCAGATATTTTTGCACGCGCCAAGGTTTTGATTGCGAGACACAATGGATCTCGAAAAGTTAGTCGCTCTTGGTGAGAAGATGGGTCTTTCTGGCGCCGAACTGCGGAAGTGGGTCACCCAGAAAGAAAAAGGAAGAGAAAGAGAGGGCCAAAGAAGAAAAGGCAGCTGAGATGGAAAAAGAAAGCTTGGCGGTCGAAAGAGCCAAAGCGGAAAAGAAGCTGAGTTGGAGAGAGAGAAGTTGGCAGCTGAGAGGGCCAAGGAAGAAAAAGCAGCTGAGTTGGAGAGAGAAAGGACTGGCCGCTGAAAGGGCGAAGGAAGAAAGACAGCACCAATTGAAGTTGGAGTTGGAGAGAGAGAAGTTGGCAGTCGAAAGGGCGAGAGAAGAAAGAGAAGCTGAGATGGCTGAAAGGGAACGGCAGCGGCAGCACGAGATGGAACTCGAGCGGCTCCGTTTGCAACAGCGAAGTGAAACTCCGGTCCAAGCTAGAGTGGAAAGCAGCAAACAGGAAGATCATGGCTTCCGCTTGAACCCAAGCAAGCTGCTCGAAGCGTTTGATGAAAGGAAGGACGACCTTGACGCGTACCTTCACCGATTTGAGACGATTGCGAGGAGCCAGAATTGGCCGGAACATCGATGGGCAACTGCTTTGAGTACTTGCTTGAGTGGTGAAGCGCTCAGTGTGTACGGTAGGCTGACGCCGACCGATGCAGCCAACTATGCAAAGGTGAAAACTGCTTTGCTGAAGCGATTTAGATTCACTGTGGAAGGATTCCGGGACAGATTTCGGACAGGAAAGCCAGCTGATGGTGAGACGGCTACGCAGTACGCCGCCCGACTTAGCCTTATTTCGACAGATGGATTGAACTTTCAGGGACAGCGCAGGAGTACGATGAGCTTAGAGAGCTCCTAAGTAGAGAACAATTTCGTACTAGTTGCCACCCAAGCCTGTCGCTGTACTTGAAAGAGAGGAAGGCTGAGTCACTTGAAGGCCTGCTCGAATTGGCTGATCAATTCTTGGAAGCGCAAGGTGGAACTAATTTGGCCAAGGTCAGAAGGAGTGTCCTGAAGATTCGAAGAAATCGGCTCCCGAAGAAAGAAGCCTGCACCGGAGAGCATTCCGCGATGTTTTCTGTGTAACCAAGTGGGTCACCGTGCTAAAAACTGCCGAACTAACTTCACGAGCCCCATGGTTGTAAAATGTTTCAAGTGTGGTCAGACTGGGCACAAAGCAGACGCATGCCGAAACGGAGCGAGTCAAACTCACCAGGTGTCCTGTGTGCTAGCAGCACCGAAATCCGATGATAATGCCGTCACCGACGGATTTGTAGAGTGAAAAATGGGGAGAAAATCCCTATTGTGGGTGCTGTAATGACAAAACAGCCAACCGGTGTTTCGAAGGGAATGCCAATGCTGCCTGGTAAAGTTGCGGACAAAAAGATTACGGTGTTAAGAGATACCGGCAGCTCCACTGTTCGTGCGGAGAATTTTGGTACGGGAAAGTGAGTTACAGGCAAAACGAAACTGGTTTGCCTAATTGACCGTACGGTTCGGATGCTTCCCGAAGCAGAAATCGAGGTTGAAACCCCGTACTTCAGCGGGAAGGTTACTGCTTTATGCATGACGACCCCCTGTACGACCTTGTCATCGGAAACATCGACGGGGCGTGAGGACCGAATGATCCGGAATGTTTGGGAGAAGACCCTAAGATAGAGCCCTAGCCAACCCAGTGACCGCGAGATCAAGTGGAGGAGCAGCCCGTGATGGATCTCACTAGAGCCCAAGGTGAAGCCGCGGCGCAAGAGACAGTGAATGAGAAGATGATAGTGTTGAATGACTTCACGGGCCGAGCAGCTGGACTAACGTCGGCACGACCTCAACCGACCGACAGTGTAAAGGTGACGGAGTTGGCCAGCCAGGCCAAATGTCGGGACGTGAACAAGCCGGTGAATAACCGGGCAGGATAGGTTGAGCGTCATGACCCGTTAGCAGTGTCGGAAGTGACAACAATGGCTGAGACGCCGCCTCAGATACCGTCATTGGAAGGGGCTCGCCGGAACAAAACGAGCAAAAACAATAGGAAGAGATCGAGCGAGCACCGTAAGAAAGGACGCAAGTGCAGCTCGAAATACACAGGAAAAGTGCTGGGGTCGAACCGGAATGTGTTTGGCAGTGCTATATTAAGTTAATGTGGTTGTTGTCCTGTGTCACAACTGTATGTCGAGCGAGTCAAAATGTTTGTTACGGTGATGTGATGTATAGTATTGTATAATTGTTGTAATGAGAGAACTTTGTACATTTGTATTGTTTGGAATATGTGATGCAGTGTTGCATTCATGTACCTGTGGCTATATTTAATGTGTTGTGGAATTGAATTGCAATGTACAGTTGTATTGAGTGATATATTGTGAATGTGACGTGTCATGAGCGACGGACTATGTTACAGTCTCTGAGAGTGTGGTGACTGTTCGCGCTCGTTTGTGTGGCTTTGAATATTATGAGATAATATTCTTAAAGTGGGGGGCAGTGTCATAGAACGAGCGCTCAAAAAGGGCGCGCCGCCAAATTCCCGCGACGAAATGCCGGAGTGACGCCGCGAGGTCAAAAGGAAAAGAGGAAAAAGAAAACAAGCTCCACGGGCACGCTCCCTCCCTCTCGGAAGCGTGGCTTCGCCTACGAACCTCCTCACCCCACATCGGCGGCCGAGCAAGCACTCGAATTTTCTAGATGGAAAGGGGCGTGGAGACCCGGGTTGAGTCATCCGTTGGGGACGGCCCTCGTATCGTCTCGACCTTCTCCCCAGCATTCGCTGCGTAGCGCGCCGATGAAATGACGAGAACTTTTGGAATCTCGCACGGAGGGTATTTAATCGAGCAGCCGAGGTGAGAGATCAGGAGAAGACGAAAGTTAGCGCCAGAGCGCGTTGGGTATTCCGCCTTGTAGTCGGCAAAGGTTTTGTCCGTGGAGACAAAACAGGAGAAGAAGGTGATTTCCACCTGAAGGGTGACGACTCGAGCTACAGGCAAGAGTGTGTGTTTACCGCTATCGAGCGAAGACGCGTGGCAACAGCTGCGTGTGTGAAGCCGACGTTTCCGGCGAAGAAGTTTAAAACTTGGAGAGAGGCCAATTGAAGACGCGAGGTTTCCTGGAAGAGAAACTTCGGCGAGGTTTCCTGGAAGAGAAACTTCGGGGGCAGCGGAACGACAACAATGCTGGACTTTGAGTGAGTGATTCTCGGAAGAGTATCCTCCAGACTTTTGTTCCAAGAACTTTGGACTGAATAGGTTTCTATCTTTTTAGTCTTTAAGTGTCTTGGTTGTTCAATGCATGCGACTGCATTGTAGTGCGTATTGTTGTCTGTGTCCGTTGTTTCAGGTGTGGCTGATTGTACTGTGTAGTACGTTGTTTGATTGGTGACATATTGTATGCAACTATTGTGGAGTGTGCATACTTGTGTATTGTTTTTTTAATCTGCCATTATTGAGAATATAATTTTGTGTTGTTTATCAACTCTCGGCTCTGACTTGTTCTTTGGGCCACAGCCGGCGTCCGCTGGCACGCCAAAAAGGACCACTTCTAAATTGTCCACGCTTTCATGGTGCGGTTCGGGGGGCCGATACTTCGACCCTTGGAATTAGCCCGGCGATCGCCTCCCTAATTAACGGGACCTGTGTGACATCGGTCGAAGGTTGTCAATCTCTACACGTTTGCAATTACGCGCGCAGTTTTCTCCAAGCTCGGTATAGCGCCCGCTCACCAGCACTCGTTCATGTAATCTGTGAATGTATCTATCGAGTCATCATTTGAATTGAGTTAAGCCGTTTGTTATCCCGGACCTGCTGCCGATTTCGTGTTGAGCTTGTACAGTACCGCCGTCACCTCTGCCACACTGAAGTCTTCGTCTAGCTCCACGTTACTCTCACTATCCTGTCCGTATGCCGGGTGTGCGATGGCGCTTGATTACGTGAAGTAATAGCTACGCACGTCATACGAAAATTCCGCGGACGTGCCTTCGTACTCATGCAGTAAATTATTTAGCTTATGTGCGCGCGCTGTTTTAGTCCCCTCCGGATCCAAGAGATGCCGGAGAAGATGCCAAGTCTTCGCCAAGCCCAGTTGGTTCTCCGTCCCGTTACTCGTCTCCTCCAATTGCGCTCTGTATACTTGTAAGGCATGATCTTCTATATCCCTGCTTAGCCATGCGATGCGTCTGCGTAGCGTTCTATTGAGGCGTTGACGCTTCCACCTGTCTTGCACGCTACGTTTGGCTTCCCAGGTTTGTAGGAGTTTGCCGTCTATTACATTTAGCTCTACTTATAGCAGAACTTCCCGCGTTGCTATTTCTATATCACCCCTAAGCGTCGTGGTCCAGCTCTTGATATCCTCGATAACCACACTGCCACGTTTCTGCTCTTTCCGGGCTTTTGCGAAACGTGTCACAATCCACTAGCCGGTGATGTTTGCCCTCTGCGGCACCCCGATGAAGGTGGTGGTGAGGTCCACCATCGAACTGGATCTCGATCACTGAGTGATCACTACCCAGGTCCTCCTGCGTATTTTGCCATTGCGCGCTAGCGCCGTTCTTAACACACGTGAGGTTGGGTGAAGTATCCGCACCTACGCTGTCGCCCCTGCGCGTAGGCACTGCAGGGTCTGTTATAAGACTCCAGCCCGTCATTATGCACATTGACTCAAAGGCGCTTACCCTTTGGCGTTTCGTATCCATACCCTCAAGCCGCGTGGGGTGCCGTTAAGTCACCCGTCGATGAGCAAGGACCCGTCGCCATGATGTTTTCACCGTCTTTCGCAGTAACGTGCAAAAATGATGTTTGGCTTCAAGCCAGCTATTTAAGTTCAATATAAACATACCAAAGCACACCCTTTTTTCATGGAATGAGCTCTATGAGTACGTGCGGTATGCTGACGTTTGTAAGTTCGCGTGCATGACGTGTGAGGTACGTCCCACTTTTGTTGCAGCGACGGTGGTGCTCCCGCGTTCACAGCTTTATGAGCCCACCAGCTTGAACCGGGCATTTCATTCCTGCAAAAGGATACATCCGATTGTTTCCGGATTCGTAGAAAATTGTTGGAGATCTGCTCGTTTCCCCTCTGAACCCCCTGCAGTTCCACTGCCAGAGCGTGAGCGTCGTTCCGGTGTGTAGTAGCTGTCGTGAGCGTTGTGTTTGTGAGGTTTTGTGTGGATCCATGGTGACTGTACGTGTTTTTACGTGTCATTCAAATGATCCTGCACCTGTTCTCAAAGTAACGGCCTAAAGTAAAGTTTCCGGGTATTCACACGGGGCGACCACTCCTCTTGGAAGACACATTATCCTCCATGTGTGCTTGCAGCGTCGCGAGCATCTGTGTGTGCCGAGATATCGCAACGCTTAACTGTTCAGTTTGTGCGGTTTGTTGAGCTATTCCGCTGTTAAGTTGCGTGATTTGCTACATATGTTGGGCCATGATCGCGTCCTACCTTGTCGTCGAGTCTGTCGACTCGCTCGCAGAGTTTCTCTTCGCATTCTGGGTTTTGACGAGCTCCGGATTGATTGATAGATATTTGGGGTTAACGTCCCAAAACCACCATATGATTATGAGAGACGCGTAGTGGAGGGCTCCAGAAATTTACCACCTGGGGTCTTTAACGTGCGCCCACAATCTGAGCACACGGGCCTACAACGTTTCCGCCTCCATCGGAAATGCAGCCGCCAGCAGCCGGGATTCGAACCCGCGACGTGCGGGTCAGCAGCCGAGTACCTTAGCCACTAGACCACCGCGGCGGGGCTTGACGAGCTCCGGGTCTAGTAAATGAGGGTGGCGATTTGGGCTTGTTGGTATGGTTGCATGATGATGGATGGTAGCGCAGACAACGAACACGGACAAGAGAAGGCACATAGACACAACACAGCACAGCGCTGTGTTGTGTCTATGTGCCTTCTCTTGTCCGTGTTCGTTGTCTGCGCTACCATCCATCATCATGCCGGGT
This sequence comes from Rhipicephalus microplus, assembly GCF_013339725.1. Classification (NCBI taxonomy): domain Eukaryota; kingdom Metazoa; phylum Arthropoda; class Arachnida; order Ixodida; family Ixodidae; genus Rhipicephalus; species Rhipicephalus microplus. Next base: position 43,198,291 of record NC_051170.1, on the reverse strand, counting down.
CTAGTACTTTACCTTTAGAGGCTGCGGGGTGTGCATCTTGCGCGCCCACAGCTTTTGCGCGCTCTGGACTGTATTAGCAGCCGCGTTGGTGGCAACGGGTTTAGGAAGAGGGGAAGGTTAATAGACTGTAGGGGCCTCCCCCTTTAACGTGGCAATTTCATTTCTTAGGTTATCATTCTCTGGCGTAGTTTTTTTATTAAGGACTCGAATTCATCTTGTCGTTGCTGTATTGAGCTTTCTGGTTCGCTCTTGGTACTGTTAGCAGAAACGGGAGCACTGAAGAATTCTCTTATCGCCAGCCATAGATATCGGCAAGTTCTTTTTGTATTAGACGAGGGGGGGGGGCGGGGCGGGGTACAAAGCCATGTTGTGTCTGATTGGAGAAGGAGGAAAGCGCTGGCGTAGCTTGGGAGAGAAAAGTGCTGCTGCAGCTTGAAAAAAGTGACCTTTTTACCCCCCCCCCCCCCCTGCTGCTTTGATGATTTTGCTGCCGCTTTGCTTTATATGTATTTACGGAATGCAGATGCGGCGTTGCCTTCGGTTTGACTCGCCCATCTCAAGCTTTTCTTTTTGCATGGACGAACTCGCCAAAGCGACATTCCTGGTAGCGTCAATCGACACCAGCTTTTCTTTTTTCTCTTTTTATAAATGCGAAGGATTCTTAGCGAACCATCGCGATTTTGAGCGTATCTCTATCTATCTATCATCTATCTATCTATCTATCTATCTATCTATCTATCTATCTATCTATCTATCTATCTATCTATCCGCCTACGACTTTTAGCTCTCCTGGCCATTTGGAGAAAGGTATCGATGCCAAACTTGGTATGATATAACATGACTGTATTACGAACGTAATTGACTAGTCACAACATAAAATTCATGACATCATCATCATCATCATCATCAGGCCGACTACGTCCACTGCAGGATAAAGGCCTCCCATGTTCCGCAGTTAACTTGGTCCTGTGCTTGCTGCTGCCAATTTACACCCTCAAACTTCTTAATCTCATCTGCCCACCTAACCTTCTGTCTCCCCCTAACCCGCTTCCCTTCTCTGGGAATCCAGTTAGTTACCCTTAATGACCAGCGGTTATCCTGTCTACGCGCTACATGCCCGGCCAATGTCCATTTCCTCTTCTTTATTTCAAATATGATCCTTAACCCCCGTTTGTCCCCTAATCCACTCCGCTCTCTTCTTGTCTCTCAAAGTTACACCTACCATTTTTCTTTCCATTGCTCGCTGCGGCATCTCAATTTCAGCTGAACCCTCTTTGTAGGTCTCAAGGTTTCTGCTCCGTAGCTAAGTACCGGCAAGATACAGCTGGTTATATACCTTCTCTTAAGGGATATGGCAATATACTGTCATAAATTCAGAGTGTTTGCCAAATGTGCCCACCCCATTCTATCTTCCCGTTACTTCAATCTCATGGTTCGGCTCCGCGGTTATACCTGCCCTAAGTTGACATAGTCTTTTACAACTTGAAGTGCACTATGCCTATCTCGAAGCACTGCTCTTTTCCGAGGTTGTTATCCATTACTTTCGTTTTCTGCAGATTGATTTTTTAGACCCACCTTTCTGCTCTCCTTGTCTAACTCCGTAATCATGTGTGCAATTCATTCCCTGAGTTAGTTACTCAGCCATGCAATGTCATCGGCGAAGCACAGGTACTAAGGTACTCTCTATTAACTCTTATCCCTAACTGGTCCCATTCTAGGCTTCTGAAAACCTCCTGTAAGCACGCGGTAAATAGCATTGGGAAGATTGTGTCCCTCCGCCTTACACCAATCATGACATGTATGTATGAATGTCATGATTTACTATTCATGGTTTTGCTGCTCTTCGGTGGTTTTCGTTCACATGACATGTTGCAAAACTGGTATGTTATGACATCGTTTCATGGTGAACACAAGCGACAGACCCTGACATAAAAATCATGACATGCGTGGTCTTGTAACATTATGCCAACATGCCACGATCATGATGCGCTCTCGGTCATTTCACTTGCGTCACGTATACCAAATTTGATATTAAGGTTCGTGAATATATGACGAAGGTATCTGACTGGTGCAAACATGATAATCTAGAGATATCAAGTCAATCATATACTATCAACCATCCTCGATTTTGCCTCGCACATCATCGATTTCCACTGTACCTGGGATCTGCCAGTTTTTTTTCGCTAAAAAACTGCTCAAAGTCTCTTTGCCTTGTCTAATACTACCATCAGTCGGAAGATAAGAATTTCAACAAATTATCTTTCGATGTAGGGTGGGCTTTCTGTGAACGAAGAAATTATGCTGTCATAGCATCTTGCTCATGAGAACAACCGAGAACCAGAAGTGGTCCAGCCAATAATACTTGCCATATATGGGCACAAGTATTTGATTATAATTTTGAAACACAAAATAATAAAAGACCACTTCTGTCCTCCCTACGCAAATTCAGCTTAAAACAGACTGATACCGCCGATAAATTAAAATGTGAATTACATCATGTCTCTGAAAATAAAAAAAGAGACATCCTCGGATTTTACGAGTGCCGATATTTCAAGCGTCTAATCTTGGCTCAAGAGGCCTGTTAAAATTTATTTTAAAAGTAATTTATTGATATGTGGATTTTAACGTCCCAAAACCACCATTGATTATGAGAGACGCTTGTAGTAAAGGACTCCGGAAATTTCGACCACCCGGGGCTCTTTAACGTGCACCCTAAATCTGAGCACACGGCCCTACACCATTTTTGCCTCAATTGAAAATGCAGCCGCCACAGCCGGGATTTGATCCCGCGACCTGCGGGTCAGCAGCCGAGTACCTCAGCTACTAGACTACCGTGGCGGGCCATATATAAAATGAAAGACGTCTCTGTCAAGCTGAATAAGCAGAGCTGTAGCAGCAACAACAACAAAAGCTGGTGATGTCACAAATATCATCAAAATACTGACATTGAAACAAAATAAATATCACTTTGCAGTAAGAGTAGTGCACTATCTTCTACTTGACTATCGTCTCCCACACACCATTCTTAAGGTTAGTTTTACTATAGTAATGGGAAGAGATTTCCCACAAGCAAGGATATTCTTCATGAGAGAAAAAAGAAAAAAAGTTGATTCAGCGTTCATTTTCGCCATCACGGCACCCGCAAGTCCGGACCGTGATTCGCAAAGGCTACCAGCGCCACGTTCTGCAGGAGGGAGGGCTACAATGTGGCCAGACACCCACCCGAAATTTCACTACATCCCCCACAGCACGGGGATCGTTTGACTGGTCGGAGAAATGAACCCCGTGTCTCCCGAGGAGCTGTCGAGGAGGTTTAGTTGACACACTAACCCATAACGTCATTGTCACGTGATGCGCCATCCTCGCCTCTCCTTCGGGGATTTATCCCTCGTGTGAATACCACTTATAGTGCCGCTGTAGCCAAGTCGGAAGTTCACACTGAATGCGTCACTACGATGTCGTTCTACTCCTGTAAAGAGTGCTTTGTTTTTAACTTTACTGTTCTAGGAGAAGCGCACACAAAAAACAGTCTACGCGGAAGGAGATGTGGTGGTGCATCAAGGTTGCTAGCAATGCACTAGTTGTTCCTGGAAGCTTGAAGGAAGACGAAAAAAAAGAGTACTTTGACAGTTCAAGCCACGATTGTGAAAGCGACCACATTTTCAAGTCTTAGACTACAACTTTACAGGCCTGTATAGCACGAAAGCAAACTGTCGATTGATCAAAACTATCGACCGCACCATTTATGTAACGCTGTTTTTATCTTGTAATAATTTTTCAACTAACAAGAGTACAATGAAATGAGGGCGAGGTGATTTTTTGAGATGTAAATGAAGCATGCAAATATTAACAAAGATCATTCAGATGGTTGACATGTTCTCGGTTTGAAATAACAATCCCAGTTAATTCTTTGGTGAATATTCATGACACATGAGTTTATTATATTATTTAACAAGACGAGAACAGGAACATGTTTGATTTGTGACCATCTCACTTTCGTTTGCATTTTTTAAGATCGAAAGGTTGTCTAAAAAGAATTTTAACACAAGGATGGGGAATCCCATCACATCTTCAGTTTTATTTCTCTCCAAGCATAGGTTTTTTAGATAGCTTGCTTTGTATATTAAATTTTTTGTTCATGGGTTTTTCAGGTAAGTTATTCCTGAGTCTAAGCATGCACACAACGCCAGAACCTTCAATTTTACATTTGCTTAGTTGAAAAGATAAAGGAAAAGCTGAGTTTACTTGTCAGGCATTTCAATGTGGTTTACCTGAAGCGAAATGGCAGACAGTAACTCTCCCGTCTCGGTAGCCTTCCAGGAGAGCAAAAGCATGCAGAGTTTGTTCCCTGGCCATGATCTGTGCCGTACGGGTTTTCATTGTTACCAATTGGTTGAATACTTGGCCTGCCCTGCTGATTAGAGGGCAGACACACAAAGTATGTGACAGATCCACCTTATACCTACGCCGAATAATTGCTATTTCTGTACCTGCCATTATTGCGTACAGCAAAATATTTGAACGCAGGTTCTTCAAAGGATCACAGCAATGCATATAGAAGTGTTGAAACGAATTTCATAAAATTTTTTACTGATTACGCTGTTCGTAGAGTGTTCAGTTTTTTGTCGTTTTTGAACATGCACATACTTTTAAAAATGTTTACTTAGTAAAAACGTACCATAATATTTTTTTCAGAACTATAATAAAAAATATGAGCCCTACTCACTAGCAACAGCAATTGAAAAAGGCAGAAGATGGAGCATAAGATGTGATGACAGCTTTCAAATAAAGAAATATTTCCATAATTAATAGCTATGGAGAATGTCCTCTCCTAATTCATGTTCATTACTCGTTTTATTTTCTAGACCCGTCATCTCATGCTGCATCTACCAGTAGTTTTGGTGAGCCAAGAACATATGATACACCTTACACGAAGAAAACTTTTTACGGGCTCATGAAATGATATCATATCAGATATTCATGATTAAGTGTGTGTAAAGAAGGGTTGCTCAAAATTATATAGACTGAAGAGATTGAAATTTATGCAGTGTTCCCTTCTTCTTTTTCTCTTCTGGATCTATTGCACTTTGTTTTTCTGTATAAATGTTGCATTCTGCTACCACACTGCTTTAAAAACACTCTGATTTATTCAACAGAGAAATAAATGGTGCATAATATGATAAATGTGTACGTTCGTGGCTTACGTTTACTTCGGAAAAGTTTCATACGTGTTGGTTACCTGTGTTCCAGATGTTCTTTACTGCACAGTGTCAGTGCGTGTTGAGGAACCCCAGCTGGTCGCAGTTACTCGAAACTCCCCACAATGGCATCTGTGATAGCTTAATGTAGTAGCTGCACTAAATCCCTCAAACAAACCAACCAACAGCCACTGAAACATAGCGTCAATATTTTTTGTCTGAGTTTTATTCTACAAAAATAATTTCGAATGTCTATTCAGAATCTCTAGGTGTGTATTCAACACGATTTTCGTTTCATGGTAAAAACGCAACAGGATCATTTCTTATCATTGGTGATACAAAACTTGTCGTGAAAGTATGTGGGAGCTTGAGCAATAATTGAATGTGATGACTAAATTTACTTTGAACAAGAAAATGAAGAGCCTTAGCTAATCAAACCATTATTTTTCTTTGCTGATTACTATTTTGTGGTTTTTTATTGTCACAGTGGTCACAGGCTGCGGTGTTGGCCATCCCAATGCAGAAAGCGTAGGTGTTGGTAACGCAACTCCAACCACAGCCTACTTAAAAGCGTCGCGTCTGCTCGGCGAAGCCTCGACGAAACTTCAAGACTTAACAGTAGGGCCAAGCGAGTACAGTCGGGCATATTTGCAGTGCGGCTAATTTCATTGTGACGAGGTGTGCAGCCTGTGGTATAGTGGACAGCGATTATGCCTTCGCAATGAGCTCAGCAAATGAAATAGCCAACCTCTAGAGGAGAAAAGAGTTTTACAATATAACCAGAATGCAATGTCACAGAAGAAGACCTTACATGCGCTACGTTGCTTTTCGCGATCGACCAAACTTTCTGAACGGCTGAAGCCACAGCGCCCTTCCTGTGTGTATGTGTATTTTTGTCTTCTCCTGAGTGCACGTGCGTTTTTTCTTCTTTTTCTCTCTCTTTTTCTTTACACCCCTTTCTTGCCCCTGTTTCCCCACCCCCTGTGCTGGGTAGAAAACTGGATGCCAATATCTAGTTAACCTCACGGCCTTACTCTTCCCTCTCTTTCTCTCTCGGTTTATCTTAGTGCTATGCAGCTATATTTATTCTATTGCGTTTTCAAGCCAGTTTGTCAGCTTTCGAAAGTTAGTTTCTTTTTCATCGTTTGCACATTTGAAACTTATTTGAACTCGCGTTACAAGCTGTGCTTGAGACACGTTAAATTGTATATTGCATTAACACTATTAGAATAATCAAATGCCAATATCAAATATACGTGTCATATTTTCGAATTTCGGCCCAGTTTTCTTCAATTTCACGAAGCACTTACTTCGTCGTTGTTGCAAAGTATTTGCAAAAGTTTTTTATCGTCACACTTCTTCCAAATAAATCTTTTGATGCGTCTTCCGAGGCTGAGAAAGATGAGTGAATCTCATCGTACGCTCAAATTTCGGTGCTGCTACAATACTCCCCTAATTACGGTCAATTATGCACGTAAAGCTAGCGTACCAGAAACACTGTCTTTCAAGCACTCGCTAAGAAAGCTTTTCAAATGAATGTACTCGATAAAAGGCGAGTCATCCGCGTGACACATACCCATTCGCACGAGGACTCATTCAAAGCATGCAATAAAATTAGCGCTTCCTTTTTTTCTGTTAATCAAACGGTAATGATGTTTTTAGAATCGGTTCCTTCTTTTCATTCTAGCCGTTCACTTATTCTGTCCGTGTGAAGTGTAGTGCATCACTACAGCGGCTCATGAATACTCGCTCAGTTGAGAGTTGTGCAATTTGCTCAACGAACAATAGCCAGTCACCGAGCTCACGACCCGTGCACCCGTTCCGCACGTCGCGTATGGCTCACTTCAACGAAGACAACAAGAGCAATGCATTCACAACCTCCCCTTGCCTCCAAGCAGTTGCGATGAAAGGTGATGATCACGTGGACTATGAGGGCATGGTGGTGGAGATGTGCATTGAACGCTTAACGCTATAAAGAAAAGTGTAAAACATTATAAAAGAGTGCAAATTTAGGGCTTGCTTTTTGTTAGACACAATATCCATAGTGGTATTCAGAGCGCATAAACAGAAAGAAAACGAAAGACAAAGCTAGCTATCAGAGCCAGCCATCTATTACCCTCCAAAACAGTTAAGTTGCTTACCTAGATTAGTTTACGACGCTGAAAGCAGGGCAGCGATAGCCACTCGCTCGCTTGCCATGACAGTTCTGGTTTTTCACCTCACTTGTTTGATTTTTTGTACGATGTCTTCATGCGTAGGAGACACGGAGTGCTTTTTGCGTTTTTTAAAACTCTGAGGTGATAGCTGTCCTCCAGTTTTTTTTTAATTGTAGTTTCACGCCTGCATTTCCATGTTCGGTGTAGGATACAACCTGGCCTTTTTTTATGAATAAACTTTAGTTTGACGTGAGTGCCCCTCTGTATAACTCTGTCGTTCGTTTCATGTCTACTTACGTGCTCTGATTGATTTGTGGGGAGTAACGTTCCAAAACCATCATATGATTATGAGAGACACCCTAGTGAAGGGCTCCAGAAATTTTGACCACCTGGGTTTTCCTTAACGTGGACCGAAATTTGAGCACAAGGGCCTACAGCGTTTTCGCCTACATCGAAAATGTAGCCGCTGCAGCCGGGATTCGATCCCACCGTCTGCGACTTAGCCGCCGAGTACCTTAAGCACTAGACTACCACAGCAGGGCGCTTACGCACTTAAATACTAATATGTTCAACTATAAACTCGCCCAAATTTCAGTGCTTTTAAACAATATTCATCAGAACTAACAGACAATCATGCTTTTCTTTCTTCAAGTTTACAATAAAAATTACTTATAACAAGTAATTTGATTTAAAATTTGTAGACAGAAAAGTGGACGATGAAAATAACTTTGCGCTGGAAGGATCTAAGCCTGCGACCTTCTAACAAAGGGTCCGATGCTCTACCACAGAGTGATGGTGGCAGTCATTCCCACGTCTACTTTTTAAGATATATATGCACACCTAAACGTAGGTCATCTGCAAGTACCGCCTATTACTATTGAGCCTAATGTAGAACACTCTTCTTCATTTCACATTTACATTGCTATAACTTCTAATAAAATCCCATACACTTCTTATGGCATCACTGTCTGTTAGGTATCCAAAAGCCATATGAAAACATTAGGCGCAAAGCTGCAGTGCAGCTTCTCGTAATTTGTTCCAATGGTCTTTTTCGAGAATGAAGTTTTCGTTGGGAGAATTGACACAAAAGTCGTGACCGAGATGCGAAGCCGTGGCCCAGGATGCACCAAAGTGCTCAAGAGGGAAAACACAATAACGCTGTGTTGTAGACTCAGAAAGTGCAGCGTCGTTGTGAAGAGACGAGCGATACCAGCTCACCGATCTGGAATGGTTGCGGTGATGGAACACGCGTTATCAAACGCGTGCATGCTCTCGACTTCTATTCAGACATAAACGACTGCGTCGTTTCACGACGACCACAGAGGATGCTGAATAGCAGCCATCATGCCTGCAGCTATTGTATCGCATCAGCAAGGGCATGATCGCCAAGGTGACTTCGCAAGGGCTTTGTTGCGTGGTCGCGAAGGGGATCTGCTATGATTATGTCTTTTTTATTTTACTTTGCCCTTTTTTAGTAAACAAGGCTTGAGGGGCTTTCAAGTGTTTGCAACGATGGTGTTGTCCACCCCGCAGGGAATTCGTTGGCTCCAACGCTCGCTCATTTTGTGATGTTACGGAAGCTCCACAGCCGACCGGTCACATCCACAGGTGTAGCACATCCCCCCTCGAGGCAAGCCAGACTATTTCGATTTCAGCGGGGGCCATCGGAGAACGATACGGGATCATAGCCGTATGATAATGCTCGTACTCACCGACATACACTAAGGACAGGAAATAGTGTTGAAAGCGAGAAATCATTGACTGAAGAAAAGAGCTCCTGCCGTAGGCCATTGACATAGGTTGTATTGATCTAAATGAAGCAACGTAGGAAGGATCAGTATCTAGAACGGAAGTTTTGTTGGATGAAAGTCTTTTTCGCTCATCTCTTGGTCCAATCTTTATGTTGCCTATTTGTTATTAGAGATTTTTTTTTCGGTCGAGAGGGAGACGCTTAAAGCTTTCTTCCTCTCGTCGCATCATATCATGGAAGGCAATCCTGTTAACCACGGTTTCAGACAATGATACAGATCCTATGGTGTCTACGGCATAAACGTCAGCGTCTTGGCAATAACACAGATACGTTGCCTTCTTGGAATCCGTAAGCCACCAAACGGTGAATTTCCGTAATGTAACGAAAAGTATGGTGGCGTTTTTCTGCTTGTTGTGTTCTCCGAGTACTCGGAATTCAAAGAGGCTGGATAATGTATCACCCTAGAGTCAACACTGCTCTGTTGCCACATATATTACAGCCACATACCTTATAAAATGTCTTCAAACTTTTGTTGTTATATCAAGAAGTTAAACAACATTTATTTTATTTTTGCGTCGTCTATAGGTTTTTTTCATCAACGCTTCAAGAAACAAAATCTTGTATAACACTTACAATAATAATAACTGTTATAGCAATAATATATTGGAGTGTACGGTCGTCGGGAGTAATAATTCATATTGTGAAGCATATTATAGTACCATCTTTATAAAGAAAATGTAATTGAAGAAACGAGAAAGTAGTATTGCAGTTTTCAATGCGAAGAATACTCGCACATACTTATGGTTTCGCTTGATGCGGTGGTTGGGAGGAACCTACACGTGTTTTGAATTCCCACGCTTTACCGGAGTCCTTTTCTCATTGTTGCACAATTTCATTTCACTCGTTTTGTCTGGTTTTCATATCTTGTGTTTTTTGGACGTTTTGCGCATATAAATACTCTCATACAACCATACAAACTCTCCTGACTTCCTTCTCTTCGAATCTACATATAATAACAAGTGATATTACACGGTGCATTTTTTTCCAGAATGGTCACTCACACTAACGCTCGTTAGAATGAAAATGATCTAGGTAAATATCAGGTTAACGTCTCTGCTTTTTTATTTCATGTTGTTCTGTCTCCGTCTCTTACTAAATGCATAATGCACTAAGTTCACAAATAAAAAAGGTACAGGAGAAAAAAGAGGAAAGGCGAGGTTGTTACCCCGCATACAGAAACTGGTGTGTTGTTCAACCCTGCGGAAAGAGAATGGTGAGATTGAAAGTTTGAAAAACAGAAAAAGGGAAAGAAAGATGGGGGAGCCTACACAAACAGTCAAACCAATCCGTCACAAAATCATGGTTTGTCAGTCAGCGCCGGTGCAAATCTGAGCACGCCCCACCGTGGTGGCCTATAGTGGCTAAGTATACTCGGCTGCTGACCCACAGGTCGCGGGATTGAATCCCGGCTGCGGCGGCTGCATTTCATGGAGGAGGCGGAAATGTTGTAGGCCTGTGTGCTCAGATTTGGGTGCACGTTAAAGAACCCCAGGTGGTCGTAATTTCCGGAGCCCGTAATTTCTAATATTCATTTGGCAGCTTTGGGACGTTAAACCTCACAAATCAATCAAATCAATCAAATATGAGCACGCATGCTGGATTGAGCGCCTCTACCACACTAATACTTGGACCAAGCATGCATAGAGCGAAGGTTAGTGGAGGCGAAGAGGTCGTAGCTTTGCGCTCAGCTATAGTAATAAATACTGCCACCTTCACCTATCCTAAACCAATATATTTTCAGATTCCTTGCGTCTAATACGAGTTGGTGCCACTTGGCTTACATGAAGGCTGCATTCAGAATTGTATTAAGGGCTAACTAAATAACGTCCCAGGAAGCACCTTTTCTCGGAAGTAATAAGCCTTCGTTAAATCAGTGATTTCATCTAACACCACTAGAAGGAAGGCCTAATGACAATAGGTCTTAGCCGTTTGCGACAAAGCAATTTATTTATCAGACCTTCTTTCGCAAGTCCATGCTTCGAGAAAGGAATTATCGTATCAGAAAAGGATTTTATGCCATGAGGCTGCAGCGTCTTGCCGAATCCCAGGGATTCACCTTGGTGACACTCTTATCCCCTTTACGACTACTTGGTGTCCAGGGGCTAAGCTTACCTCTCTTAAGTGTTCCAAGCGACTCCTGTGATCGGCACTTCCTAATTTGGGGTCAGGGTCTAATGCCATCGAACATCAAGCAATCAAGGAAAAGGCAGTGGGGGGGTGGATGGTTAAAGGTTATTTATATGTCAAATTCTCGAGACTACTAAATCATAAGCGAATTCACCTCACTCTCACGCCTTATGTGCGGGCTATTGAGTTTAATTTCACTAATTAATTCTGCGTAAGATCTATGATTGAAGTGTTCTTGTGCAACACATTATTTATTTAGGATTTGTTTTTACCCCCCTCTAGGTATGTTGGCAGGTTTTATCAGTGAGAGGCTATGAAATAGGTTAAATAGGTGGAAAAGATAACTCATAAAAATTATTGGGTTGAAGCAGCAAGACGTAACAAATGACAGAAATAGGCATCAGCACAATAATTGCAAAATATGGTCAGGTAAAACACATTACAACAAAAAACATAAAAACACAATCAAACTGTTGCTTACAGCTTCTCAGCGCAGTTGTTAAGAAGAAGGTCTCGCATTTTGGTCATTAGGAGCTGCTATCCTATTACACTCATTAAATGACCACGAAAAAAATTATCAATGCACAATGGTGTTACAACGCTAATAGTCAGGTTAATCATCACGACGGTATATTGAAGTATTTTAGCCTTTCTCCAGAGGTCTTAATGGAGCACGCTAAAAGACACCGCGGTGAAGACGTTCGCCACCTCAGCTTCCTGCAAGGTTGGTCGCAATTGGAAGGCAAACAGTCAGCGGGGCTCTGTTTATCATAAGTGATAGAAGGAACATCTTTCGTCATCACTAACACTTTTTTTCGAGTTTACGGACACTGTAAAAATACTCATGCACGGGAGAGACTTTTCGAAGCGATTGCCATTCCTGCTCTTGTAGGTGCACGTTAAAACATAGAAGACGACCGAGTATGCCGGAGCTCTCCACTGATACATCACTCATAATCATATCGTCGTTTTGGGGCATGAAACAGCCACAATTACATATGTTTTATTTGCTGATTGACTTGTTTTTATACTGATGATTCATTGATATGTCGACTTCAACGTACCAAAACCACCATTTCATTACGAGAGAGGCCGTATTGGAGGGCTCCGGAAATTTCGATCACCTGGGGTTTTTATCGTGCACACAAACATAAGCCCACGGGCCTACAGCATTTTTTGCTCCATTGAAATTCCAGCCGCCACAGCCGGGATTCAATTCCGCGACCTGCGGATCTGCAGCCGAGTTCGTAAGCCACAAGACCACCGCGCCGTGGCTTCTTTTTATAGTAGTATTGCTACTTCAAAGATTCTTGGTTACTTGTACAATAGCACGCTCGTCCGTTACTACAGCCGTTTTATTTAATTTGTGTTGTGATTTCCGTCCATTTTGGGTATAAAATAAATAAATATAAATCAATTATTCATTTAATCAATCGATCAATTTACTGCTATCATAACAGCAATGTTATCGCTCCCTTGTCCTTAGCATATGGGTCAGTATGTTATGAACAAAATCAAGTGCTTCTATTCATTCATTGATACACTGATTCATTCAATGTTACTGCGCACCGTTCCTTCATCTCATACTTTTTGTTTGTTACTCTTCTAGTCACGATTATCATTACAAGGTCATGCAAAAAGGACGCATTCGACCGTCAGCAGCCACGGCGTCTTTCCATTAGCGTTCAGTGTTGAAAAACTTCAGGGGTGGCAATCTGCTAATATTAGAAGCTTCAGTGGCACGTCATTTAATGGAAAAGAAAAAGCCGTATATATGAAAGATGCATGTAAACCCGTTCTTTCACGCATGATCGGAGTTTACACGTTTTTTCCCATGCGCTTTTTTTCCTTCCACCATCTTCAAAAGCTTTCTAATCACCAAAATGAGGCTCCTCTGTTCTTCGTGCTAGTGCCTTCCTAGAGCTCAACGAATCTCAGCCAATATGTATGATCTGCACTTCCTCAATGTGAGCCTACGAAACAACAACAAAAACACATATCAAATCAGAGCAGGCGTGGCCCAGACGCCGATCTGAGCGTTACGGAGCACTGCTTTCTGCTTAATTAAATATGGCGGGCAAAAAAACCTGTGAGGCTGGAACACGCGGCTTGAAAGATTGAAAGGTTGCTATTCGCAAATGGAACATGTTGGCCCCTCACATCACCAATACTGAGTCACTGTCTCAGTTTGAGAGAGAAATTGAAAACAATACCCAGTGAGAATGGTAATGAAACCAGTATGCACTACTTGTATGTGCTGTAAACAGCCATGTAAGTGGCCTTATTGTTAAACTTGCCATTTTTGTATGCACTTGTATTTTGTTTATTATGTTGTGTAAATATTGCTAATGTACAAAGTGCCAGGTTGATGTTGCTTTTGTGTTTTGTATTAGAGTTTTTTTTACTATGATGAACGATCATAGTATCTGTACAGAGTGCCCACCTACTATGGTCTCAGTAGAGACTGGCAGAATTGCAAATAAATAAATAAATAAATAGATAAATAGATAAATAAATAAATGAATATGAGAAAGCTTGTGTCAGGTCTGTGGGAAAAGTTAGTATCAGGTCGTGTCCCAAAACGTTTTTGTTCTATAGCTTTTGTATTTTAGATCTCTGTCTCGCACAATTTGCGTGCTTTACATGAGCGCTAATCTTCGCTGCTCGAGGCCACTCTAGAAAGAACGGCTTGGTCTGATTGGTGATGACGAGACGCGGGCCTTTATTGGGCCTCAGATAAAGTCATTGTGACTGAATAATAATTTGAAGATAGACAACGCAAGCGTGAATAACACTTTTCTGCTCTTGTCATAAACACTAGGTTTTTGCCCTTTTTTATGTGAATCATCTTGAAATATAGCACTCTCCATTAAAAGCGAAGCTGCTGGGCCGTCTTACGAGCTTTACAAAATTATGGGCATAATGTTTTGTTCGAAAATTTAAAAAAAAAATGTGCTAAACTACATTGACGTTTTTAAGTGTATACCAGATACCTGTATAGAAAGCTTGAGAGAGAGGGGGGTGAGGGAAGGATGGTCAACCACGGATCTCATCGCTTCAAACACAATGTACGTATTTGCTGCAGTATCCTTCAAAGGGGCTTGTTTTTCATGTAATTTGAATTTTGAATTTTGCTTTGATCATGTCTGCTCCTTGTTACAAGAAATCGAAAATGATTCCTCATGAATTTGAAAAGAATATAAAATAAATTGACTAGCTATGTTCTTTTTTTCCAGCTGAAAAGTCATGAACTGAATAGAAAGCTTTTTTTTAATTTTCATTCTTCAACCTTCCAAACTGAAGTATAAAATTTTCTCATCTGGGCTGTACAATTTCAAGCAGTTCGGTGAGGACGAACTCGCATTCACGTTCTCGATACTTGCATTTTCTCACACAAAGCTATGAAACGTAAGGACTTTCCTACGCGTTTTTTTTTTCAGTGCCAGATGTATACTAAGCAAAAATGGCGTGAACCAAAAATGACTGTTTTTTCAGTGTTCGAAACTTCATTGGGTACTTCGAAATAAAATGAAGAGTGCAGTTGTCAACTCCCACGTTTTAATTTGAATCATTTACCCACGACAAATATCGTTTCATTGTGTGCATTTTTTCTTTACCATTCATCGGAACGTTGATTGTCCTGTTCCTTCATTAATTTTTACTGGCCACACTACAGTCGCAAGCTGGAGTCATTTGTCATGGGCGTATTTGCCCAACTTCTATTATTCCTGGTTCGCAAAAGATACTCTTAAAAGTTTATTTAGCATAGTCTACTTGTGAATTACCATGCATAGCTTGGTGAATAGCTTGATGAACTTCACTTCTTCTAAGGCTGTGTCCTGCTGACTTATTTATTTCACCAGACATGCATTGGTGTATTGCCATCGATAGTTACACTGAGTGAATTAATAGTACCCTAGTTTCCGAGATGCTTCTTCGGCCACTTCCTCTGTAGTTACGGCCTCTCGTATACATAATTCTTGACACAACCATGAAAATTTCACTGGGGATGAATTAATCCTATTTTATTCATTACATAACACTTACCTATTCACTCACAAGGTCGTTGCACGCGTAAATTGCGGAATGCGACGCGCGGTGATGTTTTCAATGTCTGCTAAATTTTAAAGTTCCGATAAAATTCTCCAGCTTGGCTTCGCCGGTAAATGAAGTGCACGCACAAGCGCTATATTGTCCTGTAAAAACGTATTGAAAATTCGTGCTTTCAATATCGAGCACCAATGAGTCCCGTTGCGATGCAGCAACCAATACTGCACTATTTGTCGACAAAGCGAACAGCAGTTCAGTGGAAATTTTCTCATCCCTTAAGAGGCAGCCGTGAGCACAGCTGCACAAGCGTCAATTATGGCGAGGGAGAACTGTCACTTCAAGCTTGAAAGTGGTGCATTTGTGCTTCCCGGCATTTCCTGTCTGAATTTCGTCCTAGGAACGTTGATGTTGCTTAGTGTTGGCGCGAGAGTGGCCTCAAAAGAATAAAGAAAGAAACCGTACGCTAGGCAGAGGAACGAGTAGTTGATGGTACGAGCGTCGGGGCCCACTAACAAGGAAAATTGAATCTCCCTGCCTTCCTCGTGACGGAAACAGAAGCAGGTAGAAGTATTCAAAGGGGTGGTGGGTAGCGGCACACGCTTCCCAACTCGATGCTACGTCGGGAACGCTTGTTTTGACGACGACTTCAGATGTTGCCGATGTACCCGGTTGGCAGGGCAACCCCCTTTTCGCCTCCTTGTTTGTACAAGTGGCTCCCAGTATGATTCGGTGGATAGATAGGGGTTAAAAGGAAGGATAAGTACAAGAAGCGAGCAATGTCAAGTTGAAATAAGAATAATGAAGCTTAGCAACGGGGAAGGCTTCGGAAAGGTTTATTTTCTATCATTCACCTCTCAGTCCTAGCGTTATCTTGCGATGAACATGTGCCCGTGCAGGAAGCAGTACTTTACGAAGAACGAAGAAGAAGCGACTGAACCTCTGGCACTTGTACTGCTCCCAAGGGTTCTGGTATCCGGGCTGCCAACGCTAGGAGTGGCGCCAATTTTATGGCACTACTAAGCGGCCGTGGTGTCGGTAGCGTTGACGCCATAGCATTAGCGATAGCTATCACTCTCAATCAATTCAGGCTCAAATCTGAGCCGGGTCCGGGGGTTTCTCAGAAAGCCATGTGCCTTCCTTATTGGGCACCACTCATCTCACACATCAAGTTAGATTGTCATTATCTCGGAGCCAAGCCTATAGTGCTGTGCGTTTTATACACTTTGCCTTACGCAATAACTATCCATGGCGTCGCGAACAGACATGACATGTCCGGTCAATGGATTTTGGTTGATTTCAATGATAAACACGTTACGACTCGCTCACCTTTTCGCATTTAGGGGAGGCGGGAAGTGCCCTAGGGGCATGGGTCTTGCCTGATATTCACATGAACAGGGTGTTTCACCAAAAATAAGTATTAAAATGAGTTTTACTAAACAACTCAAAGTTGTCATCACGTGGGCCATCCCCCCTCCCCCCCCAAAAAAAAATTTCTGGCTATGGGCCTGAAGTAGTATGATTAGGAGAATGTATTAGTAAAGATTGTGATTGTTCATAATCTACAGTGGCATGAAGGGAGGGGTGATTAAAAACCAATGCCATAACTTACAAAATATCATAAAGCTGGATTAAATAGTAGCATTGCAAGGAAGCATGAGTTTACTTTTATAAAAGACGTGGTCAAAGGAGATTGATAAAAATAAAATGAAGAAGCAATATAGCGACCGATAAAAGCGGATGACATAATTACGTTATGCAATGCGTAGGCGCGAGCCCCCACAGAAGTTCAACTTGTTATGTTCACTTAAGGTGAACGACTGTGTTCGTTTTGGGTTTCATTGTGCACTTATTGCTATTGAGTTATTTTAATTTATTATTCCGTCGGCGTATCGACCCCTTGAGGAAGTAAACTTACACACACACACACACACACAAACACACACACACACACACACACACACACACACACACACACACACACACACACACACACACACACACACACATATATATATATATATATATATATATATATATATATATATATATATATATATATATATATATATATATATAGTAAAACTATAAATAACTCTTCCTTTTTGTGCCTTGCAGTTTTTTGTTTTTTTTTTAGAATTTATGCCACAACCCTACTAAGTCGTGAATACAGGTCTAGGAAGCAAGCAATTTAATATTCTCGGTTTCTGAAAACATAAAAATATTGATGACCTAGTCTGTATTAAGGAGATCTAACAGAAAATCATGCCAAGGAAAGTATAGAGGATTTTGTATAAGGTAATTGTAATCTAAATTTGAAGAAAGTAAGGTGGATGAAAAGATAACTTGTCCGTTAGCAGAGACCGAACCTGCGACTTTTGAATAACCCGTCCGATGCTGTACTAACGAAGTGGATGCGCGGATAGCAGCCGTGGTAGCTCAGTTGGTAGAGCATGAGACACGTTATTCGAAAGTCGCAAGTTCGGTACCTGCCCACCGCAAGTTCTGTTTTCATCCACTTTTCTTTCTTAAAATTTACACTACAATTACCTTATATAACATCCACTATACTTTCTTTAGCTTGATTGTCTGTTAGATCTCATTTGTATTGTGTGCAACAAAGAAACAAAAGCCTTTAAGCATACACTTCTTTCCTTCCATATCGTCTAGGTGGTTGGTTATACAAATATAATCTCGAAGAAGGGCTTATAACCGATGTGATATCTAGAACTTTACAGTTTAGAGTAATTTGTTCATTTTTTAATTTTTGTTTTCGACAAGATTCGAAGGGGTCCTCATTTGTGGAATTAATTGTCTTTCGCAGTGCAACAACATCCAAAATACGGCGTTACCTTTGTGGCTCCTAGAGACCAAAAGAAAAAAAAAGCTCTAAACGTGCGTAAACGACAGGGACACCGGGATATGTCCTGTCCCTGAACGCCCTTTACGAAGCTTCTCCATAATGCTGTTTCATTTGCCAACTTTTAGTTCTTCTTTTGCGGCATCAACAGGAAGTGCAGTGCCCGGAAGGCAGTAAGGAGTCCTGCTGGCACAGTTCTATATCTCATATGTTCAAATTGTCGCAGAAAAACCAAGACCGGAAGTGTATGTGCCTTTGCCCAAGAAACGATGTGTCGCATTGAGCAGAACCAGTAAGCGGGTGACTGGAGAGCGTACAGAATAACAGTAAAGAAACGGCAGCCTCGAAATAATTGATACAGCTGTGAAAGGACAAAAAGTAAAAAGTTGGTAATTCCACAAAACACGAGAGACAGAACATATCAACACTGAAAATAAGTCGGTGCTGTGTACAGCGACCAAAGCTTAGAAGTTTTCGTGTTGTTGCACTTTAGGAGGTCCGGGTGATAAATCGCAGCGGGCACTCGAAGCAGCGACCCAGCCTTTGTTTCATTCGTACAGTTGCCCTTTTTACGACTCGGCACGGAATGCCCTTCGGCCGCTGTATTGTCGCTGGCTCTGCAGTCGTGTCTGAAACCAACTCTCACACTACATTCTCTCTGTTTCTTTTCTTTTGGTGCAGCTGTCGACACGCTGATTTGAGGACTCCTTGATGCGTCTTAGTTCGAGTGTAGATGCGCTGACTGCTTTTGCATTTCTACTCCAATCACAGTGAAGATGTGCCCGGAGACGATCGCAGCATTCAATGAAACTTCAAATCAGACACTAAGATATTCACAATATCTCTCAGATACGCATGACTGGCACAGTCGTTTCCAATGAAGAAAGGGTCTAAAGACGCTTGTTTTTTAGGATATTTGGACATTCCTCGTGAGATGCCGAGCCAAGTCTTCGCATAGATAAGCCTTTATTTACTGAGAATTTATGAATATAGCCTTCTCGTCAATATTGCGATATTCATGAATCAGAATGAGTTCTATAATACCTTCATCTTGAACTTTGTGAACACAAAAACAACCATGTACAGTGACTATGTTGTAAACATGGTTGTAAAAGACAAATGGAAAGCCGGATGAGTATTTTGAGAAGCCATCGACCGAGCGCTGTAATGTGGTCTCTTGCGAACGTGGCTCAGCGCGCTTTCTGAAGTGAAAACGGAATAGGAAACGAGGTGACCTTATTCAGGTTCACGTTTATGTGGGACACAATTGGTGCTGAAGCGGAAATTGTTACACGTTGTTAACGCTCTGGAAGACTCACTGAGCAAATGGCTGCAATTATCTGCGTCAATTAGGGTCGCATGTAGTTCGCGCAGCTCTACGTGGCTTTGAGATTTCACGTTGTTCACACCTAAGCTAGAAATGATTTCTGCGTGTTGATATAGTGTTGCTACGTCATTTTTCACAGCGATGCTACATGTGACTAGAATCCCGGGATTTCTCGGAGTGTGTCAACAGAAAGCCATTCCGTTAATTGAAGCGAAAAGAGCTGATCGCTATTAAAATTACGCATGCATAATAAATTTTCGTGCTCATGTCAGCAACAAGATCAGATAAATACAAAATGAAGTGCCTACGAAAGTGTTTGGCTTGGCCTTACGTTATTTACAGTATCTAGGCGAACGTTATCCATGTAATTCAAGCCAAAAAGCACAGATTGGTGTCAAAGCTATGTGAAAAATAGGGAAGCTCGTTCGAACAAAGCACATAGCTCACGCCGCATCTACCCACGGAAGCGTGTTCAGAACACACTACGCTTCTTATGTGTGCAGGAACAGGCCTAGTGACTAGTTTAACTTGTGCTATGACAGAGCTAAGGCGAAGGCTCACATATTTAGCACAGAGCAGTACACCGATGTAACCATATATCTATAGATTTTATGTCTATTCAGAAAAATATATTTCAGTTTAGCAGTTGTCTTCAAGCTTAAAACATGTTAATTGGAATAGCAATTATTGAAGACTAGCTGTGCCCGCCAACCTAATTTTGACCTCTTAGATGTGTGAGGCTTAGCTCACCATGACATGGCGCATTTGTTAAATACTGTATGTCCTTACCCGGTGCGTCTCGTTTCCACAACACGCTACTGCAAATATTTATCTGTACGGAGGACATCAAACTGCTAAATTCGTCCGCAGATTACAGAGAGTTAATGCAGGCATAAAGTACTCCATTCTATAGTTGACCTATTTATCCTAGATGCAAGTGAACAGCGAGACTGTTTTCGACACTTCTGTACAGACATCGAAAGTTTGTCCGGATGTCGCACAGCCGTAAGATCTTACGCTCGACTAGAAGACGCTGAACACACTGATGGCGAATTAGCACGTCAACGGCTTTTGTTTTACGGCCGCAACGCTCAGCCTAGCTGGCTTACAAGCTCAATCCTATATGAGTATTTATGGTTCCGACCGCGCCTTTATATAGCAGCGCGTTCGTGTTTACATAGTAACACGACATATGAGGGCCGACAGAAGCGCGCACAAATGGCGTGATCTTTACCGCCTCGCAATTTGTGTGCAGCCGTTGCACCGTGACTTGTAGTCATGCATGCGTTAATGCGAGAGAGTACTCGTACGCATTAAATGGGCCAGGCTACTTCTCAGCTTGTGTATGCATTTCGCCAAGTTTCGAGCTCTGTTCGTGTCAATGTAATCTAATTTCTAACGATAGGAAGGAGCTCTGCCTCTCTTGGGGAATTTGTTAGCCTGAATTCTGTGCTCAAGCAGTTTATTGGAAGCGGCTGACTATCGAATCGCTCTAACTGTGCGCTGTAATCAAGGCGCCGATGTGGTACAGATTGTTCGATAATTCCACACGACAAGGGTTTTATTCCAGCAAGATGGCAAATTGGGCCACTCGGTTAACGTTAACCGTAACCACTTCTGCAACAAATTTCTGTAGCAAGATATGTAACTGAAGTAACGGCATTTCTATGCACAGTTGGTTAACGTAAGCGCTGTCTTGTCTACTTCAACTTGCCCACGTTTTTTGGTGTGCTTAAAAAACATTTTTAAAATGAATGGTAAGGGTGATATGTTTGTTCACGCAAGCCGCCGATGATGAAATTTAGGAGTCTAGAGGAACCGCTTTGTGGATATAAGCCTCGCCTTGAAATTGGGGATGGTGCTACGCTACATAGGCGTCAAGTGAAAGGGGGTACAGAAGAAGAACAGAAAGAACTGATAGAGTGAGTGAGTGATCATTGAGTTAGTGAGTGAGTGAGTCTAGAGCATATTAATGTTAACTTGAACGTAAAATCAGCTTTCTTGCTTCCTTGCTTTTTTAAATATAACCGGTTTGACCTTGTTTTATAGACATTTTGTCATGTGACTATTTATTTGGGTTAACGTGTGTCTTTCGTCTTGTATATTTTATCGGTCCTTCTGTTTTTCTTTCCTCCATGTATATCCTTTCCGAATGAGCAGGCAGGTATTGTGCTCCTCTAGGTGGAAGTTATCAGCCTGTTCCCTCCCTATTTCCTCTGTCTATTGTGTTTTCTCTGTGTACATACGAAATAAATAAATTCCTTTCTTAGGCCAGTATGAAAATGCCATTCTCCTTTCTCAAAGACTGTAGCGAGTTTTGTTTAAGGGCATGTCAACCGGAATGCTTGCGGCAAAATCAATTGACACACGTGGCGCACAGAGATTTTGTCGGGTTTCTGTTTCACCTTCTAAGAAAACATGCTTCCCTTTCACCAGCAACCGCAACGACAATAGATCGATTTTTGAATATGCTTCGGGGTAGGCTTTCGTTTTGATGTAATGTTGGCATCGACTTCAAAAACGTCAAAAATGTGGCTGATCTCTCTTTCTAGATATCGGTATACCACGAAAGGGAAACGTGTTTTACAAAGGTAGTTGGGCATTCATTGTGCACTGTTTTGCCACAAGGGCGAAGTAATCAATGCTGCAGCAACAAATTGCAAATTCACGCGAAGAACGGCAAGCCGCTCAAAACTTCCAGCGTGCACCTCAAGCAGAAAGCATGCATGTAATGATCATACATAGAACGAACGTAAACTAACAGCAGTCACAGCCCGACACCTAAAACGCGCTGTTCAAATGGGAAAAAGAAGCACGAAACGAACGCATAAGTATACACAGGAAAAGCGCGAACAACTGTCACAATTCTTACTTTTTTTCGTCTGAGCAGATTACTCCTTTAGTAAACGCGGCCGCGGCAGCAAGAGAAGTGACCTTCGTTCTTGGAATCAGGAGTCTGATAAGTGCGCGCCTAGGAGAGACCATTTTCTGTGGAGGTGGCACTCATCGAAACGCGAGAGACAACGACCTTTAGAGAATGGCCAAAGCGAAGCTTTTGCGCCATCTCGCGACCGATGGCAAAAACGCGCTAAAGTTACGGTGCTCTGAGGACCGCGAATCGGTATATGACATATAAATTTCTTGCCGCCAGCGGGGTTGACAACGTACGCCTCGTGGTATAGTAGTTAGCGCCACGACGAAAGCTTTCCTTCCCGTTTATTTCTTTGCAATCTGTTAGTATACATTTTACAACGTCATATCCGCGACGGAGTTACGCCAGCTAAAGTCCCTGAAAAATAAACTAAAGTAGCGCCATTCGTGTCAATGTGCAGACTCCTCTCCCCTCGCGTGCATTGCAGATAGTAAACGACGCTAGTTGAGGGGCTGTATGGCTCCTGGCCGCAAAGATGAGCTTGTGCTCATGTTTCCGTTAAAGTGCATCTGGGCGCTGCGGTTCTAGGCGATGCCCGAAAGAGTGATTGAGAAAGAAAAATAATATAAAAAGTAACGTTAATCGACGATGTGACGTGTATATAAAAAAGTGGCTTGCAGTGGCAAAAGACATCACCGCAAGCAGGTCAATACTCAACGCGATAGCCACCGTTTGCATGCATAAGCGCTCAGCGGTGTCGCTCTCGATGGCAGCGCCACTGCTGTCTGTGTGATAAACTCGGCGGTGTCGAAGAATCTGCAGCATGACGCACTAGCCTTTGTGGAAGGTGTCGCAAACGCCGGTTTTGTTTGTCCACGTTTCGCGGTGTTTGTTTGTGCATAGCCTCCTCTATAACTTGTGCCCGAGCGGGTCGGTCCCTCAGCGCCGTCCCCGAGCTATTATGGGATGCGAGCGCTCCTGGCGGAGCGCCGAGGCGCAAAACGAGAGAAGGGATGGCAGCTATGGAGAAAAAACCGCTTTGAGTAACTACCGAAAGGGCAAAAATGAAATAAGGAGGGAGGCATTTTACGATAATTCAAGGGGAAGCGCTTTACTGTTTGAAGCGAGATCGGGTTTGAAGCAAGAACAGTCCACGAAACCATTTCCTGTGATGAATGCTTCACTTTGGTGACTAAACCAAACACCTCTGCGCCATCGGATGCATTCATTAGGCCACCAGGACAGAGGTGGACTCCTGTATCCGTCAACTGAGCTCGTATGGTTCTAAATTCTCTAAAGAATTAACGCGGAAGTTTTCCTCGCAAGAGCGAGAAAGATGAATCAGCCACTGAAGGCTGCCGTTGACAACGCCGCGCAAATACTACAGAAACGTGACAAACTCAAGTGCTCGACCCCGGGACATCATAAAAACTTTTGGAGGTTGTGCTCGTGAAGTTTCTCCGCCCACTTTTTCTGAACTTCGCGACGAGTGTGACTGACAAACACGACTTGGCAAAAGATTTCATGTCAAACCATTGTCTCGAAAAGTGCTCAAGCTTTGAGCGCGAAATCAAATAACAAAGCTCACATTGCATTCTGCATACAGTGCTTGTGTTAAAAATTTGGTGTGTGCGCACTTCTTAACGTATACGCATAATCCAATGCAATGTAGACGGTTTCTAGACCGTCATAAACGCAAGCGTGCATAGGCCGCGTTGTCTGCTGTTATGGGATCGGTGCGGCATCTGGCGGCGAGCGCCAAAACTATAAGGAACGGATGGCGCGTATGTATTTAGCGCTAATGCGCGGGCACAAAAAAATATAGGAGGCTATGGTTTGTGGCTAGACGTGCGCGCTTGGTATTGTGTGTAGCCGGAGTTCGACCGCGCATGAGTGTGTGCATGGTAATCCTGCACGTTTCGGGATGCCGACCTGCTGTGCCACGACCTTTAGAGAATTGCCAAAGCGAAGCTTTTGCGCCATCTCGCGACCGATGGCAAAAACGCGCTAAACTTACGGTGCTCTGAGGACCGCGAATCGGTATATGACATATATAAATTTCTTGCCGCCAGCGGGGTTGACAACGTACGTCTCGCGGCCTAGTGGTTAGCGTCGCGCGCTGCGGATAGAGAGGTCACTGGTTTGATGCGCTGCAACAGCAGCTTTCCTTGCCGTTTATTTCTGTGCAATCTGATAGTATATATTTTGCAACGTCATATCCGTGACGGAGTTACGTCAGCGGAGCCGTGGTGGACCCCTGCGTAAAACACTTTCATGTTAAAAAAAACCGTAGGGTTCTATATGTATTATCCTAAGACAACTTGAACGTGAAATCCTTCTTTTTTTCTCTTTTAATTCAGTGTATTGATCATTCCATGCCCACTTGCGGAGTTTTTCTGCATTTAAATTGGTTCCCCGTTTTTCCCAGGATCGAAGGCAGTGCATGGTTTGTGCACTTCACCTGGTTTCACGGTGCCTCCGTTATCTGCCCACCTTTGAACAAACAACGATGTCATGCGAAAGAGTCATCATGTGACATCATGATAACATCAAAATTTTGAGTGATATGTGACACCACTGAACCATGTCACATCGCGTCTTTTTTGCATAGCTTGACTTGATGCCGACTCTCAACTTTCTCATTTATTGAGGTGCCCAAAACTTTTGCCTTAGTAAATAACACCGTGACACTCTGCACAAAAATTACTTGAGCAGCAGTTCATGCACCTTAATGTAAAGTATATTAGATGTTCGCAGTGGCGTTATTATTGACAACACGAAGATAATAAAGTAAGTTATCTATTTTGTCATTGGCAAATGAAAAAAAGCGGCTACCGAGCTAAACTTTAGGAGAATTTGTAAGCTATGTCCCAGCCGGCGAGATTTGAGATACTGACTGTGATGACTGAGGTTTTTTTTTTTTTGATCACCCACTTATTCCTCATATTTTTAAACCACGCAACTCCTCCCACATATAACGAAGCTGTTTATAATATTTATGCGAAGCGTCAACCTTATGTTTGGTTCTGGCTGCGCTAAACGTTTTTCACTGCATAAGAATCTACACTGTCTAACTTCATCGCGATGGCTACCGGCTCCCAACAAAGCAAATGTTTTGAGACACCAGGAGCTCAACCCACCAGGTGGCCTAAATGCAATCGGAACAAAGCCACTGACGCCATGTGGACAAAACCTAAATACCAAGAAAGTGAGAGAAGGCTTGAAATGGCAGCTGGTGGGCCACGCACTAATGTCTGCACCTGGCAGAGGCAGAGTATTGACTGTTGTTCTTCTGTGAAGTAATTAGGTTGCTGCGAGGCTGCCTTTTTTATCACGTGGCCACGGCTTGTTGGAAAATCACGTCGACATTGTAAGTAATCCCTGTGCATGCACACTCCACGTTCCTCGTTGATGTCATGTAATAAAATGAAACAAAGCAACAAGACAAGACATAAACTAATGAGTACAGCTGGAAACTCAAGAGCGTGGTAAATCCCCTTGAGTGAAAGAAGGGTAAAGACAAGGGGGATTTAAAAAAATAGTTAACGTCTCTTATTTCGTAACGTCTCATATTCATATGGTGGTTTTGGGACGTTAAACCCTACACATCATCAACGTCTCTTAGTTGTTCTTTATTTTTATTTTTTTTTGCAAGACGCCATGTAATGAACGCCGCGGAAGAACTGAGCCCTCAAGAAATTGAGATGCTAACAAAATTCACGCGGGACAAGTTCTTGGTTGCTGCCTCGTTTCTTTAGCGCTCTGTTTTTTTTTTTTTGCATAAAATGTGAACCAGCTTGCCTAAACACCTTTCTTAGGCCAGTATTCACAGACCAACCTTGTCTTTATCTTTCGCTTCTCTTACTGTCTTTGTAACACGCGTAAATAGCATAATAAACAGCGAGCGGAGCAAAAGATAGCTGAGCTTGATTAGTGAATACTGCTTTAATATTTGTTTACGAAGCACCTTAAGGACACAGGAATTATTAGGAAAACGAGGGAGGAATACAGGCCTTACTAAGCTGCACAAAAAGTTTTCGGAAAAAATTTTGAGGTGGTGAAAATTAGTTCCCGCTTTTCTGGATTAATATAGATTGTTGTGTAATCAAGATTAGTTTGCGCCAACATAATTCGGTTAATGAGCTATGTCTAGCTGAAATAATTGAGCTAGTTGGTATTGATTCATGTCCAGAGTGGATAAAGCGCGCGCGCAGACAAGGACGCTAGAAGAAAAACGCAAACACGATGAGTGCCTGTGGTGTTTGCATTTTCCTTCTAGTGCCCGTGTCCCTGTGCGTGCATTCTCCAGTCAGGGCTATTCCGCTAGGCTTGCCAGCCTGAGTGCTGAAATAATTGAAAAAAAAAGCAATGCAGAGAAGCCTTTGAAATTTCGCCGGTGTATACAGTATAATTCTTGGGTCTGAAGAAAAAATAACGCGAAGGTTTACATGTAGACTAGCGAATCGCTCTTACTGTGCACTGCAGCCAGGACGCAGAGGTCGTACTACAGATTATTCGAACATTAGATCTAATAATTGGGTTATTCAGCCTTGCTTCGACTAAGGTGACAACAGGAGTTGACACCTTAGCCGAACCAAGGTTGAGTAGGCAAGTGTAGAACGTTTTAGCCGTAGAAAATAGAGGTATGCCATGAACGAATAGAATAATATTGATAATACTATAAAAAGTAAAAATAACAGTAAGTTGTGTTTCATGTGTCATAATCACGATATGATTGTGAGGCTCGCCGTAGTGAAGGGCTTCAGGAATTTTCGCCATCTGGTGTTCTTTAACGCGCACTGACATGGCACACAACACATGTTTCTAGCATTTCGCTTCCGGTGGAATGACACTGCCGCGACTGGGTTTGAACCCCACAATGTTCGCGTTAGCATCCGAGCCCCGGAGACGCTACGCCACCCCGATGGACAGATACTATATAAAATATAGAAAAAAATGTGCGTACCTATTTATTAATCTCTCGGCAAGCAAGGTTAAGTAGAGCAATTTCGAACGTTCTAGAAACCTAAGGTTGCCTTCATTACGCCGGAATAATAATAAAAGTGAATGCGCACATTGATCCGAAGAGATAAGAAGAAAAGAGCGGTATAGTGTAGAAAATTAGTCGAAATTCTAGTGTTACATCAACATCAGCCCTTCCACGAAACATGTGCTTGGTTTAGAGTTCCAGGTACAATTACCACGTGCCACAAAATGAATAGCTTAACACTTGAAAAAAAATACAGCAGCATTCTGTCTAAGCTACCAAAATAATTTGCGTACTCCAGCATTGTAGAGCTAACCAGTTAATTTTCTCAGATACGTATCATATATGAAGCACGTGTGCAGTGGTGTGCATAAAGGTTCATCTCTGAAACGGCAATGGGTACAGAAGTTAATTACACACAATTATGTTACAATGATAGGAAACATCAATAATCAGATTTGAATAACAGATGTTACTAATTTTTAATGGCACAAATATAAAGAAATGCTGGAGGTCCATTTAGAACGGACCTGTTTCATTGGGGTGTACTTTTGCGGCAAATGACCAAACTTTTGCTGCAAGAGATACAAGAAGGATGAAAATTCAGTTGTCTTTCCTGTTTTGTTGTTGTACAACTTAAAAAAAATGAATATGAATTTAAAAAAGCAAAAAGAGCACGCGAACAAACACACGAGAAGGACTGCATACAAATAACGTCAGAAGAGTTCCACGTTGTGCTATCATTTCTAGACGTTTTCTTGTGCAATTTTCTGAAGGACCGTGTCTTATCACTATAAACAATGAACACTGCACTTGTCAAAGGCCAACGTTTCTAGGGAAATTGCAAAAATTATTGGCATTCCATTGCGGAGTGTTGCAGCCAGCAAGAAGCACCGAGTTCAGCTATGCACAGAGTGCGATAATTTTCAAAACCTTCAGTAGGATAACTAATTTAAATTGTTCTAAGCTACAGACTTTACTGGTCATGTTTAATAAGTCCTGGGCAGTCAGTTACTCCCCTTTTCTTCGTCTTTAGATTATTATGGTTTCTCTTTTATTCTAGTTATTTCTTTTGTTTTCCCAGTTGCACATATGAAAACTTGACGGGTGATCAAATTTTTATAATTTCTGAATACTTGCTTGAACTCCGCGTGGAAACCATGTACTTTGTAACAAAATTACAGCCTGATGAAATGGGTCAGTTCCGTACCATTTCATATTAACAATGAGAAAGGCCCTCTGAGTGAGTGAGTGGCCTTGCCGCGCCATGGTGGGCTAGTGGCTAAGGTGCTCGGCTGCCGACCCGCAGGTCACGGGTTCAAATCCCGGCTGCGGCGATTGCATTTCCGATGGAGGCGGAAATGTTGTAGGCCCGTGTGCTCAGATTCGGGTGCACGTTAAAGAACCCCAGGTTGTCGAAATTTCCGGAGCCCTCCACTACGGCCTCTCATAATAATATGGTGGTTTTGGGACATTAAACCCTATATATCAATCAATGAGTGAGTGGCCTTCTATATTGTAAAAATGTCACCATTTAAATCTAATTCCACAATGTTAACGCAGATAGATTTTCCGCTTTACCAACGACGCACCGAAGTATAAAATACTTGCGTCAATGACGCTTGTGTATTTCTGTTTTCTTTATATGGCACATGGTAACTTTCCCTGCATTTGTTAACGCAGAAGTTTACAACATCAGGTAGTCACAGGACAATGTCGCAGTATTAGGCAATATCGTTATATTACGCGGCAAGGCCCAAGCCAACAATACTCTTCTTAACACTACTTTCAACTTGCTAAAGGCAGCGCATAAAGAAAAACAACAAACAAAGAGTAGAAGAACACGTCAACATCGCATTCGCTAGAAAAAACAATCCTAAGCTTCAGCGCCCACCACGAAACCTCGCAATCCTATTATTGCACCGAAAGAACCGGTGTAGTCATTATATGTTGCCTGCCTTACTCGACTTCAGCAAATCGGCACCGTTTTCTCGCCAGATCTGGCTTCCGTACGACGCTAATCGTTAGGCGAAATCCTTTTCAGCTCCCAGTCGATCGTTCATTATTCCCTCTGTGCCTCCAGTGGAACTCGCAGCTTTTCCGCGTGAGCCTTGGTGCACTTCGGTGTGAGCCTAGCTCTCATGGAGCACACGCTTGCGTGCAAAGTATAGGGTGTACGTGTTTAGAAAAAGTGGTTAATGATATAGAGTACTAGTTTAAAGCCATTTTTAAGGGTAAGCTCTTTAAAGTGGCACCCGTTCGTCCCTCGTCGAAGTCTTATTGCGTAACCAGTCTTATGTTTTGACCTGCAAGGTTGTGCCGGTGGGACATTTCTCCAGTGCGTTGTTGAACAATAAAAAATTCGCAGTGTGCGCGTTAACTAAAGGCCGAATTCTCCTGTCTCTCATTCCCCATTAGCAGCCATTGGCATGTACATTGAGCACTATCTGACAAAAAAGGGTTGCTACGTTATACTTGCTGGGCGTAACCTCCTTGGTTTTAGAAAGGTTTAGCGAGCGTTGGGCCGCAGTGCCATGAATACAGTGAACTAGTATATACCATGAACTCGAGGTGGTTAGTAGACACGAAGCGCAAGACGTAAGAAAATGTGCGTGTGTCTTCTCTCGTTCAGCCCTTGGAATGTCCGCTGGATGGCGGTGCTTCTATATGGGGAATATATGATGAAAAGATGCGAGATGGTGGTACTTGGAGTGTTGACTACATAGGCGAACGAACACACAGACAATTGCATGGACGGACGCACAGATGGCTGCATGGACGGATGAACAGAGGGGTGGATGCTTGAACGAATGCAGGGACGGATGCACGGATGGACGTGCGGACGCACGAACAGATGCACACACTGACGGGCGGATGGACGCATGGACGGTCACACAGATGGACGCATGGACAGACGTAAGCAAGAACGAATGGACGGACGCATGCTTTGCCCCACTCCCCATCATTCACTCCGTAGATATGCAGCCATTTTTTATACAACCTTAACGTACAGGCACGTAGATAGTAAAAGAAAATTACGGTATATCCATGAAATCGATGAGTGGGCAAAGCAGTGGGAAAAACAGTGGGATCGTTCGGCGTTACCGCAAATCACCGGTGGCATTGACAACTTGCGCATGCAACTTAGTGCTTAGCAATGTACATTTAAATACAATGTTTATTGGTCATAACTAGTATGTTGTGTTGAGTCGTGAATTTTGTTTTGTCTTATAAATACTGCTTTGTGATATCAAATGTAGCCTTAAGTTGGAAAAGACGAGGTCTGATCACCCTCCTTGTTGTTTGTTGTTTGTTTCCAGTCATACGAAATGCATCATAGAGCATATCGAGACGTCATCTACTGCCGAAGCCATTCGTTGTCTGTGATCATAATCATTTTTGTCGTAATCGTCATGTCATATAGTGGGTAACTTGAATGTGCTGTGCTGTGACGGCAGAGAATGAATGTGTGGTCCGAAACGCACTTGTTTATTACCGAAATCAGTGTCATTGCCGTCGTCAGTGGTGGTATACGGCGTGACAGAGGACAGGCTTCGTTAGAAAGTCATTATTTCAGTTGGGTTAGTTGGTATATATCACTGATTTGAGACATATTTAATTATCAAAATAACAACGAAGGACAAGGCGAAGGAAACAGACAAGATGCATAAGAAAAAAAACCGACAAAATGGTGCATAGAAATAGAAGAACCGATGGAACAAGTGGAATTTCATTTCCCACATGATTGTTTTAAGCAAACAATGATATCGGATATTGATATTTTTGCTTCAATGGCAATGGTTGGCGTAATTTCTAGGAGGAAATAATGATTGTGACGATGAAACAAGAAAAGATTGGTAGAAATGGTACTTCCCGAAAGATGAAGCGAATCACTCATGGATGCGTGCACAGACTAGGTGCTCACAAATGCACGCGGAGACTAGGTGCTCATTATTCAGGTAATGTGTATTATTGATATCTCTCTATTGTTTCGTATTCGTCATTGTTACTTGTGGTATATTTTTCAGGAACACTGCCGCGTTTAAATATATTTGCACTGGAAGTGCTATCAACACAACAAATGCCAAGAATGACTGAACACAGTGACTGAATCAGTTACAGGAAGCAGCGAAACTACAAATTTACTTGCATGACGCAGTTATTGTGATACTGTTGCAGCAGTGTAGGTGTACCCAAGTATTACATGCATTAAGCTATTCGCTGGAAATAAAGCTCACGGTGACACCAAGGAATTTGTCACTATCTATTATTGACAGTTTTTCTTCGCACCAGCAAACAGCAGCACTAACAGCTTGGGGAACCTCGTTGTCTTCAAGAGCCAGATATCACAGCATAATTACCACATCCATCTTTTTGCCCGTCCTTGAAGGAAGCTGTCACCACAGGCAAAAAAAAAGATAAAAGAATACGATGGTGCTGGTTTCGCTGAAACAGCCTGGTTTGTTTTGCTCCAGTGTATAGCCTTCCGGTGCCATGTTTCCTGTGGAGGTCATTAATATTGTGAGCGGCAGCTACCGGCCGCGCCCCGCCGCAAAACAATGCTGAGGGGATTCAACGACGTGCTCGCTAAGCTCACGTGTCGGCTTTATTTCATACGTCTCTTCCGTGACTCTTCGCTTGAGAGGCAATTTCCAGGGCTCTCTTCCCGAGCAAAGTTTTTCGTTTTTTTCTTCTTTCTTTTTCATCACAGCTTGCTCTTTTCCTTGAAAAGAAGGATTCGCGGAAGCGTGGATGTTAACGCGCTCGTATTTTGTCGGTAAGGGTCATCGTGGCGAATTAGAGGAGAGTGAAATTCTGTATAATTTGCGGCTGGAGAGCGACAAAAAAAAGAGACTGTGCGTCAGGAAGGTTGTCGAGATGGTTATGAAGCGTCGAAGACATCCTGCTCTTAAATGAAGATAAAGAAAATTGTCGCAGAAGGGGCAACTTCAATGCCGGGCACTGCGAACCTATGAACTAATTCTGTAGCACATGGTGACTTTTTATACTCTTTAAACCTGCATGCTTACAGACACATTGTCTCTAAGTTCACAGTGCCTTAAGAAAATGACTACTGTATTTTTAAACCATTTATGAACTACTTAAGGAGAATTCAATATTGATAAAAAACACATGCTTGCTGAGACCTGATAATACATCCGAATTATCCGAGTTCCCAAAAAAGGGGGATGAATTAAGAGGTGGTCACGGCAATACCATGTCGATAAATAGTGAATTACAATAATTTTATATCGCTAATCTATTCAAACAATATAGCTTCAAAGTGCTCGTTTCGCAAAAATTTCAGTGTTGGTGTCGCTGGTTGTGAGCGAAAAATCAGTTTTCTGGGTGCGAAACTTAAGACAGATGCAAAGCAAATTAAAATAAAACTCAGAGAATGCTGAAGCATCACCTTCAAGTGTAAAATGCAATAGCGTAATTGGGCCCCAGGCACACCGCCTTCATTGAACCATGCCCCAAGGAAAGGAACGTTTCTGTGCATAAAAATGACATTTTAAAATTTTCATATCATGCCTACTGCGAGTACAGTTACGAAGTGTGCACTGATCTATAGTTCTCTTTTTTCCAAGATGAAGAGAACCAACCATATGGTGGTTTTGGGACGTTAAACCCCGCACATCAATCAATCAATCAATCAATCAAATACACGATGAAGAGGTATCCACCATGCATCCGTAGGGCTCCACACACCTGTTGAATGATTGGTATGTGTATGACACTTACTGATATCCTATGTTTCGAGACACAATATTACATTGGTTGAGAAGTTTCTGTCCACAACATCAGGGCTTTCATGAATGAATTTACGAATGAAAATGGCTTTTTACGAATGAATTTCAAGCAGTTTTTAGGTGATTAGGGGATGCGGCAGTCTCTCGTAATCACTTTAGCGGTGTGTGTGTGTGTGTGTGTGTGTGTGTGTGTGTGCGCGGGAGAGAGTGTGCCTAAAGTCTGCTGATAGGTTATCTCCGGTTTTTTTTCTTCATAGTTCTTGTACATAGTGGCTGCCGAAGGACCCTGATCCGCACCAAGAGCTCTTTAGTTGCAATATTTACTTCAGGAACGACTCTGTACGAAGGGTTGCCATTGTAATAAGCCTGTCATCACTCCATTTCCATTTTATTTATTCATAGTGAAGCGTGTTGTCCTTCGGAATCATTGAATGGGAGATTCTGCTGAATTCGAAAGTGCGTCTGCTGAAACTGAAAAGTGACATGACGATGATGATGATGATGATGATGATGATGATTGACTGGTACGCAGTTCCTCCGTCCTCTTCTTCATCTTCTGCTCCACTTCCACAGCATGTGCACGTGTGCTCCAGGAATGAATGTAATGACTTCGGTGGGCGAGAGAGCGAGAACAGAGAGAGAAAGAAAGAGGCAAAAAAAAGGACCACAAAGAAAAAAGAGAAAGAAAAAAGAGAGAGGGAGAAAAATAAACTATCAGAAAACGAGATATCCCTCCTCCGCAAAAAAAGAAAAAGCGAACAAAATAGAAAAAAACAGAGAAATAATTAGACAGAGCGCGAATGGGGTAAAAGAAGAGATAGAAAACATCTTTCATGTAATGTGTGTACCAGGTCTGGTTGTGTTTGAAAACATTCACTCTAAATTCCCCAGAAATGATGAACGCAATTTTCCTCTCGACAGTATTATTGCTGCAAAGAGACCCTCTGGTTGTGACGTAATTTTGGTATAAAAATGTTTTCGCTGATTTGTTTAGTGCTCCGTGGCTCAAGTAAATGGCGGTGGGTGCGAAGTTGCTGTGCTTAAATTTATGTGCACAGTGCAGACATCGCCAATTCGGGTGTTTGCGTCCGTCTCTTCGGCATGTGGAAGCTGGCACAGCGCGATGCCAGTAATGTTGCATTTGCAAATTGCTGTGTTCCTATATATAGTCAGCAGGCACATATGCAATGCGGGCACTTGCTGTGGGCGACGCACTCGAATTCTCTGCTGTAAATGGGCTCATTACTCCAGCTTTCAGAGAGGACAAGCACGCTAGTTTGTTCCGCACAGCGTCTTATTGAAGGTCTTGAACTTGTGCGTGCATAGACTGGATGTTGAGAGCAGTGAGCGTCAGGTTTTTTTGTCATTGTGGCTGTGCACAAAAGCGTAAGGGTGGTCCAGGATAGCAACCAACCGCCTTGTTTCTACTCAGGTCAGTTCATCGGCGAGTTGTCTGTCGATGAAGCCACGCGCGTGATGAACTTGAAATCAGATTATTCGTTGGTCAGGTATAAGCCCTCGAGACTGGTAGCCCTGGACAGTGCCACGAAGATGAGCCTTGGCTCTTGTATTCATACACTGGCCGTACGTGACCACTTGGGATTTGTGGATGATTATAGCATTTTCTTGTGCAATGGTAAACAGTGTACGTTTGCAGGAGATGCCTTGTTTTGTGTAGACTGTGGTGGAGGTCGTTCGAAGTCCCACAGGCACCCTTTGTGGTGTAATGGGTTGATTCGCGACCACGATGTGTCTCATCCTAGCTTGAGCGACAGTGCCTATTGTAGATGTTGGAAACTCAAGCTACACACGCAGAAGGTTGGTTGCTCGTCATTCTCGATGTACTACAGGGTTTTCAAAATGCATGTTCACTGTTATCATGTGGCACGCACCTGCATACCTGTGGGACATACCCCATCACGGGTATGCGCCACTTGTCCAGTGCAAAGAGTTTGATGCCGCATGAGATGGTGTTGTGGCAGTCTTACGTCATGACTGCCCAATGCATTTCATACAAACTCTAGGGCACCAGGCTGTGTTCATAAAAGTTTGTGCACTTTTTTGTGCCTACGTGCATAGTTCGCATATCTACTAAACCCACCTATGTGCTAGACCAATAAGTCTAAATAGTTTCATTATGGAGTGCTATAATTGCTATCAGCGTATTCAATATGCCGTTTCTGGCATTCTAATATTGATTTCACACCTTGTAACGTTAGTTTTCTTCAAGAGAGAAGTAAGAACTATTTACACGAATGCATGGTTACCTTGAGTACTACGAGACGCTAGCGCTTAAAAAATACTCGATCTCACTGTTCCTTAATATATGTTATATTTTCCTCATTTTCAAGTTTGTAAAGTATTCGTGGAAATAAATGATAATTCTACAAAGTTTAGCCGTTGTATGGTTCACTTCTTTGAATTTACTACTATGAACGGTGTGAATGTGTCAGTACTTAACGTCGCCCATTTAAATTCTGTTATTTTTATCCGATTGCTCTTTCATAACTGAAAAAAAAAACATCGCATTGCGTTGATTTCGTAATACGCAACAGAAAGTCATGACCTTGCTTTCAAAAACACATGCTGACATCCAAGTAAAAATAGACGTGCCATTGCTGCACCCAAAAAATGAAGACATATTGAAATCCAGGAGCAAATGAATAGAAGGTTGGTATTATTCTGTTAGACGGTGGTATTGTGCTAGAAAATATGTTCGGCCTGACTTGCGAATGATCAGGGGCTTATTTTTTACCGCTGCCAAAGACAGGTTCCGTGTACTGCTATTTTTCGACTGTCATATTATTACAACCACTGAGGCTTTCCGTTCAGATCCTCTATGTTTCGATAAAAGGTATAAGATTTATAGACCAATTCTAGGTCCTGGATATGACATGTGCAGCTTGGTTCTAGCTAAAGACAGTGTTTTTTATTGTGGGTTTCAAATCATTTCTGGAAGTGCAGAGTGAAGAAAGAATCTTATGCCTTCATACAAAATGTAACGCCGCTGCGATTGGAGACGTGTCTCTTGCGTGTGGCATAAAACAAAACCATAAATTTGTACCGGATTCACAAAATTTTTGCTGAACATATTTATTGAAAATTAAAGACTGAGTTTGGGAGGTCAACTTACAGCAAAAACAGAAACTGGAAGGCCGTTAGCTGTGACAAACGAAAAGCGAGGGACGTTGCGAAGTCCCGCCCATGAATTTTGCCGGTGCCGTCGTAGGATTAGCCAGGTGCGTGTTTTATTGCGTTTTGCTGGACCCAATGAAAGTTTCTTCTCTGTATTTTTTCTCTCTGTCAAACGGTGAGGATGGTACATTTGCATTCGGGCTTTACCACTAACATATACCGTACTTATTTAGTAGTACAGAAAGAGAGATAGAGAGAGAGAGAGAGAGAGAGAGAGAGAGATAATAAATTTAGAGAATGACATGGAGGTTAACCAGTATTGTAGCAACCAGTTTGCTACCCTACACTAAGGGGAGGACACGGGGAAGAAAGATGAGAAGGACACACAGAGAGGACACAGACAAGCGCTTACTAGCAACTGAAAAATTTATTTCGAAGCGAACACTAATAAATACATCACACGCATGTACGTCATTCCCAACTTGCCCTGTCACCATCAACAACGTGATATAACAAAATATGCACTCGCAAAATCGATGGCACAAAACCGGAAACAAACACGTGCAAGAACTAAGAAAAGAAAACGTTTTTGACAGGTATTTGTTTCCGGTTGTGTGCCATCGATTATGGGAGTGCATGTTTTGTTATATCACGTTGTTGATGATGACAGAGCAAGTTGGGAATGACGTACATGCGTGTGATGTATTTATTAGTGTTCGCTTCGAAACAAGAAGGAGAGTTAAGAGAAAAGTAGACGCGCAAGAAAAAAATAACAAAAGGAAAGGTGCTATAGATTATTGAATAGGCCACTACCACGCAAGAAGTTTAATAAGGCCTTGACTGATTTTCAGTGCGAAGGCTGATCATGTCGGTATTCAAGCACTGACTATTCTGAGAAGGGTGCGTCGTCAAGGCGGGCTAACGCAGCAGCTGGCGGCAGTCTCTGCGTGCTGTAGTGAGGGAATTGGCAAAAAATGTGCCTTACTGTTTTATTGCTGCCGCAATTTCGACAAGCAGCACTGTCTTTTTCTAAAGCGGAAGTGTACGAGCAACTAGGTAGGTAGGGACACACACACACACACACACTTACATATATATATATATATATATATATATATATATATATATATATATATATATATATATATATATATATATATATAATTTGTTTAAACTGATTTTATTCTATTTTTTTATTTGTGACTGTGCAAGCGAAGATACAAGCGTGTAGTCGAACAACATGGCATCTTGACCAACCTAACGCTTGGCGCTGACAATCCACATGTTTTATGAAGAAACAAGTGGCAAAAATGACATAGTTCTTATAAGAAAAGAAAATCAGTGATGTCGAAAGAAACTGCTGTCTTGCCTTTCAATTCGTTTTGGTTTAGGGGCCCTTTAGGGTACAAGTTTTTCGAGAAGAAACGTGCTTAGTAATGCCACTCTGAGAGCAGAATCCTGAAAATATCCGTACAATGCATAGAGGAAGCTCGCTGGATTTCGTACCGACCATTTGTGCCCCCGTGGTCTCCGTCGACAGTGCAGCTCTGGCCGACTGGCTCGCCCTACGCCATCTCCTGACGCCGACAAGAGCTCTCGCTGAGTGGTGCCCCGTCCTCGGACTTTTGCGATCGGGTTCATCTTTTTTATCTTCTCCTTACTTCCATATGTGGCTGCCCCTGCCCCTCTCTCTATCTCTATACCTTTAATTCCCTCCATATCCTTTTAAATCCTCCTTACCTCCAACTCTCGTGAGCTACGATTGAGCTGTCCTCCCCCTGAGAGACAGTTACAAGGCTCACTTTTATCTTCTGTTAATTTAATAATCACTTCCCCGCTCTCCCCCAAACTTCCAAATAACGTCTTGACATCGCGAGGTAACAGTCTTTTGCGAATGCCAAACCCCAGAAATCGCGTTCAGCAAGTTGACACAGTATTACAGGTGGTCAAAACATACGGATCTGAGGACGAAAGATTCACAGAGCCTTTTCAATAAAGAATAAAATCTTGTAGGGTGAACTTGTCGGCTATTTGCCTGAACATACTTTAGGGAAGCAACACAAAAGACGCAGGGCAGAAAAGGCACATATACACAATATACATATATATATACATATAAACATATAGAACCTCTGGGGGGAACAGCAAACGCTGGTTTCTGTGTGGCTGGACATTTTGCGAGCTCGCTAGTCTTGTGTTGCAGCCGAACCAATGCTGTATAAAAGACAGACTCACAAGCTGCTGTTGTCCGAGTGTAGCCTATGGAACAACCTTTTCTGAAAAGCTGGTATTTAGTGTTAAATAAAAACGCTCGTGTTCGTTAGTCATTCGGGCAACATCTTTTACTTGCAAGTTTCAAAACGCTACAACGTTACTCATAATAATTTTCACATAAGTACATAATTAGTATGTCAGCATCTCCTAAACATATTGTATTCCAGTAATTGCATCTGTATTACGGAACACCTTTTTGTGTCTTTTTGCAAATGCATCTTCAAAATATCTTGTTGCGTGAAAGAGGGATCTATCTCGGTATCAGTATTTCAGATTTCCAGCGCATATATATCTGTATTGCAAAACACCTTTCTCAGTATCTAGGCCCAGCCCACCTACTGCCTATAAGCAATCAGATTCGTCTACAAAATGATTTGCTTTCGCCTTTTCAATCCATGCGTGACTTGGTGCATGGTTTGCCATTTAACGTTATTTTCACTTACCCTTTCCGCAGTGAAGCTTAGGGGAAAACTCCTTCCTCAGTGCACTGAATGCAGGGCAGCATTAGAAGCACAAGCACGGTTGACCTCCTTTCCTTTTACCCTTCGTCTCCTTTCTACAGTTTTTTATTTAGCCTTGACAAGTCATTTCCTTAACGCTTTCATTCAAGCGAGCTAGTTCTGCATTCATTGATATTTAATATTTGTCCCATTGCCGTATGCACATACCCACCGAATCAGATACAACAGAAAAGTTTCATTACAGCCTGACAGAGTGCACATGATCACGGCCGGGTTTTCTTGTCGACCTGCATTCTCCAATCTGTGTCAAACCTTTGGAAGCGCAGCTGTGAAAATAAAAAAAAAGAACCAACGCTGACTCTAGATCAGCTTCCACAAGGCGGACCTACAGTCAGACGCCAGGAGTGAAGCGACGGCCTTCCAATCCGATTATTGCTCCGGAAAAACCTTCACGGTTGCTTGCCGTTACCTTCTTTCCACAGATTTGCCGGGTCCGCAACTCTTTTTTTTTTCTCCCGGATCTCATTTCCGTTCGGAGACGCGCTTTGAGCCAAGCCTGCTCCCCTATCCCCAGTGTGCAACGTCACGCGTGAATTGTTTCATCTACGTCAGTGTCGAGTGCTCTATCTTTGATTTTCCCAAACACTAACTTTGCTTCACAGACCTATGTCCGAAAAGGAAAGTCTGATTGGATTTTAACATAGATATCTGCTAGATGTCGTAGCGCCATACTGAATCACGTATGTATGTATGTATGTATGTATGTATGTATGTATGTATGTATGTACGTATGTATGTATGTATGTATGTATGTATGTATGTATGTATGTATGTAGGGAAGGGATAAACAACAAGACGGAAGCCCGGGAGGTTAACCAGGCACGTGCCCAGTTTGCTACCCTACGCTGAGAGAATAGGAAGGGGGCATAAAGATGAGAGAGAGAGGAGAAAGAGAAGAGAAAGGGAGAGAGAGAGAGAGAAAAAAAGGAGGATTGTCAGTCAATCGGCTGGCGCGTATGCAGCGGTGGCACTACACAGAAGTTAAAGGTGGTCACATAGGCCTGTAGTCCTTAAAAAGCACAAGACAGCTTTGAGTGCTTTTTGAGCCGACGAAAGGCGATGACGGTGTTCCAGTAGCATCTGCACAGAGAGTGGCCGATCGTCCGATTGTCGCAATGCGTCTGAAAGCTTCTGTCTTTCAAGGCAAATCGAGGGCAATGACATATCAGATGGTCTATGTCTTTTTGGGTGCAGCAGACGTCGCATTCCGCATTGTCTGTCAATCCGATGAGGGTTCTATATGCTTTTGTGAAGGCAACCCCCAACCAAAGGTGACAAAAAAGTGAAGCTTCACGTCGACGAAGTCCGGATGGAGTTCGAAGTTCCAGTCGAGGGTTTATTTGGTATAGTCTTGTATGTCTTATGCTTGGGGTGTTCCACTCCTGCAGACTCAGACTACGTGCCAGGTGACGAAGTTGCTTTGTAGCGTCAGTACTTGACAAAGGAATGGGAAGGGTGTGTTCTTCCTGGTGCGATGTGCGAGCCGCATTGTCTGTGGAATCATTTCCACTGATCCCACAATGGCCAGGAAGCCACTGAAACTTGACCTCGTGGCCTGTTTCTGTGACGTGGTGAACAAGCTTGAGAACTTCGTAAGTTAATCGTTCGTGGCAACCTCGTCGAAGGACTGACTGCATGCTCTGTAGGGCTGGTTTTGAGTCGGAAAACACAGCCCATTTACTCGGTCTTTCGGATTTGATGTACTCTATGGCGCCACGCAAAGCCGCAAGTTCTGCCGCTGTGGACGTAGGGACATGTGACAGTTTGCTTCGCAGAATGATTCCTCAACCTGGAATCACCACCGCACCACCAGAAGCAGACGCTGTGGTTGAACCATCGGTGTATATGTGCACGTGGTTGTTGTACATTTCGTGCAGATGGCTCAAGCTCAATTGTTTTAGGGCTGATGAAGGCAAATTTGATTTTTTCTGTATTCCTGGAATTGAAACACGTACTTGTCGAAGTGTCAGGCACCACAGAGGATACACCAGTTTCTCAGCAGACGTAAAACCTGACGAAAACGACGCACGATGAGCACAGACAATTGCACTAAATTTCGTGCGGGGCCTCTCAGTAGTGAGTGTTGCCAAGTGGTGGGAAGGATTCCTAGCATGTTGCCTGAGGTACATACGCATCGTTTCAATGGTTATGTGCGTCATGATCGAGTAGTCCTGTGCAATGGCAATTGTTTCAGCGGTCGATGCGCAGCGGGGTAAACCAAGGCATATCCTAAGCGCTTGGGCTTGAATATTTTGGATTGTGCGCAGGTTCGTTTTGCACGTGTTAGATATAACAGGTAGGCTATACCGCAGGAATCCAGTAAATAATACCTTGTACAGCTGTAACATAGACTCGACAGACATTCCCCAACTTTTCCCAGCAAGAAACCTGAATAAGTGACAAATGGCAGTCCGCCGCTTTTTCACTTAGTTTATGGGGGGTGTCCAAGACAGGTTTCGGTCGATTACGACTCCCAAGAACCTGTGACTCCGGCTGCATGACACCAACTGCACGTTAATTGGTATGCCGTAAGCGGACATTGGTTTTCTGGTGAAAGCCACGACTGTACACTTCTGACTTGCGATTTCAAGCCCTTGTTTGCGTAAGTGGTACGATGTCACTGATGCTGCCTTCTGAAGTCGAGCGCGAAGTTGAAGTCGAGTCACACCTGATGTCCACACACAGATGTCATCAGCATAAATGGAAAGTCGTACACAGATTGGTTGTTTGCTAACTAGTTCAATGAGTGTTAGGTTGAACAGCGTCGGGCTTAGCACTCCGCCTTGCGGGACTCCTCGGCTGCAGTAATACTCGGGTGTCGGGCCATTCTCTGTCTGCACGTGAAACGATCTATTCTGTAGGTAGCTCTGAACCCACGTATATATCCTGCCACCGAGTCCCACTCCTTCTAGTGCACTGAGATTGGCTTCGTGGGTGACATTGTCGTATGCCCCTTTAACGTCAAGAAACAGAGCAGCAGATAACCGTTTGCAGGCCTTCTGGAGTTCTACATATGTCACCAAGTCAACTACATTGTCAATTGACGAGCGGCTTCGTCGGAACCCGGACATGGCATCTGGATATATTTCGTAGAACTCTAAGTACAATTCCAGACGCGTTAAAATCATCCTTTCCATAACTTTTCCCACACAGCTCGCGAGGGCAATCGGGCGGTAAGAGGAAATGTCCAAGGGAGACTTGCCGGCTTTGAGAAGTGGAATCAGGCGACTTGACTTCCATTCCTGTGGAACCATGCCAGTTTGCCAAGAGTCGTTGTACAGCTGCAAGAGTGCCTGCCGAGCTTGATCTCCTAAGTGACACAGAGCGCGGTAAGTGATGCCATCAGGTCCTGGCGCTGAAGAACGTCTACACAAAGCAAGCGCAGCCTTTAGTTCCTCCATTGAAAACGAAATCTCCATTCGGGGATCACGTGAGGATACAGAAAAGTCGGGCCTCTTTGTCCCAGTTGAATTTGAGCCGCAGGCAATCCTTCGACAGAAAGAATCTGCGACATCAATCTCTTCGCAGCGTAAGTGAAGTGCCAGAGATTTTAATGGGTAGCGCTGAGTAATGGTTGTACGAAGACCCCGGACAGTTCTCAAGATTAGTGACAGAGGCTTTCTGGGACCCAAAGACTCGCAAAAAGATACCCATCGTTGCTTGTTCAACTTGTCCATGTGACGCTGTATTTTCTTTTGTGTGCGTCTGGCCACTCTCACATCATCAAGTGACCTCGTGCGTCTATAACATCGTTCTTCACGACGATGAATCGCTCAGAGTTTCTCGAGATCAATGTCCATATCAGTACGAGATGAGCTCACCGGAAGCGAACGCGTCGTTGACTGTAGGGCACTCTTTATTGCGTCCTCTAGGTTGAAATTTGAGGTGCCAATATAGTCTTCCATGATTAACTTGTATTTTTGCCAATCGGTGCACTGGACGGCTCTGGAGGACTTGAGACTTGGAAAGCCATCAATCTTCAGGTATATTGGGATGTAGTCACTACCCCTTAATTCCAAATCCGAAAACCAGTGCACTCTGCGTGTGAACGAGCGTGAGACGAAAGTGAGGTCCAGGCAACTGCTATAGGCCGATCCGCGCAGATAAGTAGGGCTGCCATCATTCACGAGGATAAGTTCACATTCAGAAGCGAAAGACACTAACTGTCTACCTATAGTGTTGACCCTGGAGCTTCCTCATAAGTAATGGTAGACATTGAAGTCACCAGTTATCACCCATAGCTGGAAAGTTGAATGCAAATTGCGCGCAAGCGCTCACGGTCCAGATGACTTGATGGATGTAAGTAGGCTCCGATGATGGTGAATGTGGTCTTCTTCTTTTCAACTGTTAGGCAAACGTACTGGTTTTCTTCGTCAGGGGGTACAGGGTGATGAACATAAGTTAAGTCGTGCCGTATGAACACAACGACCTTGCTGCGCTCTTCGTGGGTAGAAGACATAAAGCACTAATATCCAGACAGTCTCATCTGAGCTGACAGGTTCGGTTCACAAATCACAATTATGGAGAACTGGTTCGTGAATAAATATTGCTGGAACTCGGACATACGCGCCCTAAGTCCTCTGGCATTCCACTGAAGGACAGATGCGTTCTTGACCTTCTCTCGAAAGGATAACATTTTGCGGGCCATCGTTTTACCTTAGAGCTGCAAGCACCGGACTCAAAGTGTGCAGCACTTGGAGTGCGCTCTGCGCTGATGGGGTGTTCATGTTGCTTAAGAGCATGCGCTTTGCGCTCATAAGGGTCTGCAACATGTTGATGACCTGGCGATCCTCAGTTGTCTTTTAATCAGTGGTGCGTGATGGCATCGAGGTTGGCGGGGATCGATGCACCTCTGAAACAGGCTGTGTTCGTGGAAGTGGTGACCACTCTTCACGAGGTGGGAGTCTTGACCCTGATTCTGTTTTTGGTGTATCCATCTTCACAGAGCTTGACGATGGGGGGCCAGTTCTTCTTGCTTGGGATGACGGGTCTCTATCGGCAGATGTCACGTTGCGTGATGATCTTCTGTGGTGACGCCGACGTCGCCTGACAGTAGCAGCGGCTTCCCTGTGCGTTGAATTGTCGCGCACCATGCGTTTCAGCACCGCGCGTTCATTTCTCACTCGTGGGCAATCTTTAGACGACGCTTTATGAGCGCCGTGGCAAATGGAGCATTTGAACGCAGTACCGTGGCAGGTGTCTTCTGAATGAGGTTCGGCACACAACGGGCGCACGACGTTGCTGGTACATACTCCTTTGACATGTCCGATCTTGAAGCATCTGAAGCATTTGCGGTAAAACGGATAGAAAATTTGAGACAAGGGTACAAGCGTTCTATGAAATAGACACTTTGTCGTCGTCCTGTATGTATGTATGTATGTATGTATGTATGTATGTATGTATGTATGTATGTATGTATGTATGTATGTATGTATGTATGTATGTATGTATGTATGTATGTATGTATGTATGTATGTATGTATGTATGTATGTATGTATGCGTGCATGTATTTGTGTGGG
Organism: Rhipicephalus microplus; assembly: GCF_013339725.1. NCBI lineage: Eukaryota > Metazoa > Arthropoda > Arachnida > Ixodida > Ixodidae > Rhipicephalus > Rhipicephalus microplus. Next base: position 43,153,704 of record NC_051170.1, on the reverse strand, counting down.
TGTGTGTGCGTGTGAGAGCGTGTGTATGTGTTTGTGTGTGTGCGTGTGTGTGTGTTTGTGTTCAAAGCCACACTCGAAAAATCTGTCCCCGCCTGGCAACACCTCCCAGAGGATAGCTGCTCGAAACAGCCGCCGATCAGCTTCCCTGTTCTGAGTCTTGTAAAATTGTAGGATTACGTATTTTCCAGACTATCCTTACTTTCGCTAATGCACTCATTTTAGGATTACATATTTTCTACAGTATTCTGGCTTTCGCTAATTCACTCATTTAAGAACGTGCGTCGAGACCCTAAGTCAAGCTAGTGGGAGAGCACAAAAATAAAGACGATAGACCATTAGCAGAGTTCATTATAAGATAACAAGTCAATAGATAATTTTGCCCAATTTAAATAGTGTACAAGTCGAATGAAACACTGTCTGTTCAGCATATAACTACAAAGGCCATTTTTAATTGCGACATAATGGGCTGTAATGGGCTGCGTCTACGTACAAAACAAAATAAGTGAAAACAGATCATGCCAAAGCGCCGAAAAGATTATCTTTATTATGATCTTGTGATAACGACTTCCTTTATTAGGGAGTTTCAGGGAATGTGCTTTGTGGATTGCAGCCGTATTAGTACTGACACTGTTGAATGTCAACAGAACAGACAAGAGAAGGGGAAGGAAAGTCAGGCACAATCAAACGCACGTCCCGATCACAGAATGTTCTATGTACCATCATCATCCTCCTATGTTTATGCCAGTGCACGACGAAGCCTCTACCAGGCTTCAACCAATAATCTCCAAATATCCATTTCTTGACATAGTTATAGGGCCAGCATATTTCCAAATTTAATCGCAGCAGCTGGTCTTCTGCCGTTCTCAATCACGTGTCACTTCAACGGCGAAGCTGGCGAGATGGGGAGTAAAATGACGTAGCCCCGTCTCACACCTCCCCCTCCCTAGTTTTTAAATCTTTATGCATATATATCTGCCCTCTCACGTACGAACACGAAATGTTGGCAAATATGTGAAGGGGGGGGGGATATACTAAAAACATCTAAACGTTCTTTTGTGTTATAGACCACGCAGTGTTGGCTATCTTCTAAAGTCACTGTTCAGCTTCGTTTGAATGAAGTGGTAACATGCCAAATGCCCTTCGCGACGGTGCTTTTGTTTGGTTTCCCTTTTCTTCACGTAGCAGGATGCAGGATAACCTTGCAATACTATTGGTAGGTACACCCTATCGTCGTGCTGTTCATACGGACGCTACTAAGCCTATTGCAAAGGTCTACTTCGAACGAAGGCTCCTAGCTGCTGCCAGTCAATGCTTCTACAATCTCCAGTGCAATAAGCAAGCTAAATAAAAGCTCCTCAAGCAAATGAGAAGGAATCGAAGGAGGAGCATTTTGTATACAGCGGTGCGCCATGGTGCTGTCTGTGCGGTCTTATTTGTCATCGGAAGCTCCTTGGTTTTCTAGCAGTTGAGATAGCGAGATGTGGCGCCGCTCTGTTCGCATTCGTTCTTCTCCACCAGAGGCCGCGAGCCTCGTTTCCTTAGCCATTCTGAGCCGATTTATCGGCTTTACGTCCCAGGGTCTCCTGTAGCAATGAGTGGACGGCGGAAGCAGCGGAGAGCTCGATTTATGTGGCAGAGCCGCACTCTTCTCTGGTATAGCTATTCTTCCTTCCGTTTTTCTCTTTCCCACTGCTCTGCATCCCTGTTCAACCGGACTCCGATCGGCTTGCCAGCGGTTCTGTTCTACTGCTCTCAAAAGACCACCTGTCCCTGGCACGCCGTCGACATCAAAGAACGCGGAAGCGAATTGTTGACGGCGCCCAATAGATACCTGCTTGGGCTGCGCAGGGCGCTTACCAGTAGTATACTCTAATACTGTGTTCTTGAGTTACGTGAGAACTATGCTGATTTTCTTTATGAGAAGACTGCTTCCTTTAAGAGTATTTTGATTGATTGATATGTGGGGTTTAACGTCCCAGAACCACCATATGATTATGAGAGACGCCGTTGTAGAGGGCTCCGGAAATTTCGACCACCTGGGGTTCTTCAACCCCTACCGCACGCAAGCGTGGAACAAATAAGCCAATTGGCGACGCTGTGGAGGGTGAAAGAGCGTCTATAATTGGCTTATTTGTCCTCCGCTTGCGTGCGGTAGGGGTCCCGGCACGTGCGTTGCGGCTGTGCGGGAAGCGCGTGGAACGGCCCTTACTGGGTCATGCGATTATTGGGTTACGTCCAACTCAAGCTCTTTGATTCTAATGGGTTGGCGCTCTTTTGAGAACAAAGCTTTAATCAGTTCAAGGAGCTGCGCACCAAGACATCGCTTCCGCTTCTGGTGGGCGTTTCGGCCGAGCACTGCTTCTGGTGGGCATTTCGGCCGAGTGCTATTTCCCACCAAAATAGTGGCATAAATGCTGTTTCACAACAGTGATCCTATCATTCCAATGCCCACATTTTTTATAGTGCTGCAAAGGCCAAACTTCTTCCGTCAAAGCTATGGGTATTTGGTCATACTAGAAAAGTTGTTCATACTACAACAAAAAAATGTGGGCCGCATAACAACAGCATTCCAATCTCGATATGAACATTGGTGGGAAACTGTGGCAGCGAAACAATGAAATTCAGACACTATGCGGCATAAATGCATTTTCTAGTTATGTGTTGCAGTACATACATCCGAAAATTTCGACCACCTGGGGTTCTTTAACGTGCACGCAAATCTTAGCACACAGGCCTACAACATTTACGCCTCCATCGGAAATGCAGCCACCGCAGCCGGGATTTGAAACCACGACCTGCGGGTCAGCAGCCGAGTACCTTAGCCACTAGACCACCGCGGCGGGGCTTCAAGAATATTTCCTTGAACAAATACGCTGTATTTTTAAATCAAGAAACACTGCCTCAAAGTGTGTTTCGCCTAGTTGAATAGTCATCATTATCAAGACAATAAACCTTCCATGTTCTCTCTCACTTTATAATATGCGAGCTGATTATCCTATAACTTTTTTTCACAGCAAAGTTGAAACGTGATGACATATATCATTACGCGCTGCTTAGTGAAATGAAGGTAGGATCACCTAGGCATCTGGGAAATTACGCTTATGTGTACACGTTTCAGTGAATCATATTTCTTACATTAAGAAAGTGTGCAGCTGTTCCCAAGATTACAGAGAAGGAGTGTCTATCCTTTGTTTTGTTAACGTGTTTTCAAAAATGCCTGCGACTATGTAGGTACCCTAATCCTTGCGTGCCCACAATTCTCTTGACGAGGATGTAATGGGGATGAGGAGAACAACGAGAAATAAGGCACGTTGCTTTCTTTCAAATAAAATAACGTTAAGACGTTACGTTTCTTTTGTAAGAAACGTAAGGAAGTAACGCCTTCCTTTTTCTTTGCTTACCGAGTAACGTACTATTACTTACTTTGAACACAACAACGTCACAGCCCATCTTCGTTTGAACTAGGCGGATTACTGAAAAATATCACATTTTAGATTTTTTTTTTGAAAAAGTATTAGGATAAGTTCTATTATAGTCTAAATGAAATGCTCGCTTGATATTGGCAACACACGCAGAAGCTGAATGACTTTTAAGTTCCTCAAGGGTCTTTTTTTTTTACAAACTTAAGTAAGGCTCCGACAAGCAATGTTCAAGTGACGAAGTCCTATGGCGTTTTATAATCGAAAGCATGGAGGTTTTTTTTTCAATAAAAAATAAGGGTAGAAAATAACCATGCTTTGAACTCATACATGCTCATTTATTAAGATTATAATAACAGTTGAACTTCTGAACGATATATATCGACCCATTTCGGCAGAGAACCAGTAGTAGTATGTGGAGCAAGGACAGACGGGACCAATCTGGGGAGGAAACCGGAAACCGGAAGGAGAGCAGCGTGCCGCAGATAAATCGGGCTTTCCGTGGTGGCCGCCAGACACCTATTTATATAGCTGGTACTGAACACATGCTGCCAATATACTGCAAAAGTTATTGCTTCGACCAAAGCAAATGAATATACAAAAAAGGAGGGTCTGTGGGCGTACCAAGGTTGGTACGTCAAAGTGGGAACCGGAAACCTTGGAAACGAAAGATGAGAAATGTGATAATGGAGCGCAGGGGTTTTCGCGGTTCTTGCTTAAGACACGCTTTTTCTGCATATCCTCTTTTTTTCTGCCACGAAATCGTTCATCGCTACGCAACTACTTTTGCATGTCAGTAAGACTTTGTTCAGGCGACTAGAGTTTTTTGACATCGATGTTTCGGTCATTGTAGACACAACCACCGAAAAAAAAAAAGCTTTGAATGAAACGAACTTCACAGTGATTTTCGTGAGTGGCAGTAGCCTGATACATAGCTGATACTGTCATCGTTGTGGAAGTTAGTCCCAGCATACCCAGCAAATCGCAACAATATGAATATTCGAAGTTAAGTTTCAAACGAACAGCTAGAAGCTCGGTTCTTCAACTACGTGATCAAATAGTGGTGCATAATTTCTGCCCTACAGTTTTGTAGCGGGTACCTCGCTACTGCACGGAATCACTAATATTGACATATCGGGTAGTTCCCTTCCTCACAAAATTACGAAGGTTTATCACATAGTGGGTACTTTGCAACCGTACTTGCTGACGTTACTTTGATATAGTCTACAAAGTGCTTCAGAAAGGCCATTATTCGAGCATTCACTGTTGCTGCGCTGCGCACTCCTCGAGGACCTGGCGTTTTTTATATGACCAATTTTAAAGGCGATGGTCTTTTTTGGGGACCTTCGACGCAAAAAGTTTGGTCTGTCTGTCTGTCTGTCTGTCTGTCTGTCTGTCTGTCTGTCTGTCTGTCTGCCAGTACATTTGTCCATTTGTCGACCTTGAACGATACTTTAAACGGCACCAGACGACACCCCACACAGCTAACCCCATACACAGCACCCACCAATATTGTTCAAGATTCAGCGTTCATACTTGTGCGATTGTCAACTAAAAGCTATTATTACGCATATCTGAGGAACTATATTAACACGTCAATATTTTGTATGTGTGTCTTTTACTAGAAAAAGCATACGTAAGTAATTTAAGGACCCTAGCGTTTATAACGCTACGCTAAACATGCAACGCTTGCACGAAAAGGGAAGTGTTTCTAACTCTTTGATAAGACAACACGGTGGTGCCACCTACCCGTCACCCTGCGTTCTACACCTATCACCTCTGAGAACGGGCGCGCATGCCGCGCTCTTCGTTTTCTAAGATAACTGCCAGATAGCGCTAATATTTCTTGTGTGACGTCCCTTGATGCGCTCGTTCACCTTCGCTGCACGCTCGCGGCACTCTAACGCAGCGCCTCCAGAATACCATTTACCAATTTTCTTGCGAAGAACATCTAATAAACGTTTTGTTCACTCTCTCCAGAAGTTAGAATCGTCTTTCGATGACATTTGCAGTGTAACATGCAGATACGGGGTGAATTATTTACGTTTACGTTTTTTTGCGCCACCTATCAAATTATCGATTAAAATCTTTTTGCTCCCAAAGAATACTTATGTACTTTCATTGCGACAAAACCATGAACATTTCAAGCAAATTTTTACAAGCGCTGTGGTTTTTTGTGTACATTCGTGCCCAATGATGTCATATCAAGGTATCAAGGCCACTCCGAGCTTGTTTTATCGTCTTGAGTGATTCTTTCTTAACATCAACGGCTATTGAATATGCACCCGTTTCCCCTTTGTTGCATCGTACGAATTAACTATACTTGAACCCATTTAGTCATTCTCATTAGTGCCTATTTATTCCTTAGTTTTTTATTCCATTTCTTTCTCTCACTCATTATATACTTAGTTCGTGGTTTCACTGCTACACTCGCAATTATACTCAGTGTTTTGTGCCTAGCGCTGTTTTACATCCTCTGTCCCGATAATGCCCAATTCAAATATTCACACGAGTGACACATAAGCTATTTGAGTCAGAGCGATTAGGTCTTAGCACTGCAACATTTGTTGCAGCTATATATTGTGACGCTCATCTTTAGTAAGAATACGTCTCGCTGATCAATCGGCCGCCAAATAATGGCTCGTGTCTTCTCTTCAACGACATCGCATTTGAATGCCTTCTTTTTTGTTGTTGTTCACTTTCGTATTGCAGAGATATTATCTTGTACGTTACGGTATTGGTCTTTATCGCCCCTCCACATTCACACATTCGCGTTCAGAATATTGACTCTGATGAAAGCAACGCAACGAAGTTCGTGTCGCTTAGCAACTTTTCCCCCCCGCTCGACGTACGACCGAAGGTTTCTGGCTGAACACAACATAACCGTTGATTTACGTAGCGAACACACGGCTATATTTATTGCATACAATTCGAGACCTTTACTTATATAGTAGCGTGTTTTTTTTTTTTGGGGGGGGGGGCAGCAATTTTCTGGCAAGAAGCGCTTTTCTTCTGACAGTATCGAGAATAATGTGAACACGGAAAGTTCTGGCCGCTAGCATCAGATAATGGTTTCATATGTTGGGAGTGTATGCCATCAAGAATAAGCGTCGTTCTCGGGGGATTTGGATGTATGTTTCCTCGTTAGTGACTCATAATGTGGACCCTGTCTTCTCGCTTATAAAGTGTTAATCCCCAAACATTTTGCGACGTAGCTTTTAAAAAGACAGCGCTCGTAACAAGACACCATAAAAATTTTGAAAACTTGTTTCTGTAATGGTACTTACGCCAGTGCAGCATCACTGGCTCTCTCATCTCTTCGTCGTAATACGCGATTGCTCCAATCATCAGTGAGATAATCCTACTTATTGAATTCATCGCGCACCCGTAAACCACGGACCATGCATGTAATTAGCTACAACAAGCATATGAATCCCCGTTTTCTTGGTGGATATTTTTTTGCGTAATCAGACTATGAAATCATAATATTTGAAGGGGCTTTCTCGCCGTTTTGAAAGTCTTAAGTTCTTATTTAAACAGCTCATGTCCGACGCACGTAAGTTTGATTAACAACGCATGCTCGCGTTTCACGGATATTGGCGCACATTAGAGATGCCCAGAGAGGACGCGAAAACTGAGCGAGTCGATTGAATCATCAGCCAGTAATTAATCGGCAGGCGTCAATACCGAGGCACACGATGTCATTTTTTTTTCAGGTAAACAGCGCGATGAACGAAGACAGAGTAGTAGAAAGACACAGGACAAGCGCTGACTTCCTACTTTACTGTCGTGTTTTTCGCGCTGTTTACCTTAAAACAATTGCCCAATTTTCTATACTACTTAGCCCTCGATGTCAAGTCTTCATAAGCCGAACTCAATGAGCCTATATAGCGTCGACGCGAACTTGCGCACCTCGATTTCTGTTTGGGACTGTACAAACAAAACAAACACTTAGAGGGTATAACGATGAATTTTTTGGGTTACGCGCAAGACAATAGAGGTTTGTATTTCGTGATTCAAGGCTCCATGCCAACCAATGTGTGCTCGCTCACTGCAACAGAAATTTCATTAGTCAGCATAAATGTCACTTCAGTCAGCATGAGCAAGCTCAAACAGAATATCTCAAAAATGTTGCTAATGCTGTAAAAGTACGCAGTAAAAGAAAACCCCTCCTCTATTGCGCCACTTTCTTTTGTATAGAACACAAAGTGAAATTGTGTACTCAGGATGGTCGTGCGTAGTATAAAATGCATTTTATAACAAACAAGCTCAGTGGAAAATTGCAAAAAAAATGCTTTGTAAAAGTAAAGAAAGGAAGTATACAGTGTCAGTCCAAATATCCCTAAGCTTGCACTTTCTTTCACGCAAGTGCATAAAAGATATGAAGAACCCTCTAAGCAAGCGAATCAAGGATCCATTCTGTGTAAAGAATTTTTTGAACGTAACGACGCCACCAAGAGAGGTAATGATCTGAGGAGGACGTGAGACGTGGGGCACAGAAATGTGAGACCCCAGCCTGAGCTGGTTGAATGCTCCTCGAAACCAGTGGCGGCAATGACGTCCTTTCATTATGAACCTTTCTTTAGTGGATGCATTCTCATCAAGTTGGTCGTTTGTTTTCGCAAGCAAGAGATTCCTTATTCACAGAAACCGCGGTGTGTGACAGGAGCCTACTCTGCAGGTATAAAGAGCGCACGTGAATAAACTTTTTTCTACGTAAGGTGTCTGGCATAATGGCTTGTACTTTTTAGGTGCTTCCGCTTATGAATACTTCAAGCATGACACTTTCTTTCGTCTCAAAACTGATTGAAATCTGCGTAAAGTGAAGAGTAAATGTGAATGCTTTTTTGTCACACCTTCGGAAATGAGCACTTGAATTCTGTACGTTTCTGCCTGACAGAAACGTGTGGTACTTCTCGCCCCCAACTCATGTGTCGTGTAGGATTGCTTTTATGCAGAGAATGATTTCATACGGTCGCAACAAGTCTTTATTATTTACAATCACTGCAATCCCTATTCCACGATTGCCATAAGTGTAAATATAATAATAGTGTTTTTAAAATTAAAATAGCGCCTGTCGTTAAATGTGTCAAAAGCCTATACACAGAGTACGTACAGCAGAAAACGTTGCACCAGTATCTACCATTCCCTGCAGTATTTGAGGAGCTAGCCTTCAACACAATCGATGAATCGCTGCCGCTTCCTAATCTTTTTTTCGGAGGCTGTGGAGTAGGTGGTTGGAGGCAAGCTATTCAGCTCGACTGGCCTATCTTTCCTGCCAAAAAATTTCTGTATCTCTCTTTCTTGTTTTATTGTTGTATTGTTGTATTATCCAGACATTGTTGTATCTTACCGCGCACCACGAACCGAAAGCACTGAGGTACGCACCACGCAGAAAACGAGCTTCTACCGCAACGTCGAGCCAATTACCACCGTCGAACCAGTGGTCCGTCACTCTTCTCCTAACAATGCTGCGGTAGTCACGAACAACTTGGCTGATTGCCTAACACTAGCGGGACTCAACCTTCAATCAACCTTCTAGTCACAAGAAAAAGTACAATAAGAAAAAACAATGAAGGATAAGCAGAAACGTAACAGAATCACAGGTAAGAGAGGGCAAGATAGAGGACGGGTGAACCGCGACACACTGTGAGCGTCAATGCGAAGTGAAGCGGACGTCAATTGCTCAAAGCCGTCGGAAGAACGAACGAAACGGCTTTGGTGACGCGCGCGAAGGCGTCAACCTCTGCGGCTCACGACGCGAGAGCACGCCAAATTCTCGTCGCGAAGGTGGTGATGGGGCTGCAGACCGCGACCGCCGGCTCTCGCTGCTCTAGCAGCGGTCGATGCCACGTGCTGCCGACTATTTCGCAGAACAGTTTATCTTTTCATTTTGTCCCGTAAATTGCCCGTGGAGACGAATTCCGACGCCACCGCGACAATAACGTCCACCGATTGTCACGAAAGACACTGAACATCAATCTTCTTTTACCCTCTTTTTTATTCATGTTGCTTTTTTAGATACAACAACTTGCATTGTCCACTGGCCAACTATTCGTAATCTGATTGAGTGATGCAATCACTTTGTGAAGAGGCATTCCTGTTTTTAATTTACGTGTGTGATTTTGTTTGTGACAGCCTCCTTCTCGGGCCTTGTCCATGCGTAATGCAGTTAAGCTTTACCAGTCTTAGAGATAGGCGTCGCTTTGCCTAGTTTTTCTGAGCTCTCTTAGAACTGTGACGGAATCGTTGTCTAGGTGCCGTAGAGTACATATAATGAAACCGCCTCTCACTGTTTGAGAGTGGTAGGTGGTGATGTGAAATTCTTCCTTGTGTGCACAAAATTTCACCTGGATCGAACAGAGGGAAAGAAATTTTGATGTTAATGTTCACTTTTTTTTTCGCCATGCAAGTTGTCTCGTTATTGCTTGCTAACGAGCAATAGTAAAAACTTCCGAAAGAAAGTAGGTTCTGCAAACTAAGTATGCACCATCTAAAATACAAGTTGTCTACGATGGTATGTAAAAGCGCGAACGTAAAGCATGGAAGAAGAAGCGACACATATGACGACAGGTGTAGTTTTCGTCATAGGCCAGTTCTTCGTCCTTGAGCCGATATGTGTTCTCCATCCTTTCAAAATGTGCCCGTACTTCGTCCCTTTTTCGTAGCTTCTTCGTCCCTTGCTTTACGTTCGCGCTGTTTTTACCGCTGTTCACCAACTTGCAACAAGCTTATCTGTGGTATTCCGCTCAGCTGCTCGATAGGTCAGACAGATGGGAAACTGAATTATTAACCTCTTTCTTCACGAGAGGAAATGAGCACTATGCTTCTTTCAGTCCACACAGTGAAATGCATTTGTCGCATTACTGCCAGTGACGCAAAAAAAAGTTCGACCCGCGTTTCAGGTAGACTAAGCTTATCGACCACGCAAAAGTCTAAAAAGCGCATGCAATTACCGATACCTTTCATATAGTAAAATATGGGCCTGGTTAGTGTGTTAGGGAGGCAACTTGTCACCTGTAAAAGAAATAAATAGACTTTCTTAGCTTTCAGATGATTATACTAACCTATTGCCACAAGTGACAGTTTCGCGTGCACTTTGATATTGCGAGAAAGAGGCGTCGCTTCCGCTTCTTTCCTGTAGTCCTGTTCCGAGGCGTAGCTGTTGGGTTTATAAGCATTTTCTCTTCCTCTGCAATTACTAGTGCATTCATCTTGGTCAGTGCTGCAGTGGTGTTCTTATAGAGAGAGGAGCAGTCAAAAAAGTTTTTATGAACAGCCAAAAAAGAAAAAAAACAAAGCTACAGCATATCCATGGAGTGAACGATGATGACTTGGGCGAAGAGCTAGGGGGTTTTATAACCAAACTGTGAACCATCCGCGAATATCGCCCACTACATCATCAAAGACGTGACACTGTATATATCTATACAAGAAATTTTATTATTTGTAAGTGGTAGCTATACGTCGCTTCCGTTCCCCCTTCATTATAACGGCTTTATTGTCAGCAAAGTGGTGGATCGGTGATGGGGTAGTGCTTTTTTTGCAAGGACGATGTAGTGGGCAGCATGCAAAGGTGAAACTATAGGCGGTCACGTGCATAGAAGAAGTGGACAGACCCACGCCTTTAGGAGATTCGCTCCTAAAAGTGATCTCACATTTCAATCAAGCTCGTGTAGCCAATCATTAAAGGGGCCCTGAAACACTTCATTGTGCATCTTCAGAAAACGCTGCCGATCGGTAGTTGAAGAGCTCCCGAAAACACGCGTACCAAATATTAGAGCGCAGCACACGGCCCGAAATCGGCAATAAATGTGCAATAAATTTACAATAGGTAAAATGAAGATCATTTTCTCTACTGTCGACAAATGACTCTACAGGTTCGCAATCACTTCGTGCCGGGCTTAGTACCAGCCATTGGCTGGTACAAGACCTGGAAAAGTTCCTGGCTACAGCACTGGCACATTTTATGGAGCCATTCATAAAATATGCCAGTTTAGTCATTAAGGAATATCGTGCGTGTGTTACCCGGTTGATGAATGCGTATTGATGTTGTATTGTTTTGAGATTATTGACGTCACAATGAAAACCATCATGTGAGTGAAGAGTAGCCGGAGTCACGCGTATGCGCCATTCTCAGTTTAACCACATTTAATAAAAGTAAAGGAATAAATATGCCAGTTGCAATACTTCACTAAGAATTTACATAGAAGCAATAAAGTAAAAATCACCTCTTCTTAAATATTCCTTCATATTTAAGGTAGCTGACGGAATATGCACTTTGTCAAGTTGCCTCCCTTTATTTGAAATTTTCTTTATTGATCTCTATCGATGCTTATGTATATATATTGCTGTTTTTTCATGTATAGAATCAACATAGTATGTAATATTACCTCAGTACGCAGCCGGTCTATACACGCCCTAATAACCGCAAAACAAAGGAAAACGCCATAGAAGATTCTTGACAAGGCCTGCGAGAACGCTCAATATTATAACCCTGGCTGCGAGACGACGAGAGTCTAATGCAGTGTTGACGTGTAAGAAGAGTGGAAACTGATAAGGAAGGCACCTCAGCTTTCTGCATCAGCTCCCACAACTCGGCTCAGATTCTAGCCTCAAAGGGTTGAAGAGTGGGAGCTCACGCTTCGAGCCACAACGCCGGCAACACCACCGCCGCTGAGGTGTACCACGAAGCAGGCGTCGCTCCTTGCGCTGGAAGCCAGGTCACCAGGGGCCCTTGGGAGCAGTAAACGTGCCGTGATAACTTCTGGCAGAGATTCACTCTACATTTATTTTCTCTTCTTGCGTCCGACGCACGCGCATGTTCATCGCCAGATAAAGCTTGAACTCGCACGTAAAGACCGAAAGTATACCCTTGTCTGAACACCCCTCCTCCTCTGTTTCGTTTGCACCGTACTCGCAATATCCTTCTGTTCGCATTTTTCTTTTCTGCACGAACGATCTTTCTATCTCTCGAGCCAGAAGCGGCACCGGTTATCCTAACAAAACACGAGTGGAATAGAAGGGGCGCTGGTGAGCTAACCTGCACGCCCGCTGCAGCGGCCGGTGTCGGAAAGAGAAACAGTCCTCAGGTTCCAGAACGACGCACGTGTTCACGACCCTTCCGAGCCACTCTCCCTCAACCACCCGTATTCAATATATCTTTGCACCTCTCCGACAAAACCCTCACGTTCCGCGACTCGTTCCTCATTTCCGTACTATAGTTCACTTTGTTTTACTTTCAGCTCCACCCTCCGACGCTGGCTCTCGGTAGCAGCAATGTCGCCACTGTGAAGAGCACTAGAATGCTGGGAAGCCGCTGATCCGTCCCTTAACGCCGGAACTGAGCTTACCCGATTGGGAATGCTGGGGCTTATGGCAAAGCACGAGAGCGTCTTATCTGTAGGGATAGCGGATTTGCATGCAAATGCTGTTTGTTCTGTCAATGAAAAAGGGGGGAGGAGCTGATGATCATTGTGCCAGAACCTGATTTATTGGTCTTCGCTTTCGAAACACAAGATTCTCTTTACTTGTACGCCTGTTGGAATGCTTCAACTCGGCACTTTTGAAGTGGTGCCATTGCTATTCGTAAAGCTCCCAAGCCTGAGTACGTGTCGTGATTTATTATTTGAAATAATCAGCACACGAAGCCAGATGTTTTAACCAGCGCATAGGTTTGCGGTCACATGAAGAAAGTAAGGCGAATGGACGCCGCGAGAAATATGTTTCCAAGAGGTCTAGCTTCGAGCTTTCCAGATCAGTGGAGAACTTTCCGGGAAGTTCTCTAGGGGAACAAGCATTCCAACTAGCAGCTTGAAAATATACTAGTAGCAATCGAGTATTCTCTTCAAGGCGGTATTTAAAGTAAAAAGTTGTATCCATTCTTTCACTGCAACTTATAGTAGAAAAAGCGAAAGCCAATATTGCAGCTGCTAAATATGAATTTACGGAGCACAGAAACTTATTATACGAAATAGCATTGTTTACACCCCGACAAAAAAAATGGTATGCAGCACCTGTATATAATCAAAAGCACATATGACTGTGGACCCATACGCGCATTTACTACGAGAGCACTCTACGTGTGGAGAATTTAGGTCTGATTTATTAAACGCATAAATGAAAGAGAGTGCATGTGGCGATAGGAAATTCTGCTCTCAGAATATTTATTAAGCACGTACATCATAGCAAAACGATAATATAGCTCATGGCGTGTAAAAACAAAAGCACAGAAAAAGAGTGAAAATAAAGCATATGCGCGGTGCGAACGTTCATTTGCAAAAACAAGAAGAAAAAAGTGGTATTATCAACTTCGTACATACGCCAGCATTTGATGAAAGGCGCATCCGAGTTATATCAAAGAAATACTATGAGCTTACATCTCCAGCACGCTTACCTTAAGAATAGAGCGACCCTGTCGGGAATGGCCGTTAATCGCACGGAAGACGCGTGTAAGAGGCCATGGTGCCTCCGCCTAAAAAGAGATTAACAACAAAACAGTAAAAACATAAAACGCCTAATAAAAGCAAGTGTTAGTAAGAATAAGATGAATCTTACAGCTGAGTGGGGTGCAATGTCCCGGCGAGTCAAGGCTCGTGATGTATGCTCAGTGAGAGAAAAAACAACCGTGCTTCGTGCCAGAGCGCCTTGTTCGTGGTAGCCCCGGGAAGCTAGTGTTGGCCGAGCTGAGCTTGCGAACATTTTGGCGGAAGCACACGCAGCAGGTTGTAGCCACCTTGCACTGCACTGAATCACATTACTCAAATTGAAAAAGTCGACCTCGCTCTCCATGGCAGTTTTTTTCCTCTATCGCCATTTGTGTTCATATTTATCACGGACTGTAACTCAACCTTAAGCATCGAGGAAGAGTGTGAGAAGAATGAAGAATAGAAGCAGACATCAAAGCAATGTGCAACGATGACGGATAAAACTCTGAATAAGTGAGTATTGTTGTGCTGGGTAAAAAACCGCACGCGTTTACGTTAATTAGCTCTATTTCTTCATAAGCTCACACGAAAAAAAGAGGAACGCCACAAGACATTTGACTTGATGTGCTTATGGTGCGTTACATTTTGGATTGTTTCTTAAATAAATGAATAACGGAACATTCGATTGACATGCAATAGTGTGAAAATTGTCTTGCTTGTTTTTCTCATTTTTTCAGCACCATTTATCTTGAATAGAACAACTTCATGAACCATTAGAAGCAAAATATGAATGGCCAGTGTATCATTAAAAACTACAGAGTGATAGTAAAGCACGAAATTTTAGGGATCCTGGCAGAGTATTTCTGTAATCTGAATTTACATGCATGGCACCAGTGACTTAAAACGTTTCCTAGTTTTTTTTATTATGGTTACAAAAATTACTCCCTTGGGCGCTGGGTAAAAGCGTCATGTCACTGCAAGTGTAAACGCTAGACTCAAAATTACGCCTACGTGACACGAATTGTAGATGCTGAAAAACAAAGTACCTGCATTCCTTAGCCCTACAGGTTTCTGTTTTAATCCGTGAGGACTGTATCATCACAAGCAAGTCGAGGATCTTAAGCCTTGAATAAGTGATTGGAGACGAATTGCGAACAGCTGTCAACAATGAGTGTTATTTGAATTCGAAGCGAGGAAACAAATTTATAACAGAAGCTAAATTTATTATCACCGTCCACACATTTCTTTCTTTTTTTCTACTACGTTTGTATACACTGAGTGGCCCGACCATAAGTTAGGTAAGGCCTTGCAGGAGAAAACGAGTTTTTTTTTTGTTATCAAAAATAAATTTCGTGGGTGGTGCACTGAACTCTGTACGCGTAAAACCTGTCATAATGACATCTTTTCAAAATAGCGTGGCCCTGTTCTTCAATTTTCAAAGGCGTAGTCGTAAGATAGGAGTCATTTTTATATACTTCTGACCCAAAAGAAGAGCAATCATGCTACGCTATGCTCTTTCCTGCTTCTTTAATTTTTCACCCTTATTGCCAGTTCTTTTTAAAAGAGAGATTAGAAGCAAACATAAAACTTCACAATTGTATTAAGCTATAAATGTTCATTAAAACACATGCTTCAAAACAAAGAGGAATGTCTTTAGTTTATCTATGGATAATTTAAAACTTAAATAGATATAAGTGCTTCCTCGCAAAGAGGTTGTAGAGCAAATGAATGTTGTTAAACAAGGAAAAATGGAATTCAACACCATTAAAGCTAAGGTGAGCTCATAGCAACAATATCTGTAACTAAATTTAAAAAGATGAAAAGAGAAGTAGAGATAAAAAAATGAAGGGGTCATCATTGAAATGAGTTGACTCTATTAGCGCAAGACGCGTCAGTGCATTGCACTTTTTGCAAGCTTATAGGGGTTGGCACTCGAATTAACAGAAGTTCGGCGAAGCCATCTGTGGTCCCGTATGAATCGATATGTGTTCCTCTCTTCATCATATGGTGGTTTTTGGACGTTACACCCCACATATTATCATCATGAATAGATATGTGCTTGAGCATCATTTTTCTGGGCTAATTTTGGTCTTTCTAAAGAAGCGCAGGCGTAACGCATGCAAATTGCTCCAGACAGAAATCGAGCTTGCACAGACAAAAAAAAAAGGAGATGTAAAGTTTTGGAAAATGAGGCGCCTCAAGCAGATGCCAAGTACTCGCGCAAATAGCTCATTTCTCATATGTTTCCGGCCACCTGTTTCAGTGCTCTGTTAGCCATATTTACTACACAAGAAGCCACGCACCGTAGCGCCAGAATTGGCTTCTGAACCACGCCTGCTTTGTTTACCGTAGTTGCCTCGTCTAGCACTAAAATGTTGAAGAGGTGAAACTTATGAAAGTTAGCTGGTAGGCGTTGAGTTCAAAGAGAGCAAAAGGAAAAATGATGTAAGATGCAATTTTCGGGTCGAGATGAATAATATTGTGGAAGTAGCTGAAGAGAAAGTAGCAAGGAAAAGACATAGCCTCTACTCATTCATTAAAAAATTAAGATATACCATCTCTGTCACACTTCTTTTGCATTTTATCTCATGCTTTCGAAAGTGAGTGCACCTACTAGAGTTGGGGGAAGGGGGGGAGAGGTGCGGCAAGCGTAGTGGTGTCTATTATCGCCTAGTGCCAAGGTGATTTTTCCATTTTGCATGCGAATACTGTGAATATTGAACTGACCTTTGTAGTTAAGAAACCGATACTCTCATTTTGTCCTCTACGCGTCCTTTTTTTTTGTGAATTGCTAAAAAATTTGGAAGCAATGAACTGAAAATAAATGAAATACAGACCCATAAAAGAGTTTTGCTAAGAACATCATTCAGACAGACTGAGACCGAACTCTCTCAATTTTCTATCTTGTAGCCTTTCGTTTGATTAGTTATTTCAAAAATACCGCTTTCGAAAGCACATCGAACCACTCAACTGCGATACTGAGCAACAAACCTACCATAGCCGCAATTTCGCTCATGATTTCCTGTTTACTTAGACAAATTTTCTTCTAAATGACACTATTCAGTAAGTGAAAGACATGGATAAACTGCTGAAGTGACGAATTGACTCCGACGTAATAGCACTCGGTAAATGGTGGGAGGAAAAATGGGTGGCCCTTCATAAGTTGTGATAGCAACACTGCGAGAAAATGGTTTGTCAGCTGAGAGTGATAAACATAAACGTAAAAAAGAACATACGAGCCTGAAGTGTTCTTTTTCATCCAAGTGGATGGAAATATCTTGGCAAATCATCGGCCGGCTTTCGGTGTTGAGGCCTCACTTAGTTTGGACTGCTTCTCTTTCTCTTCTTCGAAGTTTAGTTGCACTGATAGTGTCCGGCGTAATGTTGGTTCCTTTGTAAGGGCAAATGGTTGAGGCAACCCACCATTCAAATAGCTCGATGGAAAAGGAAGAGCAAAACCAAAGCAACGATTCCAGATATCGCTAGCTCAATTTGTTTTCCTCGAAAGAATCTCGGCAGTGGAGGAAGCCGTAAACGTTTGAAAATAAAGAGACTGAATTTCGGTACCAACAGAAAAAATCTCTTTTGAACAAAAGCTGAATTCAAACATCCCAAGAAAAGGACCTACGATGGACACCAGAGGCCTTCCTTGAAATGGCGTTTAGGGGAAAGAAGGGGGTGGAATATAACACGAACAGGAAGCAAAAATACTGTAGGCACATTTTTTTAGTTTTTTCTTTTGACAAATTTGGGATGAAGGTATATTGTTGAAAAAGCGTACCTTCACCAGTTTCATCCGCTTATATTTTCCGGCCTTCTTACCGAGAGGTTTCGTTAAGTGTTATGTGCGTCTCTGTTCCGCGTTTCTTCCTAGGCGTTTGTCTTCATATCAGTTTGACTTGCTTTGTTCGTATATCCTGCTTCTTTGCGGAGCAGAAGAAAGAATCATAGGAAGAAGGGCACTTTCAAAACATTGTTGATCCCTCCGTCATTTCAATCAGTATAACACGAAAATATGTCCTTATTAATGTTAGTTGAATGTTTACAGTACATTCATATAAGAGAGCTTATGCAATGTTTATTGATGTTTGACAGATACAGCACCGTTTAACGTGAATGCATTGGCGTTGACGCTTATTAAGAATCCCGACAGCTAACGCCCATGGTCAATGATTAAACAAACCCTTGTGGTTATAGACGCTTGTGGTGCGTTAGCATGTTAGCGGTAAGAGCTGAATCTGAGAAAGAGGTGTGACAGCGAGAAGATTGTGACTGATCGGACGCTGAACTTCGCTGACTGAAGGGCGCGTACTCACGGCATGTTTGAATATTGAACACTACTGCCCGACTACAGGGATACGGAACATGCCTCGTGTCTTCCCTGTTGGCCATCCGCAATATTTCACAGGGGAGCGTAGTGGGAAACACGGAGTTACAGCCAGGCGAAGCAGCTGGGCGTGCGTCGCAGATCTACTTTCAGTATAGATGGATGCAAGTGAGGTCAATGCTTGGGGTAAAGTCTCCACCTGGCGGTGGGTTAAGGCGTCGACAAACTTGCACTTCTCCAGTATAAAAAGCGTCGACTGGGACGGACTTGAAGAAACGACGCGTTGAAGGAACTAATCATGGATGTCATGGCCGTAAGTTATTGCCTCATTTTACCAAGAGCACTATTAGAGAACAGTGTTAGATATAAAAGACGGGTTCGTAAGACAGCAGGTTCGTGTGTGACTGGGGAGCAGTGAATAGTGCACCCGGCATCGATTGTCGCGGACCGAGGTTTCGCGATTTTGACTCCCGTTGATGACCTCCTGTCGGACCGTGTGTAATTTGTACGCTATTTACGTAATGGAAATATGTCACTGAAGTCTTCGTGGACCCCGACATGAAACACTTTCATGATAAAACGGGAAAGCTGGAAGAGCCGCATTTCTAGAGTTCGTTGCAACTCTCTTGGGGCTACTATTACAAGTACGCTTGCATGGTACCCACTGCTTCATTAATTTATTCGGGGGCTGATAAAGATGAAGAATTGTGACAGAGCCCTTAGTATTGGGCCTAAGCAGTGAACGACCAACTCGTAATGCAATTCATATTGTGCAACGCTTGGTTAATAACTGAAATTCAGAGGCTCCTGGTTATTCCACTCTTCTAACACGTTATATTGCGTGTGTTGACGTTGTTGCTTCCCGAAATGACTCTTTTGTAGGGCCTTCGTGCACAGATATTTTCAGCACCACCTAAGGAAAATAGCTCAGTGTGCCATCTTTCATATTAACGAACATGTGTACTTTCAATTTCTCGCTTTTTCACTGTTGGAGAAAAACGTAAAAAAGGAAATATGTTGCGATCACCTTGCTTAAAGAAATGGCTGGTGGTGGCGAGTTTTACGTTTGTTATAAATGCCAAATCTAAGATTGGTGGTTCTGGTTTATAAGCAACGCTTGTAAGGAAAAAAAATTGAGTGCGCCGCTGTCAGAGGGACTTAAATCTGGATTGTGAGAAGAAAGAATGTCAAGTGACTGGCACTAGCCTCTGGGCTCTTGTCGTCTATATCTGTTTTTCACTTCACAATGCCTAAAATTATCAGCTTTACAAACGAGAACAAACAAACAAATATTCAGCAGGCTCTACGCCATGAAAATGATCGTACCGCGAAACTGCAAGCGCATGAATCAAGGGCGTAGGCAGAAATGTTTTGCTGGGTTTCACCACTTTGATTGTAAGTGGAGATTGGGCAGGCAGGTGTGGTCAATGTCTGATTTGCACTCTGTACGCTGTGGCTAAAAATTGTGAGGGGAGGGGGGGCACGGGCCCGGTAGGCCATGCCACCCCGTGGGTACGCCACTGGCCGAAATGTATGTATTACATGATTGATTAACATATCATGTTGTAAATCCGGTGACAGATTCACACGCGCTGACACATTTCTATCAAGTCGTTCATTCTAACCTTCACTATCGTATCGACAATCATTGTCATTGTTTTGTTATATCTGTTTTTTTCTTATTTCCTTACCTTCTTCACCATCCGTGCATGACACCTACTGTTACCAGAACTGTTGCTGCTGTTACCACTACTACTACTAATACTACTACTACTACCGCTGCTACCACTAAATTTAATACTACTTCTATTAGTTAGTTCTACCACCACTACTACTACTACTACTACTGCTACTACTAGTACATCTAAAGTTACTGCTACTGTTATTACTGCGACTACAAAGAGGACAACTTCTCAGGGTAATTAAGATAGCTTCACCATGAAAGAAAAAGTGTGTGTCACCCCGCCGCTGTGGTATAGTGGCTAAGGTACTCGGCTTCTGACCCGCAGGTCGCGGGATCGAATCCCGGTGGCGACAGCTGCATTTCCTGTGGAGGCGGCAATGTTGTAGACCTGTGTGCTCAGATTTGGGTGCACGTTAAAGAACCCCAAGTGGTCGAAATTTCCAGAGCCCTCCACTACTACGTCTCTCATAATCATATGGTGGTTTTGGGACGTTCAACCCCACATATCAATCAATCAAGAAAAAGTGTCCCTTGGAGGAAAATTTCCATCGCCGCATTTTCCGGCGTCACCAAAAAATGGTGTGGTTGCAGAGGCAACGACAACGACGTCTGTGAAATTCCTCTTTTATGACCGGGTAGAACGAAAGGGGAGAGCGGAATCGAGCGCCCTTTTGCCACTCGCAAGTTTCTCGGACGAAGAATGAACGAGAGGCTCGCGTCTTACGGAACCATGAATGCCTTGCCTGCTCACGTGTGCGAATGATTTCATTGCCTCGCGTATAACTTTCGCGCCGTTTTATGCCTCACTCGGCTTCTTTTTTTAGCGCTTCCATCGACCTTCTTTTTACGGCTCTTGTATCTCTTTGGAGTTGGTTAAACCCATGACAACGGAAAGAAAGCGAGTTCGAACCCATCAATGCAAACTGACGCTGTTACGGCTCATGTGTTTCCCCTGCACCGCGAGTACGCGATCAGTAGACAGAAGCGCAAAGGGAATGGACATTTCTCTCCTAGCATTATGGAGCTGGGCTGTTATGCTCGAGATATGACAGATAGAAAATTATCATCATCATGAGCCAGCATGTGCTCGGTTCATGTTCTGCTTCTCTCTCAGGATATATACACACCCTAATTTGTCCGGAGTGGGATACAATAGCTCTGATGGGAGGTAGAACGAGTAGAGAGAGAGAGAGGGGAAACAAAAAGAAATAAAGATGAAGAGACAACTTCTTAACAAAAAAATTCTTAGACAGACGAGATTTGAACCTCTGAATCCGTAATCGCGAATGAGAGGACAAGTGGAGTAAGATCGGGATTAAATAGATTATATCAACTATTGTCGTATACTTATATACGCAAAATAAAATAAAGCAAAACTTGAAGCTGGCACAGAAACACGCTCAGAGCCATGACTCCGATCATAAAGCAGTTTAAGGTTCGAACCACTTTACAATCTAGTGGTTACTACGTTGCCGCTCTTGGCACACAACTGACGGAGGGTGAGGCTGTAAACAGCGACGATAGTATCGAGTTCACTTCTAACGCTTCGTCTTGTAAAGTTGATGACGGCTCTGTTTCCTCCATTGAGGCGGTTCTCTCGCAGCCTGAAGGCTTTTATTTTTATGGCTTCTCCTAAAACACGTCCGCAGACTTGCTCACTCTCACGCACAGGAGTGCTTTGTATGCTGGCTGGCGATTTACAGAGCACTTGCGTCTTTGACATCCTATAGAAGGTCTCTATATTTGAGATGACATTCGCAAAGGCGTATTTTCACTCAAATGACTAACTTGTTATTTCATTTATAGTTTGTCAGCGTAAGGAACAACGTTGATTGCGTGAATGGTAGTAAAAGAGGTGATAGCCTTCAGGCTACTTTTTAAGGCAAGACGCGTGGCATGCATGCCCCCGTGAATTCCCATGCACAGGCACCAACTCTTTTTTTTTCCTTGTGACAGGAGGACGGTGCACACTCTCCGCTATATTTTGCACCGCCCTCTCAAGCACGTGTGCGGGTTGTTCGAAAACCACGATAAATGATTGGAAGACGCTTCAACTTCGCCTTGATGCGTATAAGGATATATATATATATATATATATATATATATATATATATATATATATATATTATATATATATATATATATATATATATATATGTGTGTGTGTGTGTGCACCTACCCACACGAATACATGGTCCCATGTGGTACTTATATATATATATATATATATATATATATATATATATATATATATATATATATACATATATATTTATATATATATATATATCTATCTATATATATATATATATATTTATATATATATATATATATATATATATATATATATATATATATATATATATATATATATATATATATATATATATATATATATATATATATATATATATATAGAAGTACCACAAGGGACCATGTATTCGTGTGCGTAGGTGCACACCTCACAAAAAATGGGCCGCTCTAAGCACCAAGCTTTGCGCAATGAACACGTTTCGACATCTGTTGCAATTCTACGATTATTGCACACTATACTACATGCGTTTTGACAGAGACTCTTCACACGACAATATATACTTATAGCGTTTTTATCAAAGCATCTGCAACCTTTTTAGCGGCTTTGCAGAAGAATGCCACCTTGCCCATTGAAGGCGTGAGTTGGATTCAGAAGGTTTCTTTATTTAATAGATGCGAAAGAATCATATGCTTGGGGCAGTGTACTTTCTGCGGCGTCCACGCTCATACGGCGCATGCAAAACAATATAAAACAATCAGGAAAATGAGCTTTCTATGAAACACGGGGAGCACGATATACTTAATTTGAGCGCATATGTACATGAATGTTTGCCATTTATTTTAAACCCGCAGTTCCGCCCACAAATGCCGAAGAATCCCTCTACGACTACTCATTACACCCTCCGTTGCCCATCACGCCTAAAATCTAAAATTTGCGGCGATCTTCGATGGCCCAGACATTGACAAGAAAACGCAACCTACGTGTCTCATTGATTGATATAGAGCCGGAAGAGCACTTTTTTTGTACGGCATTTCTCGCTGGCATCCACGACATCGCACATGTTTTCGTCTGCTCTCCAGTGCACCTACTTATGTAGATAACATGTAATCTTTATTGTCTCGTAGAGTTTCGTTTATTTCTCCACTTCACTAACTTTTGAAGTGCATCGAGGTATGACGTCTTAGTAGACATTTTTGAACTTTGTGGACTGAAGCGGCAGCGGCAGGAAATGCATATGCTAGATTATGTGCGGTACATCCAAATACCAAAATCTGATTTTCGTTTTTTCTTGTAACCTTCATTTTCATCACTTTACTAGATGTTCCCGTCCGTTGTTATTTATTATTTTTCAACTGAGGCTGCAATAACTCGCTGGCCCCACAATAAGCACTTCGAAATGAGTTCTGTTTGTACATCACTGTTATCTTATAGTGAGTGCGGTACCATGATAGCTTCACCTTACCCAAGGTGACAACTGAAGTTAGTGCGTCAATCAGGCGCACCACTTCTTAGTACGCATAAAACGATATGCCCCGTCTTCTTGTCATGAATCATGCATGACTGGTGCCATTCATTCTCACAGATGTTAACCTGGGAATTAACTTGCTTGACGCAGAGCCCAATTTACATATCGCCCTGAAAGTGCAGATTTACTTCATCTCGACGAGTCCTCATTAAAGCTTGCATTGAAGCGCGTTCGCTTTTCATTTGTACTTTCGCAATATTTGTTCTGATCCAGCTAGGAAAGAGTTTTGACCAAATCGGGTAGCAAGATAACTTTTCAACAACTGTAGTGAGCGCTGGGTGTTGGCGACTACGTATCCTCTTCGACCTAGATTCTCCTCTCGACCAACCTTCGAAAACGGAACTCTCAAACGAAAACGAAAAAACAACGCTGAACTAAGCGTAACCATTGCAAGGGGCGGGCACGCGTGACCACTTCAGCACGCGTGACCACTGGGGCGGCAGCTTTCCGATTGAATTATAGCAACGCAAGGACGTGCAACCGTCCTTGTTGTTACCGTGTTTCCTGGGCCACCCCCCCCCCTTTTTTTGTTTTTACTTGCTGAGATTTCCCGCTCCGCCACCCCTTGCTAGGGGCCTTGTGCTCACCTCAGGAGCGCTGTTTCTTTTGCATACTTTTTCTTCCGGGTCCTTTCAATTCCAAGTTCGCGAACCAAGCTTTCACTTTCAGAAATGCGTCACATCGTGAAAGGCTGACTGGTACCATGCTGTTGGGCAAATAAGCCTGTCAGTACGCTCGTAGCAGAATAATATATAAGACATGTCATAAAGGATGGAAGGCAGTGACATAAAATGGGAAGGTAGTAGAATGCAGGTTAGGCAAACTTGCACCCATGTTAAAAAAATTGCCCGCAGCTTCCCTCGGGGGAACACTGAGGAGGATGCGGACCATATAATTGGTTAACGGGGTGTTAAAGTGCGACTTACTTGGGTCGATGGCTAAATTGGTTAACGTGGTTGTGAAATGGGGTGTTAAATTGCGACTTACTTGGGTCGATGGCTAAATTGGTTAACGTGGTTGTAGGAGGGGGTGTTAAATGAGTGAACACGTACACACGTATGCGAAAGGGCGGCGCTGGTCGAAGGGACGTCGATCATTGTTTGGTGGATTCGTTGGAATTCATTTCACCGCGACCTTGGACCGTCGACGCGCCGTACAAACCAACCGACGAGCGGCAACTGAGCGAGCGAGCGCCGACCTTGAGTATATATACAGCACGACGGCGCATGCACTGTCAGCTGTTGAATGTTCTCGAAGCGCGACGCCACATGCGCGTCCACTGGAGAATCAGGAGAATTGTAGATGTTGAACGCGGTGTGTAGAGGAGGAAGGGTGCACAGATGGTGGAAGAGTGGGCGACGGCGCGACGGCGCATGCGCGCGCGTCAGCTGTCGAATGTTCGAGAAGTGGTGTGGACGGCGCGGACGACGCGGACGGCGCACTACAAGGCGCGAGTATAAGATGCTCCGCATCTAAAAAAGTGCAGTACAAACAAAACGGTTAATTAAATGCTACCTTGTTCGTAACCACGCCAGAAGCTTAGTAACCACACCAGCAACTTAGCTACAATTAACCATCTGGATGTTTACTCCAACTTTCCTCATATGTCTGTGTGCTTTAGCATGTCATGTTAACTAACACAGCAAGCTTTGTTGTATGAACTAGAAAATCGTATATAGAAAGTGAGGGAAAAAAACAGAACAATATAGCAAAGTTTGTTAAACCAATTAAAAACAATTAACTTAGTTAACTAATTACCACAGTTATTACCATCACAACACGTGTATTGAACGCGTCAAAAACACAGGCACGCCTGCGTTTTATTCTTTATTTCACCCAAACGGTAAATTTACGACTATTTGTGTACATACTCCGAAATAACACACCAGCAAGCAATAACTAACCAGTTGTATCGGTTATCACTCATGGAACTTAGAGAAATAACTGATAGACATTTACGTGGTATCTTTATCCCACTGTCTGCGTATACCTGTGCCATCACGTAGCAAATCACTGTTATTTCGACATAAAATTAAAAAAAACGTTTTGGGTAGATTTTGCATAAGATTATCACAATTATGGCATAATGTACTACGGCATCTCTGAAGCATATGACAACGCATTTATATTCGTAGAGGCCTAATTAAAGTATAAGGCCCCTTAGTAGTAACGGCGAAATTTATTGTTAGCTCCAATGGCTGCTGGCCAGCAAAGGCATACCGTGGTAGTAAATGTAAAATGCATGCATTTACTAACTGTTAATATCGTCTTTCTGATACAGGTATGCACTGCGTCAGGCCGTAGTCAAGGGGGGTGGGCCCTAAAGGCATGGTTCTGCCCCTGCCCTCCCCCTTTCGGTTTATTCCTGCAGCAGGATGTTTTACCAGAAATAAATGGTGAAAATAGGTGTTTACACCAAGCCTTCAACTAGTCCTCCCCTCCCGCCCCCCTTCCGAAAAACATTGCTCGCTATGAGCCTGCAGTGAGCACTGTGCGCTTGGGTACAAAGCCACTGGTCTTAAAAATAATCATAATGCACCTGCACTAAACAGTGTTCTTTAGATCCTGTTTTGCACTCTAAGGGAACTAAACTCTGTGCTTAAAGTTTTGTTTTAGAAGCCCATTGCTATCATACGAATAAAACGAATCGTACACTCTTAATGTGAGTGTATTGTGATTTCTGCTTTTGCATCGCTTCACGCATAAACTGTGTTCAGAGCAAATTCGTTCAACGGTGACCTCGGCTACTTGCACTTGATTACCATGCCTTATTTCTCTTTTTTCAGAATATATAGATCGGATGTTCGACAGATACAGTGGAGAGTAACTGCAGTGGTCCATTTAAAAGCTTGAACTCCTACACCGATCCGTTGCAGTCGTATCCAAAAAGTCACTCGAACCACGCATAGTTATTTGTGACAGAGTCATTAGGTTCTGGCACGCCAGCAATCGTTCCGGCTTGTGCAGCACTTACTTTTATTGCTAAATACGTTTCTTACATTCGTCGGCCTCTCCGTAATGGCTTGCGTTTCGATTACATCTCTTGCTTTCTTAGCGTTTCTCTTTTGTCTAAGCCTCGCAGTTCTCTTCCAGTTCCCTTGTTTGTCATTGTGTTCTTCACTTACACATTCTCGAATTTGCCAGTGGGCTGAAGTTTACAGGAGCAAAACCACAAAATTAGTTTCATCTAGGTTTTCTTGCCGCTCGACGCAAAATGCAGGTGGCTGGCAGAACACTCGAGAAGCATTCGATTTGGCACACGGGCATCGCAACCAGTTTATTGAGTTCCATCTGTTGCATTTTAAGCGTTGCTTTTTTTCATTATTTGACAGGGAGCTCTTCTATTTGAAAGTTGAGGCTATAAATACCAGGTTACTTGATTACGGCAGCTTACACTCAGTAACGGCTTCCACCTCGGAAGTACACGGGATCAGAAAAAAAAAAAACACCATTCAACCTGAATTAGGTTGCGGGTCCATTTCAGCTGATTAAAATGGCAATTCAAATATACGTATGGTATCCCCGTATATAAAAAAAACAGGTGAATATTAGAGGGCCGATTGTATTGCGTGTATTAAGCGAAGGAAGTGTCAATATGGTTGTTTTTATTTTACGATTCATGAATTATAGGGCCGGAAATAAATGGTATGCTAAATAACAGTTGTGCGGCACTCTAACCATTGCGGACGCACGCTGCCAGAGACTTATTTCTAACGGCAGACTGTGTCCGCAAAGATGACATCGTTGCCGGACTAAAACGTTTTATTAACTTTGAAAGGTTGCATACATTGTTACTGAACCAGACACATTCTACAGACTTCCACTGTAAGGCTAACCTATTCACTAGAATTCTCCTGATAATCCGATCATAAAACTGAATTGCCCAATCTGTGTTCATTGTTCTAGGTTTGTTCACATCAGGTTCCTTCACACTGTGTACAGTTGTCATTAAAGCTGCACAAAATGTCACTATCATCAATGTAAACTTGCTCTTGTCAATAACATTTTCAACTAATTCTGCTTTGATGACCAAGAGTGCGTCGCCAAATTGTTCGCTAGTTTCAATTCCGCTTCTTCTAACTTTACTCTACCAATAAATGTAGTAACAGACAAATGTAAGCGTATGCTACAAAGTCTTCACTCACGCTACTAACACCTCTAATGACTTCTGTCCGCAAATATATTTGACTTTTCTTGTGAATGCTGCTCCTTTGTCCTATCGTATTAAAAAATGTGCTGTGCTATTCTTTTGCGGCTGTTACAATACCAGCCTTTGTATCCAGTAGCAGGAGCGAAAACAACAACAAACAGAAAAAAAAATTAAGGCACTCATGTCTGAGTGGTGGCAACTCTGAAGGAATTGCGCTGGACAGCCTTCTTCAATTTTGTTCGCTTGTCACTTTCTTTCATCCTCTGTGTCCTTGTTTTCTACTTTCCAGTTTTTCTCCTTTTATCATTCTTTTTTTTCTGTTTATTTTTATATTTCTTCCCTTTTTTGTCGTTTTTTTCTCTCTCTCTCTCTTCATTTTCCTGCTTCCCTCCCACATCTTTCTAATTTTAGACGTGGTTTTGCGTGCGCTACAGCAAGCGAGGCCAACATACGACAGGCCGGGCTGCTAAGGTGCTGCGCACTCCAAATGATCACCAACGCACTCGAAAAACAAGAGAGAACAGGCCTCTCGTTGGCGTGAGCACCGTGCTCCGTATGCTACGGATGGCTATGCTCTACGAGGTCTTGCCAGGGTTACGCCAAGATACGTGAGACGAGCACAACGTATGGCAGCCCCGGCGTCTAAGTGCTCCACACTTAATACAGGAAAGAGCTCTGAAAGTAGAACTTTGCAAATAAGCCGAAAGCAAAATGGCCTGAACCCTGTCAAGAAGGTAAAATATATCCGCATAAGCTTGATTTGATTTTTTCTTCACTCTTTCGCAGTAACAAGAAAATAGAAAATAAATAGAACAACAAGTGACAAGAGCTGTTCACTATATTTTCGTACAAAATAATAGCTTTCGCTGCTTTAAATTTCTCTGCTTCTACGTTTCTTACTCCATCGACCATTAGTTTTACTACCGTTGGCCTGTCTCGTCTATACGTGGACAGCGCGCTCAATTATGGGAGCTGACGTGGTGTTGCCCCTCGGGAGGGGAAGGACAGGGGGCTTAATCACGTCTGCGCCGCTTTCGTTTCTTCCCAAGAGAAAGTGAAGCAGTCCTCCTCGCCACTCTTCGATTGCATAGGCCTAACACACCGATGTCCTCACCCACTCTGCACCAATATATCTCCGCTCACGTCCCCCCCTGTTTGCTCAGCAGCGAAAGAATCACTAACCGGCCTTACAGCGCCTGTTAGCGATCGCCGGCCTGCAAAGGGCTAACTCCTCTCACAGTCTTCGAGTTCATTATAATCACGACATTTCAGACAATGGCGCACAAGCTAATGCGTATGTACACATGCTTAAGCAATTCCTGCTTTCTTATTTTTCCGCTTCATTCTCTGTACTTAATATATTAGGCTTGCTGTGATGACGCAGTTTTTTTTGTTGTTGTTAATGGCCTCTGTGATAACACTGTCACATCGTACTCTTACAAGCGACCCTTAGGTATTTATATTTTTTCTTTTTTGTGCTAATAACTCTTTTCTGGATATAAAAAATCTTTACATACCTTGCCTCAGAAAATCAAAAGGAACTCCAAAAACAATCAATAGCAGTAAGTTGAAAAACACTGATGTCTGACCAAACTATACGTTTCTTTTTATTTACCGGAGTGTTTACACCGACTATCACTTAGACGCTGTTGTTTAAGTATTTAGGCGACTGCACTTAATGCCTTCTTCCACCGTTATACAAATAATATAGCTGCAATATAGCTGCAATATTGACTGCATTTATTAGCAAAGCTTTCACACGTGCACTTATGGCCTAAAAGCGAACAACTTCACGCATTATCTGTACACTCATACATTCAATAAGGCTGCATGGTAGGAAGGACATAGATAAATTTCCACAAAATGGCTAGATTCGGAGCAATTTTCTTTAGTATTTTATTCAAAATCATTTAGAATGCACCCAATTGAGAAGGTTCCTTCCTAGACAGCTGAGAAACCTTAAGCTTTTAGTATAGTTCATCTAAATATTCAGAAAAAGTACGCACGTTTTCTCATTTATTTCTATAGTACTGTCAAACTAAGCACTGCCTGATCTCTGTTCATAAGCAAAAACTCCGTTAGTGTTATAATCCTAAACAGCACCAAGAAAACCCACAGATGTTCGCTAACGCTCTTGTAGCCACACAGACAACCTCTTTGAGCGCAACATCTATTCTGCAGACACAAAACGCTGAAGCCGAAACGTACCATAACTGCCAGACATATTACAGTCTTTATGCGTTTGCTGCAGACGTCATTCAGGAATGCCGTAAAAACCTCAGTATGTTCGCGAGCCCCTCTCCACGCACCATTAATACCGGATAAATATTTATTCTAGAAAGGCTTGCACAATGCGCACGTCCAAGCATACCAATATTTTCCATTAATCTTTCCCACCCTCACTATGCGGTAATGTTTGGTCAATCTAGGCTTATACTAGTAGCCCATGAGCCAACTGAAACTAGGCTACAGAACATTTCGAAAACCCGTGCCTGTACGTGAGCAAGCTGCTTCTGGTTCGGGCAAACATCCAAAGACTTGCTGCACGCATCAGCCTTCATTATTGTATAAAATATTCAAAGTCAGCTTTCTGTTGCTTTCACGTCTTATACCATATTCCAACCAGGAAATTTCAGGCCACATATTTTATGTCAGGATTGCACCAGCCCTACATAGGCGCTAGACCTCAACGCAGAAAGCATACGCGGTCGACATACAAACAGTACAAGTCAGGTTATTCAGTGTATAGTATGTAGAAAACTCACTGATAGCGCACGCTCCCAAGGCAGACATGGCGGTTGCTACGCATCAGAGTTGAAAGCCACAGTGCGTGCAAGCACAAACTTGTTTAGATCAAAACTTGTGTTATTTGATCACCAACTTTATTTGCTGCTTTAGTTCAATAATATGGTCATAAGGTCATCTACAAGATAGTACTTATTCTCTCGTTTAAAAAGAAAAATAAACTTCTTTCTTTGCCACAGTTAAGTAAGAAACAAGTATTGAGTGGTGAAAGCAGGGGAATCAAAAGAAGATCTGAACGTTTTTTCTTCCTTACTTGAAGAAACCCACAGCATTCGTAATGAAGTATGTGTAAAACGATCACCAGAGTAGGAGACATTATTCAGGTATTAGACTGAGAGCGCTTCATATATATGATCTGTAGTGCTGTGGCATGCGTCCAGTTTGTCGTATAAATTGTTCAAAAACAACCATCATCATCCGGAGTCAGTGGCACATTAAGTGACGTTCGCTTGAGAAAGCGCATTTATTATAATGACGCTGGTGAGCATGAATGAATGGATCAGTCTTCGAATAATAGTATGTGTTGTAAAACGGACCTTAGCCTCATTCTCTGCAACAGAGAAAATACCGAGTAATAGTCCAGTCATGCGGGAGGCCCACTTTCTTTAGTGCTGCAGAAAAAAAAATTCTGGTGTATTCTTCGCAATTTAAATATCAGATATGGCTATTGCCTCCCTATAACCCACAGGCTTGGTTTTTGTTGCTATTTATAATGAGAAATAAAAAAATTAAGGCAGCTTCGCACTAGGTGTGCCAAGTCTTTCTTGTTTCTCCTTATTTCTCTCTTTTTTAGTGTTTTACGTTCTCTTTCTTGTACCTCTTTTTGTACCCGTTGCTTTCTCTTTCTTTCTATTGCTATAAATATACTTCTTTGTCATTTGTGCTTTTAATATCTCAATTTATTTTTCTTTACTTTCTTTTCATCTATTTTTGATTTGTTTTTCAGGTTTATTGTAACTATTTCCTTCTCTCACTATCTCTCTTATATGTCTTTCTCTGTCATTCTATCTTTTGAGGCTTTCTGCCTTGTTTTTCTCGGATTGTTGTCTTTTATTTCTCCTTTGCCCTTTTCTCACTCCTTTCTTCTTTCTTTATTTCTTTCCTATTTCTTTCTTGGTTTATTTCCTTCTATTTTATTTCCCTGTTTTTTATTTCTCTCTTTTTCTTTATCTCTATCACGTTTTTTTTAGTGCTTACTGTTGCTGATAAATGTTTTCGTTTAGCGCTTGCAGCTGCCGTACTCAGCAGTGAAAACTGTTATATTCCTTGTGACGCATATCCAGCTGTTGTTTTTGTTCGTGCACAAAAGTTCTTAGGGCCGCCTTACGGCAGCTTTACTGTTAAAAACTTGCACCGTAGCATTATGTAAGCAAATGTAAAAAAAAGAAAGAAAAAAACAGGAAATAAATAAATAAATAAGTGAAGAAAACAGAAAGAAAGACCACGTAAAGTGTTCTCATCGGCAGCCGTCGCCTCCCGCGGGAACAAGCTGTGTAGATCCGATAAGGGGCAGCAGCGTCAAGAAACTGTCGCTGTTGCACTGTTGCACTGGCCGGCGTTTTCGTTCACGATGAACGCTGAAGCCGAGAAGCGTGGCGAATTCCTCCGGGAGTTGTGACGTTCCTCTGTGTGTGTATAGAATTGTTGCCCATGGGTTTGTCTCACCAAACCTCAAAAGCTTTGCGGTGCCTTACGCTGACTTTTTGGTCGTCTTTTATTTTAAAATGAGAATTCATTTCTTTGTCAGGCTATGTCAGGCGTCCGGCAGCATCCGCGAGCCGGAATGTGTTATCTCTCAGCTCTCACTCTCTCTCCCATAGCAACAGCTCTGGGGACGCGTGCTTATTCTCACCCATAGCAACCAGAGAAGGTGGTGCGGGTGGAGTAGTGGAGAGTGAGTGGACAGGAGGAGCACGCTCTGGCGTGTCAGGGAACTCGCATCGTGGGAGCTCGGCGGAGCTCCCACGTGTGTGGATGCAGTGTAGGAGAGAGTAGGTGCAGAGCTTTGCCACTTCTTCTCTATCCGTTCACTCTCTCTCCTTCCTGCGCCCCATTCTCCCGTCCACTCGCTCGTACGTATATATAAATAGAGTGAAGCACGCACCTCACTCTCGACCGTTCACTGGCTGATGAATGTGTCAATGGATGCTTACTTTACAAATCCCAATCTCATCCTTAATTTACGCCTTTTAATTTACGCCAGGAACTCTCTGTGCAAGAAATGCATTCGCACATCCTCGCGATTCCCTTCGGGGAATTCACGTGCTCTTCAAAGTAGACGACTTCAACTTAATGAGTGTTTTAAATGCGAAACATTTTTTAGCGAACTTCGGTGACTTTGAGCGAATCTATCTATCTATCTATCTATCTATCTATCTATCTATCTATCTATCTATCTATCTATCTATCTATCTATCTATCTAGCCGCCCACGACGTTTAGCTCTCCTGACCGTTTCGATAGCGGTATCAATACCAAACTTGGTATGGCATAACATCACTGTATGAGGAACATACTTGACAAGTTATAATATGAAAATCATGAAATGTATGTATGAATGTCATGATTTACACTTCGTGGTCCTGCAGCTCTTGCGGTGGTTTTGTTAACATGGCATGTTGCAAAACTGGTATGGTATGACAAGATTGCATGGTGAACACAAGCAACAGACCCAAAGATGAAAATTATGATATGCGTGTCATGTAACGACATGACTACATCCCACGCTCATGATGCGCTCGCGGCCATTTCGCTAGCGTCACATATACCAAATTTGGTATTATGGTACGTGAATGGATGACGAAGGTATGTGACTGGTGCAAACATGATAATCATGAGATGCGTGTCATGTAAAACATGACTACATGCCACGCTCATGATGCCCTGGCGACCGTTTCGCTAGCTTCACTTATACCAAATTTGGTATTACGGGACATGAATGGGTGACGAAGGTATGATACTGGTGCAAACATGATAAACATGAGATGCGTGTCATGTGAGATTATGACTACATGTCGCAGTCAAGGCGCCAGTACATTTTGACGTGACGCGGTGCGCGTGTTCGCCGGTGTTCATTTAGTCTCGTCACGCCGGCAATGCCACGCCAGGCGCCGGTCCTGCCATATACTTGCAGGTGCGCGCCGCACTGCGTTGCCTTGATGCATGTGCGCTTCAGTGCGTCCGGCGTCCCTCTATCACGAAAAGAAGGAGAAGCAGTGTTGTCTGGGTAATGCATCGGCGCGAAATGCAGCATGTCGCATTTCGTGCTGGTTGCCGTCGGGCCGCGCCAACGGACGCTGCCACGGCCGCGCCGGTCGCGCCTGGCGTCAGACTATAGAGTGCTCCTGTTTTGCTAACGTAGCGTCGCTGTGCCCAGCGTACGCGCGCGTCAACGCTACATTGGAGAGTATTGGGCCCTTCATGATGCGCTCGCGGCCGTTTTACTAGCTTCACATATACCCAATTTGGTGTTACGTGACGTCTATGGATGACGAAATATATGACTGATGCAAACATGATAATTCTGACAGGCGTGACATGTGAGAATATGACAACATACCACGCTCATAGCGTGGTCGTGGCCGTTTCGTTAGCTCCACATATACTAAATTTGGTGTCGCGTGACGTGAATAAATGGCGAAGGTAAACGACACAATCAAACATGAAGTGATCAAGTGATGTACAGCATCATTTACCTTCACCTCGTAACGTTGTGCTGATTTTTAAGCTACATATCAACATTTCTCAGTCGTGTTCCACATAATATCAATTTCCACTGTACGTGTAATCTGCCAATTTTTTGGTCCTCCAGTTTTTTTTTCTTTTGGGTAGCTTATATTTCAGTCATTATGCGTTTTTACTCTGGTCACTCGTGGCTAAAGGCTGAACAAGTCTTGATAAGGTAAATATCGCTGAAAAAAAAGCGCTTCATAATAGAGTTGGTTGTTAAGAACAAAATTGAGAAACACTGTCGAAATTTGGGCTTGTTGGTGCATTGTGACGACTGAAAATAGCGCTAAGAAACGAGGACACAAGAAGAGGACACACAGCACAGGCGCTAAATTCCAACATAATGTTTATTACCACCGCACGCTCGCCTATATCACATGACATGAAAGATGCGCACAAAAAATTAATTTCTTAGAAAATACAATTCTTTATCACTAAGCGTAAGAGAGGGAGTGCTGACGCACTTAGACCCCAGTGAAGCGATAGCCTCAGCCTCAATAATCTCTCTAGTAAGCTTATCAAACATTCTCTCTATAACTGTGCATGCATTGAATATCGGCGCGCAGCCGCAGGGTTTACAATGTATGGCCAACCAACTCCCCTGGCCGTTTTTCACATTATTACAATGTTCTCTTAATTGATCATTAAGGCAACGGCCCGTCTGTCCAATGTACTCTTTACCACAAGAAAGCGGGATACGATAAACAACGCATATGATGCAGGGAACATAAACAGTTCGATGCTTCTTACTACACACTTTGGGTTTTTCGTCACGGTTATGAAGGCCACAAAGGCTGACCAACTTCTTGGGAGCCGAAAAGACAACCCTAACTTCAGAGCGCTTAGCTAATTTCTTTAGGTTGTGCGATATCTTGTGAAAGTATGGTATGACGACTAGGTGCTTCGGTTTCTCGGCATCACGACTCGCTGTACATCCTGGGTTGCGAAGCGTACGAAGCAAGCCTTCTGCAACTGAAGTTTGGACGTGCATAGGATAACCTGCTTTCAACAAACGGTCTGACTGATTATGAAAACTATTGGCGATTTTGTGCTCACAAGATTTCCTTAAAGCATGACGAAAACAATGACTGATGATGCCTCTTTTCACTAGTTTAGAGTGAGCTGATTGGTAAGGAAGGACCGGTTTGTTCGTACGTGGTTGGTACGCCCAACATATGCGGTTAGGATGAAAGGTGAAGAGGACATCGAGGAATTTTATGGCATTGCTCTCAGGCAGTTCGTGTGTGAAAGTCAAGGGTTTAAAACACTCAGAAAAATGTGAAATTATTTTTGCCAAACCTGCCTCGTCTGCTACCGTGTCATTAGTTAATAAAATAAGATAGTCATCGACATACCGGAACACTTTTTTTATCTTCAAATTATCAAGATGTAGGTAAATCGATCTGTCAATTCTACTTAAAAAAAATATGTCGCTCAAAATGGGCGCAATGCAAGACGCGATACAGATTCCGTCATTTTGAATAAAAGGCTTGTCATCCCATGAAATGTAGGTCGTCTTGAGATAAAATGATAAAAGTTCTAAAAACCGACTTACAGGAACACCACACTCGGTTTGAAATCTAACAGAGCCAAGCAAATCTATGCACTCTTCAACCGCAGGAAGCAACTGATCATGGGGAATAGAATAATACAAATCAGTCACGTCGACTGAAAAACCATAAACATGCTCATCAACACAAGTTTTCACATAATCTATGACTTGATCACAACTTTTTACAATGAAAGGATCATCAACGTCAAGCCGGTTCAACTGTTATTGCAAAAAAGTAGCAATCGATTCCTTACCAATCAGCTCACTCTAAACTAGTGAAAAGAGGCATCATCAGTCATTGTTTTCGTCATGCTTTAAGCAAATCTTGTGAGCACGAAATCGCCAATAGTTTTCATAATCAGTCAGACCGTTTGTTGAAAGCAGGTTATCCTATGCACGTCCAAACTTCAGTTGCAGAAGGCTTGCTTCGTACGCTTCGCAACCCAGGATGTACAGCGAGTCGTGATGCCGAGAAACCGAAGCACCTAGTCGTCATACCATACTTTCACAAGATATCGCACAACCTAAAGAAATTAGCTAAGCGCTCTGAAGTTAGGGTTGTCTTTTCGGCTCCCAAGAAGTTGGTCAGCCTTTGTGGCCTTCATAACCGTGACGAAAAACCCAAAGTGTGTAGTAAGAAGCATCGAACTGTTTATGTTCCCTGCATCATATGCGTTGTATATCGTATCCCGCTTTCTTGTGGTAAATAGTACATTGGACAGACGGGCCGTTGCCTTAATGATCGATTAAGAGAACATTGTAATAATGTGAAAAACGGCCAGGGGTGTTGGTTGGCCATACATTGTAAATCCTGCGGCTGCGCGCCGATATTCAATGCATGCAAAGTTATCAAGAGAATGTTTGATAAGCTTACTAGAGAGATTATTGAGGCTGAGGCTATCGCTTCACTGGGGTGAAAGTGCGTCAGCACTCCCTCTCTTACGCTTAGTGATAAAGAATTGTATTTTCTAAGAAATTAATTTTTTTGTGCGCATCTTTCATGTCAAGTGATATTTTTTGTGATATAGGCGAGCGTGCGGTGGTAATAAACATTATGTTGGAAGTTAGCGCCTGTGCTGTGTGTCCTCTTCTTGTGTCCTCGTTTCTTAGCGCTATTTTCAGTCGTCACAATGCACCAACAAGCCCAAATTTCGACAGTGTTGAACTTTACTTCTCGTACAACGGGCCCTTCTTTATGTTCATCCTCAAACCCATGTGCCACAGTCACCTACATCGCTCTTGCATACTGTCAAGCTCGATCCCTTACTTTTTGCATTCGCCACAGGATAATGCCTCAGGAAGTCAAGCGCCTTTTCGGCAACGTTGCCCCCTCAGTTGGTCATGGGCTTAGGGTGTGCAAAATCTTGAAGGCAGAATGGTATAGACAAGCACGTCTACATAAACAATACCTGTCCGCCCTTCTTTTTGATCGTCTCGAAGATACTGTGGCCAGGCAGCAGCTTCGACAATATCATAGCCTCGCCGACCAAAGCACCGAATTCCTCTGGGCTCGACAATTGCCGGTGCTACGCACAGGCATCGCCAAAAAAAGTAACCGACCTAAAGCCGACAGTTCACGTGCCTGAACAGATCACCGTGCCTCCTGACATTCTCCGGACTTTAAGCCTCGGGCCCAAGTTTGCGGTGGAACCTAAGATGTCTCCACCGGAACTTCTAGCCATGGTGCGACAAGTTTCGCGCCATGTGCCCGAACAAGAGCAACCACACTCCGTCTCAGAAGGCGTCGACACCGTTTCGCGCTACAGACCAGCTGGATCCAAAATTCCTCTCAGGAGAGTTGAGGCTTTTCTCAAGGAGCACTCTCTTACCGTCCTTCCCGCTGATAAGGAAGGAGGCTTCGC
Source organism: Rhipicephalus microplus (assembly GCF_013339725.1). Classification (NCBI taxonomy): domain Eukaryota; kingdom Metazoa; phylum Arthropoda; class Arachnida; order Ixodida; family Ixodidae; genus Rhipicephalus; species Rhipicephalus microplus. Next base: position 43,116,190 of record NC_051170.1, on the reverse strand, counting down.
CATCCTGACTCTGGGACTGTTAGGTTCTAAGGCTCACACTGCCGTAAGCTCTGTTTTCTCCTCTCGCGAGGACGTCCGCATTGAAAAAGTTAAATCGGAAGCAAAAAAGCTATGCAAAGACCTTGACCTCCCTCGAGTTGTCGGTGGCATCACAAATAGTAAGCATGACTTTTTAAAAGTGTTTTTTAATGCAAAGACTCACAAAAGCAATATGCCTTTTAGGGTAATTGTTTCAGAATGTGATACTTGGCAGAAATCGATTGCTACTTTTTTGCAAGAACAGTTGAACCGGCTTGACGTTGATGATCCTTTCATTGTAAAAAGTTCTGATCAAGTCATAGATTATGTGAAAACTTGTGTTGATGAGCATGTTTATGGTTTTTCAGTCGACGTGACTGATTTGTATTATTCTATTCCCCATGATCAGTTGCTTCCTGCGGTTGAAGAGTGCATAGATTTGTTTGGCTCTGTTAGATTTCAAACCGAGTGTGGTGTTCCTGTAAGTCGGTTTTTAGAACTTTTATCATTTTATCTCAAGACGACCTACATTTCATGGGATGACAAGCCTTTTATTCAAAATGACGGAATCTGTATCGGGTCTTGCATTGCGCCCATTTTGAGCGACATATTTTTTTAAGTAGAATTGACAGATCGATTTACCTACATCTTGATAATTTGAAGATAAAAAAAGTGTTCCGGTATGTCGATGACTATCTTATTTTATTAACTAATGACACGGTAGTGGACGAGGCAGGTTTGGCAAAAATAATTTCACATTTTTCTGAGTGTTTTAAACCCTTGACTCTCACACACGAACTGCCTGAGAGCAATGCCATTAAATTCCTCGATGACCTCTTCACCTTTCATCCTAACCGCATATGTTGGGCGTACCAACCACGTACGAACAAAGCGGTCCTTCCTTACCAATCAGCTCACTCTAAACTAGTGAAAAGAGGCATCATCAGTCATTGTTTTCGTCATGCTTTAAGCAAATCTTGTGAGCACGAAATCGCCAATAGTTTTCATAATCAGTCAGACCGTTTGTTGAAAGCAGGTTATCCTATGCACGTCCAAACTTCAGTTGCAGAAGGCTTGCTTCGTACGCTTCGCAACCCAGGATGTACAGCGAGTCGTGATGCCGAGAAACCGAAGCACCTAGTCGTCATACCATACTTTCACAAGATATCGCACAACCTAAAGAAATTAGCTAAGCGCTCTGAAGTTAGGGTTGTCTTTTCGGCTCCCAAGAAGTTGGTCAGCCTTTGTGGCCTTCATAACCGTGACGAAAAACCCAAAGTGTGTAGTAAGAAGCATCGAACTGTTTATGTTCCCTGCATCATATGCGTTGTATATCGTATCCCGCTTTCTTGTGGTAAATAGTACATTGGACAGACGGGCCGTTGCCTTAATGATCGATTAAGAGAACATTGTAATAATGTGAAAAACGGCCAGGGGAGTTGGTTGGCCATACATTGTAAATCCTGCGGCTGCGCGCCGATATTCAATGCATGCAAAGTTATCAAGAGAATGTTTGATAAGCTTACTAGAGAGATTATTGAGGCTGAGGCTATCGCTTCACTGGGGTCTAAGTGCGTCAGCACTCCCTCTCTTACGCTTAGTGATAAAGAATTGTATTTTCTAAGAAATTAATTTTTTGTGCGCATCTTTCATGTCATGTGATAGTTTTTGTGATATAGGCGAGCGTGCGGTGGTAATAAACATTATGTTGGAAGTTAGCGCCTGTGCTGTGTGTCCTCTTCTTGTGTCCTCGTTTCTTAGCGCTATTTTCAGTCGTCAAAATTGAGAAAAGTGAGATTAGGGAGACCAATACAGGTGTGTAACATGTTATCACTTAATTTGTTTATATACATTTTTTGAATATATTGTGCAATGATTTCAAATTCAAACTGTTTAGGAAAAAAGCCCTCAGAAGGCGTCATGGCAGGGAAATGCCCTTTTGTGGCCTTGGCTTGCTATCGTGTTTAATTTAAATGCCATAAATATTGCACATATATGACTCCTCCTGCTATAGATAAAGGTCGTTCAAATAAGCCTTCGACTACTACGTATGATATATGTACATGATCACCCATCTTACAGCACTTTTAGTAGCAATAAAATTGACATATTTGCTCTCACGTGAGTGCCGACATTACATTAGAGCACGAGCTACCTTTCACAGACCAGTGTAACCTTTTGTTACTAATCGGTACACCATAAGCACATGACTACTACATTTACGCAAAGACGCCATACCTCGAAGGGTTAGGTTCCAAAGCAAAAATACAGCATAGACGGTGACTGCTTACTGGTAAACATGAAATTGATCCGCACGGTGCGAAAAAAGTCCGCGAAATTTTGTCTTCTACTTCACCATATTTTCCCTTGTCATTGTTTATTGTGGTGAAGGCCTAAATGATTAAAAAATGACCGCCAATGTTAGCGGCAACGGCGTCAACATGAGTGGTGCAAAAGAAAAAAGAAGGCCAGGCCTGTGCAGAATGCGCAGCATAATCACTGTGAAAGCTAGAAAGCTAGAAAAGCTCAGGCTTTTCTAACATTTTTTGGTATCTGCTACAAAACACTGCTGGGTACCAACTACGCCATAAATAATAATAATTTTTGTGTAGTAGGCCAACATTCACTATGCTATCTTTCGTCATGTTTTCGGGAAGCATGGTATCCGCTACACATTTGTTAGGAATTTTGTGCAATTTTTTAGCCGCAGTGGCTGGCAACGATCAAGAATTATGCCTGAACTAGGTATGCGCCACAGTCAATAGGTAATGAAGAACAAGTTTTCTAATAGGTTGGAGCGTTGTACGACACACTCGTTGCGCAATTTGCATTTTGTGACGCCGGGCGGTTCCTTTGATGTTCCTAAACACTTTATTACTCACATTAACGCGATTCTTTTCCCGACGTCAAGCCTGCCTAAGGCCAGTTTAGAAATGAGTTCCAAAAACTGGCGCGACTCAGTGGTGGAATGCTGGGTTAGCATGCAGCGGACCTGGGTATTCCGTATTTTATTGTATTTCGTTTTCTTTTAGAACGCGATAGACCCTTTTCATAAATACGCCACCTGACGGTGACCTTTTTGTCAGTTTCACTTCGCAAAGAAGCGTGGGATAGCTATCGCACACATCAGGCCATGTAAACCAGGCCGTCAAATGCGTGGGTGCTGTGATGTTTGTGTTGGCGGCTAGTTCTCCGTATCACCCGCTGTAATCGCACCGCTTTCTAACTCCAACGAGCTCCTAGTACTCTCCGATAAGCTTTCTGAGCGGCTTCCGCTACACAATGAGCAATATTTTGTACCCTTCAATGAGTTGGACGAGCAGTTTGGCTTGTTATGACTGGCAAGGCATGGATAATGGATCAAGCCTGCAAGAGACTCTCATAGGCGTGCCCTCCCGACATGGTCCGCTTCCTGCAGGAACGCAAGAGGTGTCTGTGTGCACTGCAAGAAACGCGCATCAGCGTCGCTGGGACATGGATGGAAAAACTTTATTTCGTCAGAAAGCAACTGAGGATGATTCTGTGTTAGATGGCCATCAACCCAAGGTTGGTGGCGACCTGTGTGGCCCACTCCACGACCCTTAACTGGACGACTGGGTCTGAGCTGGTCAACACGGCCTCCCAGTGCTCAAGAGAGGGATCACGCATAATATCCACCGGCGGCGGCACTATGCTACATTCCCAAAGTATGTGATCATATGTTGCCACAGCCTGACACCATTTGCATTGCGGCTTAATCTCCTCCGGGTACATTTTGTTCAACACGTAAGGGTTGGGAAAAGATCGCGTCTGCAGTTTTCTCCAGACGCATTCCTGCGCCTTAGTCAACCGCTTGTGCGGGGGCGGATAAAACCTCCGCTCTAGTTTATAATGATTCGTTATGTCATGAAAGGACACCAGCCCATCTCTTGCGGACCTCCCCGTAACTGGCGGCTCACCTACCCGGCTGACGAAACCTCGAGCATTCAGGTGAGCCGCCTCGTTCCCAGGGTTCCCAGAGTGTGCTGGTACCCAGACAATTTCTATTTCTCTCATTTCTCGTCCCGTGGCCCTATGCAGAAATCGTGCAGCGGTCGCCGATATTCTGCCCCTCGCCAGATTTCGGATGGCTGTCTTTGAATCACTGAAAATCAAATCTGACTGCGAATTAGTTATAGCTAGCGCTATTGCCGCTTCCTCTGCAGTTTCCGAGGAGCGGGTTTTGACCGATCCAGAAGCGATCAAGCGCCCCCGCCTGTCCACCACCACAATCACAAAAGCGTCTTTGTCCTTATATTCCGCAACATTTGTATAGACTGCCGCTTTGTACTCGCCGTACTCAACGTGTAAAGCTCTGGCTCTTGCCTGCCTGCGCTGCGTATGGTGAATCGGATGCATATTTTTGGGCAAAGGTTTTATGTACAAGGCCTTATGTAACTCTCGCCGCACCTGAACTTTAGTGTCCCCAGTGGGAGCCTCTGCTCCAATGCCAATCCTTTCCAATATAATCCTGCCCGCTTTGGTTGTCGAAAGCCTAGCGTGCTGCATCACCAGATGCGCCTCCCATAATTCATCCAGGGTGTTGTGTACCCCTAGTTTTAATAGCCTTTCTGTAGGCGCGTTGTTAGGCAACCCAAGCGCTGCCTTGTAAGCTTGCCGGATCATAGCCTCGACCTTACCTTTTTCTGCGGCATCCAGCTTCATATAAGGTGTCGCGTAAGTAATCCTGCTGAGCACAAATGCCTGTACCAGCTTACAGAGTTCTTTTTCTTTAACCCCGCTCTTACGGTTAGCGATTCTTCTGATTAGCCTGACAGTAGCATTGACCGTGGTCTTAAGTTTTTCAAGGGCCACCCTATTCTTCCTGTTAGTTTGCAGATATAGGCCAAGAATTCTAATCGTTTGAGCTTCAGCTACCTGCCTACCCCCTACCTTTACCTCTAACGGCGGTGGCGGAATATAGTGTCTTGCATGTAGCCCTCTGGGTTTGTCCCGAACCACAAAGAGCTCGGGCTTTGGCTGAGAGCATGAAAGTCCCGCCTCCCCTGTCAACTCTTCGACAATATTAACTGCCTGTTGCAGTGTTTCTTCCAGATGCGCGTCACTACCCCTGGTTACCCATAGGGTAATATCATCTGCATAAAATGTGTGTTTGAGTCCCGGTATCTCCTCCAGCCTCGGCGGTATTTTAATTAAGGTGATGTTAAACAGGAACGGTAACAAAACTGAACCCTGCGGCGTCCCTTTGCCTCCCAACGCGAATGAGTCCGATTTGATATCTCCTATTGAAATTTCTGCGGTTCGGCCCTCCAAGAATGATCTGATGTAGCGAAATGTCCTGACCCCTGGGCCAATTTCTGATAGGTTATTCAATATTGCCTCATGCGAAACATTGTCGAAAGCTTTATTCAGGTCAAGCCCCAATACAGCTTTGGTGCTCGTGCCATGCCCGGGATTGACTACATCATGTTTTAACTGTATCATGACATCCTGTGTGACAAATTGGCCCTGAAACCTATCATAGTTGGGGGAAAGATGGCATTGTCCTCTGCATAATTCTGAAGCCTATTGAGAACCACGTGCTCCATCAATTTGCCCACGCATGATGTCAGCGATATGGGGCGCAGGTTTTCCAAGCAGAGTTTCTTGCCTGGCTTCGGAATAAATATAATCCTAGCATGCTTCCATTGTGCTGGAATCTCCCCGGCCACCCAATACTCATTTATCAAGTCAGTGATCGCCCCGACCGATTTGAAGTCTAGGTTTCTCAGCATTTTATTAGTAACTCCATCCGGGCCTGCGGCAGACGTAGTACGCAGCTGCCCCATGGCAAACTCCACCTCCGCAATTGTGAACTCTTCATCTAGGTCTGAGTTTTCCACCCCCGAGTAGTGTGGTAAGCAACCGTCTACTCCATCAGTTATGTACCGATTCCGGAGTTCCTGTATAAACTCTCCAATTGTGCCTTCATATTGATGCATTAACCGAGTCATTTGCCCCCGTTGCGCCGATTTTGTTGCTGCCGGATCCAAAAGATGCCTTAACAGCTGCCATGTTTTTTTGCATCCAAACTGTACATTCATGCGATCACAAATCTGGCCCCACTGCTTGGCTTGCAACTCAATTGTATAATTTTCGATTTTACGTTCTAACTTGGCAGTCCTTCTGCGAAGGACGCCATTATGATTTTGCTTCTTCCACCTTCTCAAGAGACTCGCGTGCGCTTCCCACATGTGTAATAGTCTCGAGTCAGCGGTAAACTCCTCCTGCTCGACTGGCACTTCTACCGTGGTATTACTTACATCCTCCTTGAGCGCCTGTACCCATGCATCCAGGTCATTAATTTTCCCGTTTACAGTGTCTGCTCTGTTTTTCCTAAATCTGTCCCAATCTGTAATTCTATGCCCCCTCACTTTGTCTTTATGCTTCGCAGCGCTAAACGTCGTGGAAAGGATATAGTGATCACTTCCTAGCGCTTGTCCCGTGTTAATCCACTTTGCATTACTGATGCCTCTAAAAAACGTAAGGTCTGGGGAGGTATCCATGCTTACGCTGTTGCCTATCCTCGTATGATCTTGTGGATTGTTTAACAGCGTCCATCGCAGATCCCGGGCAACTTGCCAAAGCCGATTGCCCTTTGGGCTGGCTCGAATATAACCCCACTCCGGGTGAGGCGCATTGAAATCTCCTACCACTATAAGCGGAGCGCGAGCTGCTAACCGTTGAGTTTGAATCAGCAGTTGTGGCAAGCCCAATCCTTTATCTTTTGGAGAACTATACACATTAAGTAAAAACAGACTCTTCTCATACTTTCGTTTAGGCAAAATCTCAAGCAAGACATAGTCTTCCCTGCTGCTATCTACGGAATGCTGAATGGCAGTGATGTTGCGATGGACTAGCACGGCTGTGAAGACGCGTGATACGACCCTTGAATCAGTTCCTGGCGCTGTAAATGCCTTAAATCCAGGTAATTTTACGGAACCACTAGCCTCCTGTAAGGCTATTATGTCTGGTTTACTGTCCAGATTTTGTACGTGCAACTGCAGGTTACCCCGCTTTTGACGAAAGCCCCTGCAGTTCCACTGCCAAACCTCAATTTGCTGGCGAGGCGCCATGATGAGGCACCAGGTTGACTAATGGCACTTGGCCACCCACAGGAGGCAGTCTTGCCTCCAATAGAGTATGAAGCTGCTGAAACATGCCCATGACCTGGGTTTGGGAATCCTTAAATTCAGTGGAGAGCATGCCGAGACGCTCCTCTATTGTGTCTAATCTGGCTTCGATCTTTTCGACTCGAGCCTCCAACCTATCCTGTCTTTTCCCTTGTTTGCCTACTTTATCCGCAAGTGTTGTTACATCCGACTTAAGACTAATGACCTTAAAAACAGGCTGTGGCATGTCTACTGGTGACGTTTCGGCTAATCGTTTTGCGTTAGCAACCTCATCCCCCGGCAGTGGTCTCTTCACTGTCCCCCGATTCTCCACTTCCATAGCTGCACTCTCCTGTACGCGAGCAGACGCCTCTTGCGTCGCTTTCTGTAGGCCTTGCACTGCTGGTGCCTGTGTCCCCTGCCGTTGGTCGTTTCTAAGTGCGCGTTCCATCTCTGCAATTCTGTTTTCCATTCTTTTAATCAAGTCTCCCTGTCGCTGAACCAGCGCTGCTAACTCCCTCTCTCGAGCGGTTTCGTTCTGGGAGGCCGTGCTTGACAAGCTCACCTTTTTGTTGGTGTCGCGTGCGCAGCTGTTGGTACTGGATGCTCGTCCACCATCTTGGCCGCCCCCGCGCCCTGGCAATGGCGGGAAGGAACTCGACCGGTCCCTGCTTTTGCTTCTGCCTTCTTTACCCCTCTGTGACCGCTCCGTGGCCCTCGAGGAACGCTTATCGTTGCCAGCTTCGCTCTCTCTTTCGATGCTCTGCTGCCGGCCTGTCGGTGGCTTGCGAGCCAGGCGAAACTTGCAGTTCCGGCTCCCTGTGTGATGCGCACCATGGCACACGATGCAGATCGGCGTGCACGTAGGTGGCTCTCCTTCTGGCGGGGCAGGATGGTCCTTCCCGCAACGGTGACATAGGTTGCTCTTCGGACGATAGCAAACGTCCACTCGATGTCCAACTCGTCTGCAGTTGTAGCAGGTCTCGACTAAATTTCTGTACGGGATCACAGCGTACAGACAGTTCCAGTAAGTAATCTGCCGGGGTATGTGTTTTCCCCCGAACGTAATCTGAATCGCCTTTGACTTTCCCAGAGGTCTCGCGTCCAGAATGTCTATGCCTTCATTCTTCTTCAGGAATCCCGCCCGAACTTCTTCCACTGGGCATCCATCATAAGCATTGTATATCACTCCCCGCACGGAGTTCTCCAACGGCGCCACGAACGCCGAAACCGGCAGGTCACGATCACCCAGCTTGAGCGTCTTCACAGTCGCATATGCCCCACTGCGATTTATGCACGGTGTGCTCACCGTCAACGTGTTGTTTGTGCCATTAACCCGCACAATGTCTTCTTCCGCGGCAATCGCACTCGTTAGACGCGCTGCTGCTCTCAGTGCACATCCGAGTTCTCTCGCTGTCACAACACTCAAGTCCCAATTCTGGGGCCTGTACACAATCTTGAAATCCGTGGCTGGCAACTTGAGAAACGGTCCGCGTTTCTTCCATACCGGCGCTTTCCCCCGCTTGACTTGCTGCGCTCCGTGCGTCTTGCGCCCGTCGCTGCCGGCCTGCGTCTCGCAAGGCTTACTCTTGGCGTTGTCGCCATGCTGACTCTTCTTAAATCGGTTCTGTGCCTTAAGCACTGGAGCCCACTCTCCCGCTTCAAAATCTTCGGGTGATATAGTCTCCCCTTCGACGTAGTACTCCATTTTCAGCCCAACAAGACCCACGGTCACCGGGCGCAAGTCAGACGCCGGGCGACGCGGCCCAGGCCAGGCTTGGCCTAGGAGATAGGCCTAGCCTTGCCACCGCGGGGTTGATAGGAAAATCTCGGAAACTCCAAAAACGGGGACAAACTTGCCTAAACGAGTGGTGTCCGTAGGTACAGGGCAACCTCCTGCAGACGAGCCCACTGACAGCAAGTCCAGAAAAAAGCGCGTCCGCCGATAGTCGGTCACCGGGCCGGAGCTCATGCGAAACACGTCCGCACAGCGTCTCACTCCAGCCGCCTCGCTGGGACAAACAGCCTGCGTCGTCTGCTGCAGTGCCCTCACAATGGCCGCAGACTGTATGTAGTTCGCGTCCACGGTGCAAGAGGCGCCCTTTTACGAAAAGGGTCTATAGTGCTTACAGGCACCGATGGCGGTGGCGGTGTTGGAAGCGGGGAACTATGGCAGCACTCTTCGAGCTCATGAGAGATTTTGCTGTAAAAACATCAATACAAACGCAAAGAAGGCGGGCTAACCGTGTCAACGAGTTTATCAAGTACGCTAGCGAGGGATTCAGAAGTACAGGCAAATTCATTGAAAAGTCTGCATCTCTTGTCACACTTACCATTTTAGGGGCGAAGCTCTTATAGCGGCACCCGTTCGTCCCTCGTAGCTGTTGTAGTAGTGTGTAACAAGTATAACATTTGGACCTCCAAGGTAGTGCCGGTGAGAAATTTTTTCTGTGCGTTGTTGAAAAATAAAAGACGGTGCTCGACGTACATGCCAATGGCTGCTAAGGGGGAAGGAGAGACAGGAGAATTCGGCTTTTAGTTAACGCGCACGCTGCGAATTTTTTATTGTTCAACAACGCACAGAAGACAAGAAAGGGTTGCTACGTTATACTCGCTGGGCGTAACCTTCTAGGTTTTAGAAAGGTTCAGTGAGCATTCGGCCGCAGTGCCATAAATATAGTGAACTAGTATATACCATGAACTCGAGCTGCTTAAAGATGGGAAGTAAACACGAAGCGCAAGCCGTGAGAAAGTGTGCGTGTGCCTCCTCTCGTTCAGTCCTTGGAATGTCCGCTGGATGGCGGGGCTTCTATATGAGGAATATATGATGAAAAGATGCGAGATGGCGGTACTTGGAATGTTGAATAGGTGGGCGAACGGACACACAGACAGATGCATGGACGGACGCACGGATGGACGCAGGAGTGGATGCATGGACGAAAGCAGGGACGGACGCACAGATGAACGTGCGGACGCACGAACAGACGCACGCATGGACGGGCGCATGGACGCACGGGCGGCTACACAGACGCACGCATGGATGGACGGAATCAAGAACAAATGGACGGACGGATGCTTCACCCCACTATCCATCATTCACTCCGTGGATATGCTACCATTTTGATTTTATTGTTTTGTTTAATTCCAAATTTGAAAAATAAAAACAAATATCAATGAGCTGTTTATCTGTGAAAACGTTATTTCCAATCGCGCGCGACAGCGAACTGTCACAATAGTAGGCCATTTGTTCACGCCTAATTTCTCGTGAGCAAATGTTTCAAAATACGGATAGAATCTTGTTCCTTTTTCTCGAGCTTGAAATTAAATAATAAAATTTTGTTTTTTGCGTGTGTAGGGCTTGGAAAAACAAAAAAAAACTGTTCTAGAAAGTACACCTCTATTTTTTTCATATTTTATTGCCTTTATTTGCATTGAAAAAAAATGGATCGCAATACTACAAAAAAAATACAAGCATTAGAAATCCGACGAGTAGATACAAAATAATAAATGTGTCTTACCACCAGAAGATGGAAAAGTGCACGAGCACAATTTATGACTGGGACAACAAATAACGTTCCTTATTTTCGAAAATTAGGTGGTCTGATAAATTATGAGGTTCTTTTAAAAAAAGAAGCCGAAATTGGCGCACGTGCAGTCTACAAATGCAATGAAATCAGTGTAGAGAGAGCAGTGGAACACGAAGACGGACTGTGATGGTTGGCTTGCATCTAGTTATCCCTTGCGATAAATAAATTTTTTGTTCACTGAGTCGATTCCTGCTTGTATAATATCGTTTTCAAAAATGTTGCTATAGAGGATCTAACATTGGGAACGACTACATCAGAGTACAGGTAAAAACTCCCAAGCATTTCCTTGAGGTTGAACATGGTTAAGTGCGAATACACGGGGTGATGCTACGAGGGGTATTTATTTATTCGCACTATTATATTTATTAATCACACTATGGTGCCTTTATGGTGTAATGGTTCCTGGGAATCGCAATTTCATCACACGGGGGAGTTTACGTTAACTCACTGGCGAATGCCAACGGATTTTAACTTTACTCCCCCTCACGACCCGCTCTCGACGGGAGACTGAGAGAGAAGGCGGGCGCGCGAGAGAGAGGGGTGCGCGCGCAGCTGCAGCGAGCGAGGAGAGCGGAGGAGCGAGTGAAGAGGGAGGGGGTATAAGGTGGGTTACTGACACCGATATCACCGTCGCGTCCGTGGCTTATTCGGTAGAGCGTCGCGCTGCGGCCCGCCAAGTCCTCTTTCTTTTAAAGATACAGAGAAGACTGCGGACGCCACCGACGGCGGTGGATGGTTTGGGGTCGCTTATAAAATGTATTCACACTTAAAAAATATTGCAAGAGGTGCGTATGTTGAAATGCGCTGCTTTAATATGAATGCAGGACCTGTCTGTTCATGAGCGTTATTCATGGACGCTAACTCTGTCAATATTTTAGGCTGATCGGAGCCTCATTTCAAGTGTACACTGGTTACAGGTATACCCCTAGTAATTGACTTTTCGGTAAATTTTGTGGGGCAACAGGACTCAAGGCTTATTGCATGCATAGAGCCCAAGACATTGATTGGTGGCGAAGTGTCCACAAAAAAAAAAAGCTTCGTAAATGGGGCGACACGAGCTGATACGAAGTTTTCGCCGAAAACACCCATTTTCTCCTGGTATCTTCGCACATGCTTGCTACAGCTCTGCCGTCCTCAATTCACAATATTTAATAAGCAGAAAGAAGCTCTCTGAAACACGCTCACCAGCGGATGGGCCACGCCTGCTTTGTTTGACATAGTTATTTCCGCTGGTAGTGTGAAATTAAGGAGGCACCACCCAAAAACATTGGCTGGGAGACGTCGAGTTTGGAGAGAGCCCAAACCCAGATAATAAATGGAGCGTTTTTCGAACGAAGAGCAGATTCTTGTCTAGGCGGCTGGCATAGAGACGTCAGAGCGAAATAGAAAATGCAAAGACTACGCGTGAAAGGGCGCGATTAAAGGAGTCTTTCATGCACATGACTTTTGTAAAATTTCGAACTCATTCAGCTTCGATTTGCGGGAGATTGGGGCCATGGAGTGTTTGCTACAGCGTGTGCTAATTGAAACTCGCCTTGTGATTGGCGCAACAGCCGCTGTTCAAAAGGGTTCCCCATGCGCAACATGCAGGTGATAAAGACAAATGCTCAGCGTAATCAGCAAATCTTGTAATGGGAAGCCAGCAATAACTACAACATATCTGTAAGTACAAGTGAAAAAATGTGAAAAGAATTCAAGAAATCAGTTCTTAGACTGGCGACGTTTGTAACCTGCATCTGTGTCTGAAACCGCGCGAAGCGCCGTGCTTATAATACATAGCGGCGTTCCGTAAAAAAAAAATGTCACTTACAAGCCCTGTCGTGTATGCGAACAGAGCTTCCATTCGAAAAACGAAGTGGAAGCCGAATGAACAGTCCTAAGATGGTAGTGAAAGCGTGCGTTCTCACAATAAATGTCAAAGAGGAATTATTTTTGTTAATTGTGGGTAAGAAAACTACTTGCAGAGAGGATTAATGAATCCTTCGAACACATGTGGTCTCAGCTTCCTCCATTCACGCATGTGAGTGCTCTGAGGACCCTGCGATACAATGAGGAAGAATAACGATGGAGAGGAAATGGTGGATAGTCAGTTGGTAGTGATTTCATGCATCTGCGTTTGTAGAAACGCCTAAATATTCAACTTTTTCTCGAATGTTTTCAAATCTCCTGAGAAACTTACACAATGAATGTTTCGTTTTGACATCATCAACGGAGTTGTGAAGTCACTGACGTCCATGCAAAGTTCAGATAGTTTTCAAGCTTCCTCGACGACTCAGTTACCATATTTTTGCATTCAAGTAGGCTTGAATGTTTGACGACAAAACTATCTGAGCCAACGGTCAGTAAGTGTTCGCAGTCCTAACCACCTGACAGAGTAAGTTGGTCAAAATTACAGAAAGATGAAACTTTAAAACCTATGTGAAGGTAAGCTTAATAGCTTGACCCAAATCAATGATAGAGAGTTAAAAGTGTCCCCTGGAAATATTCTCTGTGACTCTCACGAAAATTGCTGTGAGAGGCAAAAGAATCTAGTTTTTGCCCTGAAGCATAAGTTGATGTACCAAATCCGATGAAGAAACATCATAAAGGGTGCTTACCAGCGCAAACGACAGGGCAGGAGGGGACAGGAGAAGAGACGAGACAGAGCGCTGAACGACAACATGAGGCTGGAGCGAAGAAGTCAGGAAAGGCCCGTTATATTAGAAATGAAACTCAAGAGACAGTGGGATTAGGCGTGTTGGTATAACATCATAAAGGGTGCTTACCAGCGCAAACGACAGGGCAGGAGGGGACAGGAGAAGAGACGAGACAGAGCGCTGAACGACAACATGAGGCTGGAGCGAAGAAGTCAGGAAAGGGCCCGTTGTATTAGAAATGAAACTCTCCAGCCAGGAAATGGCCCGTTGTATTAGAAATGAAACTCTTGAGTTTCATTCTTCTCTCGAATGGCTGACATCCACGAATAATGAACCTTCCATTGAACAGAGTTATTAGAAAGTACTGAAAGGCCCATTGTTTCAACTCATGGCAGCTGAGCGCGTGAAGGTGTATCGTCGACTCAAATAGACCCATGCAAGCTTTGTTAAAGTCAAGTATAGAGCAACTACACAGATGTGGATGCGAATATATAAACATAACTTGCATATGAAAGGAGTAATGCCAGTTGTTAATGTTGTTAAAAGTACAATGATTGATTGTTTTGAGGCACCACATCACCCGTGCATTTTAAACTGATCACTAAGCTTTATATTGTGAAATCTCTTCATAAAAAGACAACCATTGTAATCTTAAAAAAAACTGTACAGCTAGCCTTCATCGACCACAAAAAATTTTTAGCTCAGAATTTGATAACTGTTGCATACTTGCCAATATTAACCTCTCCAGGGCAACTAGTATACTTTGAACTATGGATTCTATGCCCCGCACTAAGCAGTGATAGAGATACTTGAACACAATATAAAGCAGTTTGTGCCGATGCCCGGGCTAACACAAGTAATGTATGACTTAAATACATGTTTTAATTCTCTATAAGGCAGCAGTATATACGTTCTTATGCTCACCTCATCTCCAGTCAGCTGACTGAAAGTCTTCAGCTAACATTTCTTTGAACATGTAATAATATTGATGTGCTTGTCAGAAGTCAGTGTTCTACATCTGTAAGTGTGTTTACAATAACTGTAACGTAGCCTTCAATATAGGGCAATGTCAGGCGCAGTAGAATTCATGTAAAGATAGGTACATAATCGACAAAAAGAAGGAACCACAGAGCTATTATTCGTATAGTAATAGCTCGTCTTCCAATGGCGTCCGCATCTCAAGCAAACGATGCACCTGCGGTATTGCTACGCCACAGGCATCTAATCTAAACGCACCATTGAATTGGGATCTTTGTGCATAGGCGGGCCATTTGCGGAGGTCTTTTCCCTGTACGATGGGTTGCATGAACAAAGAAGGTAGCGCCTGACTTTTAGAGAAACCAAAGAGATAGCGAAATCATAAACTATGCTTTTCTCCCCCCTCCCCCGAGCAAGAAAAGGCTTTGACCCAACAAAACGTAGATCCCAGAATACGACGATCACTTTGTTGTTATGCTTAGATCAGAACTGCCGGCGGCCATTCCCTTCGGTCGGGGCTGTTTTCTTTATGAAAGGTTTCCTCGTTAATGCCGACCATTTCTCGTTCTTATTGCTTTTCAGTGAGTACGAGCAGCATTCTAGGTCCACTATGACCAATTGTCCTTCAATTGCTTCCATTTAAATTGGGGGAGTCAGACTCGCCTTAAAAAGTTATGTGATACACCTGTGCACGTGACAGAAAGTGTGCGTTTTTTGTGCGAAGTTAGATGAAAAAAGCCACTTTAGAAGCCTAGAGAACCATTATGACGATTATTATGCTACAACCGAAGACGCATGAAGGCCCTCAGTGGTGTAAGAAAGTGAAACGAGCACACGTTGTCAAAAGAAGTAACCCTCACAAAAGGCAACAAAGATCTTTTTGTAATCAGCTGTTTGGCGCATGGGCTACAACTATGGCTGGCATGATGGCTGCTTTTCATGCCTCACTAAGGTCATGTTGTATAAATAGAAACCGGAACATGCATGTAACTGAGGATGACTGTTGCACTTCCAGCAATCACCACTGTTTACAACCATACGTGCATATGTATCAGCACATGGACCAGTTGCTATTTACGGGGAATACGTTGTTACAACCTTCAATTATGGTGCATTTCTCTAGCGCCGTTTCACCGCAGCACATTTTTATTCCAGTTGCATTCACTTTTGAACTGTGTTTTTTCTTCATAAATGAGTTTTTGGATTTTTACAGTTTTATTTGATTTTTTCGCTATACTGACTTATTGCTACCAATGGCAATCGCTTTCTTTAATCGCACCTCTATGTGCAGCAAATAACGCTTGCGTTGGCTTCACCTCTCACAGCAAAGCAAGAAGCAGAGCACCCTTTACAGGAAAGCCAGTCAAATTCGCAATGGTTGACGACCAACCCCCCCCCCCCCCCCCCCCCCCCCCAAAAAAAAACCAAAAAAATCACAGGCTTGTTAATACGAAGTTGAGCTGGGCTGTGGTGTTAGCTGTGTTATTTATTCCAAACACTTATTTCTTTGTTATCTCGCCCCGGATCCTGTCTAACTTCTTTAGACCGTCCACGTAAAATCTTGCAACTCAGAATTTGTTTTTCTCTTATAAAAAAATCATCACTATTTCTAAAGAACTTGGCTTGAAAATTTCGGGTAGAGTCTTTTCGGGTTCAGAAGTTGTGAGCCTGTTGTTCGAAAGTATGTGATGCGTCATAGGTGAACAGACACTAGTAAAGAAAAAGCTTAAAGCATAATGGATTCGCAGTTCTTGTTTTCTTTGTGCGAATACGAACCATTCATTTTCTCTTTAAACTAGCAATCCATTATCTCTTGCATGCTTCATGAGGCCTCCGTCTGCAAACATTTCTCGAATGGGTCCTCATGGAAAAAACATCCTGCGCAGTGCACCAATCAATTATCCGCACTAACGAATGCCCACTTAGCGTCTTACTACAGAAACAACAATAGTGACAGCAACCATACCACCAATCATGAGCTCTGCCGCAGATTTCGTATCGACGTCATTCCTTCCAGATCTCGGATATGCACTGAAGCGCATCACGCCTCGTTTCATGGGTGATGGAAATACAACTGCGTAGCTGAGGTCTGGAGGCCCCAGTACTGCTGTTCCAGATCTCTCAGTCGCCTGATTTTGCGGCCTCGCCAAGACCCTTTTCTGCAATTGCGGCATGCGCGAACATCTCTTCTATGCTGCGTTTCAGTATTTCTTGAAGTTCTGGGTCAATATGTGAGCGCTATTTGGGTTTGTAGCCTAAGCACTGTATTAAGCACAAAAGCACCTAACTCTTACCTTATTCTCCCAGAGAATATTCGCTGTCTCGAATGTTCTTGATTTATAAATAGTGTAGAACGAGAAATGACTTGCGAGTTGCACCTTTCTTCTGATATCTATTCAAACGGTGGTGCCTTGCTCCTCAAAGTACGTCGATAGGTTGAAGCAAGTTCGTAAAACAACTGAATCACATAACGGGCAGATGTCAGTTGCATTATTCAAATAAAAACAAACAGGATGCGAGGTTCTTGATGGCTGACCGTACAGAACACTGGGCAACGTGGAGTATGAGTTTTATGCGAATACCTCTCGCGGCATGCCAAATCGGTCTTGCGAGATGACATACGGCAACTTTTCTTGCTTTTTAAATTTCCGCAAGGGGAAAGATCACTTTTTGGAAGAAGAAAACACGTTTCTTCTCTAGCACGCACAGGCATCTTCCTCAAGTTTTTGTTCTCACTATTTCGATTTGTTTTGCTTGCCTTAATCGTCTCACGCGAACTGCCTTACCGAGAAATGGAAACCGTCATCCCCTTTAGTATAAGAACATTGCACCTTAGTGTGTCCAGATAAGATTGAACACGAGGTTCCAGTCACAATTCCTAATTTTGATGGAGTCAACTATAGGCTTTGGTTTAACCCCAGAAGAATGGATTCAATTATGGTTTTATGAAAAAATGATTTGTTCGCTTGCAAAAACATAAAACTTGACGAAAAAAAAAGAATTTTACAGTCAACTTTGCTGTTGCCGAATTTTATGTGCACCAAAGTAAAAAAAACAGTGCATTGATTGGTAAATGTACTTATTACAGTTTGCCAATAACAGGTGAAACACAATTTTAGGGGCCTAATATTTTTCTTAGCCATAGGAAAAAATTAAACTAAAAATATCTCAAGCACAATAAACCACACAAAAAGCCTATATTTCAGGAATAATGCCTGCAAACAAGGTCAGCTGAGTATAAAAAAAACTCTTTTAATATTAACTTTGACAATTTCACTTCGTTTAAAAAGTATTATTCATTTTACGGCACTTCGCTTCATTTCCAAATTCAGAATAAACTAAGTGGTTCAGCCAAACAAATATATAAGAAATATTTTTTTCGAAAACACCCTTTTTTAGTTTTTTAAAACCCTGTGGCTCATGTCAAGTACCTTATCTACCATTATGTGTAAAAACAAACGTTGCACTGTTTTGATAATTAACAGGTTGTAACGTGTCCCACGTGACCATGTCGTCCTCACAGCCGTGCCATTCACTATCTGCTGGAAATGAGAAATAAGTGGTTCAAAATAACTGAATGCAATATAATCACAAAACAGGAGCTCTACACCAACAAAAGCGCAACCAGGTTGCATGGTACAAGAAACTTTGTTAATGGATCATCCACTTGACGAATCCGCGGTGTATTTTTTCTACAGACAACTTCTACGAGAGACTCGAGCCATGTACAGAAGAGGTTGAAATCACTTTATAAATAACGCTGTTTACTGTGCGCGTGTTCATTAATTTTGACTCATCGGACATTCATCATCATCATCATCGTCATCAACATCATCATCGTCATCATCGTCATCGTTGTCGTCATCGTCATCATCATGACTACGTCCACTGCAGGACAAAGGCCTCTGCCATGTTCCGCCAGTCAAACCTCCCACATGCATACCTCTTTGGACATTATCTGTTCTCAAACATATAATGAAACGAGTCAAACAAGCAATTTTGATTTTCTGAATTTCTGAGATTTACTCCGCAGAAAACATTTAGGGTAGGGGTGTCATGACAAATACTTTAGAGAGAACAAAAACAACAAGGCCAAGTGTATTTACTCCGCAGTACACTTGAGCGGCAGCTGGGTCGTTTATATATGACACCCAAATGTGCAGTGTTCGCAAGAGAAACAAGTGCCTCAAAGCTTGCAGCAGGAAACGTCCGGCGCGAATCTTTCTACTTCCGAATGCACTAAAACGATTGTATTGCTGTTATAGAAACCACGGCTTCGAACCACGTTGAAAGCTGGCATCTGTGAGATGTAACGCACGAATGAAAGCAAAAGTTCAGATGGCGTTAGGGAAGCGGCCGCGTTTCGTGACCCGAATAAACACGGGCGAATGCGCGCAGTTGCTCGTTCGGTGAATAGCATACAAGCCTCCTCCCCATCACATCAATTGTATTCGATCGAGCACCCACCCAGAGTAGGATCACTAGAATTGCCTCGTTTCCTTTTCCATTACTGCTACGAGACCACACTGCACTTCGCTCGGAAAAGGCAAGCTAACGCTTACTTCCTTAGAGGACTTGTTTGAGAAGATCCCTGGCTCTTTCATGTGTGTTGGTGTGTTTTACGAAATGGACTCTAGGAAAGTATCGTTGTTCTTGCACAGCACCACGCAGGATTATGACAATGTGCAATACTGTTGCTGTAACAGTTTAGCAAAAGTACCGAGTTTAATGCAACAATAATAAAAACGTTAGACTATTGCTGTAATCTGTCCATGACGCGTTTCAATAGATCAGATAGTTTTATGGTTTTATTTGACGTTGCCACATTCTATATTTCTTGTCACAAAGTTTTCTGGCGTATCTATTCGGCATCATATAAGTCTTAGCCGTCGTTGTGTAATCTAATAAAATAACGCTAAACAGCTCATGTCCCCACCTTCGGCATTCACAGCTCTATAATCTAATAATTGAGTGGTATTACAGAACCCACTCATTCAATTTCCTTTAATCAACATTGCCGACTTTTGTCCCCTGATGTTTCAGTTAAGCTATTTATCAGACGTGGTATAGATATTGTAATTTTTTATAATATTAGAACGGCCATGACGGATATTTCTCTTTTATCATATTAGACTGTTTTCGTGAATCGAAGCACGTTCTATTAAAGAATAGGTGTTCGTGTTTTCCGGATAACTCGAATTCCCTGCATATTTGAACAGTCGATTGATTTGTATACATGGCCTAACGTCCCAAAAGCACCATGTGATTATGAGACACGCCATAGTGTAGGGCTCCGGAGATTTCGATCCCCTGGGGTTCTTTAACGTGCACCCAAATCTGAGCACATGAGCCTACAGCATTTTACCTCCTTCAAAAAATGCAGCCACCGCAGCCGGGACTGCGGGTCACCTATTTGACATTGAGATTTTCTGAATATGCTAAATGTTCGAATTGAAAGTTACGTCAAACTTGCTGTGTTTCGGACTATTCTCTAAACGTGTTTTTTTTTCGTAGATAATTATGTGAAAATGATTGCGTCACTGATTATTTGGACTGTATTATTTAAAAGCTAGTTTGTGCATTTATATGTGCCTGCTCCACAATGGTCATAACGCGAAAGTCTTGTGCTGACAGTAGCACAAGGAGAAAAATGAAGCAAAAAAAAATCTCCTATCAATAACCTTAAACAAAAGTGAAACCCAACCTCCAACGGCGTGGCATTGCTGTGAAAATAACGGTCTGGTAAAAAGAACAGCAAGATCACTCGAACGAGTGCGTGTGATTTGCCACACCTGCTTTTGCCAAGTTGCAACAACGCAATATCTCAGTGCCTTCGTCGATGGAAAAGTCAGTGGCACGCTTTTTTTTCCCCAAGTCCGTTTCCTTTATTTAGTTCATGTTTCTCAATATAGGATCATCTGATGTCACTTTGTGCCCCTTTTACGCCTGACAGAGGCTAGATGCGTTCAAGCTACCGCCATCCGATGTATTATTATTTTGCCCTGCCTTCTCTCCTCTCATTCTACTCAACGCTGCAATTTGTTCTCCGTAAAAGCGCACGTCCACCTTCGGCACTTCTTTTCAGCGTGTTCTGTTACGGAGACGATAAGAGCACTAGAAGCTGTAGACACTGCGTCTCGGGTTCGTGCGATAACAGAAGAGAGGTGAACTGTCAGAAGCAACAAGGTTAAGAGTACTAATTCGTGTGCCCCGAATAGCCCCAAATGGAACCCGAAGTCACTTACATGTGCGCTTTCATAAAGCTTCATTGTAGGCCTTCTCTTGCAAAGTCGGAAAGTGATGGTGCACTCAGAGGTGCTCCTGCAGTGACATTGTCAATCCGTTGTAGAACTGACTTTTTGCTCATTGGATATTAGTACAGAGAGAAAGAACTTCATAGTATACTTTAGTGCCGTGTACGTTTCAGACTTTTTTTTTTCGGGACGAAATTGCTATAGAACTGCGCACATCACACTGGTGAAATACGTCGTATGAGCCATCGCTTGGCGGAAAGTTGCAGCTTCCCAAATATTGTAAAATACCCGCTTCTCAGTAGAAAGTAAGCACTGTTTGATTCAAGGTATTTGCAATCACTGTTTCCTGCTTCTATTGACGTAGCTGTATGACGGCTAGGAAGAACTTCCGCGCCATTAAAATCCCCAGTCGGGTGGAAAGCAGTGCCGGTACAACTCAATTTACTAAGTGTGCCTAATATATTTAGAAAAATAACACCCCAGACGTTCTCTCTTAAAAAAAAAAAGCCTTTAAGTGGGCGACAAAACTATTTTATTTTTGTTCTTGCGCTGCAGAACTTTGAAAATTGCAGTAGTCAAAATTATATGAACGTCAACCTCTCCACAGAGAGCCAGTTAGAACAGACCATAGCAAAAACTGGATTACGGAAGGAAATCAGTCAACGCACTAACCTTAACGTCTATTAAGGCTGAACATGCGGACTAGATAATCTGCAGCGTGCAGAATTGCAGATAGAAAAGAAGCAGGAACCGACACTCCCAGCTACACTTAGAGCAACAATAATACAAGAAATGAAATATACCGAAGAATTTTGTCTCGAACAAAAGCTTTTATTAGCAAGAAAAAGTTACATAATTTTTCCCCGTTAATATATTATATGCAGTACTTTTAGAATGTAACTTGGGAAGCTGCTTAAACAAAGAAATGAACGAACAAACAAACAAACAAACAAACAAAAAGGTAATGATTTCGTGAAGAAGATGGCGCATTCGAGCTTTTTTTTTTTCATTTTACTGGTGTCGTATGAAGATTTATTAGAGAAAGCTTTGGTGACTTAGCAGTCAGAGTAGCACCTGTCCGACAGGAGTGCAGATATCGCCCACAGCAATTCAGGTGCCAGAGTGTATCTTCTTTTTTCTCTTCTCTACGATTACCTCCGGGAGGCAACACACGCCATCTTTGCGTCGTAAGGCGTAGCCAGTGTCAAAAGGTCATAATATGGTTTAAGTCTGCGTTTTTGAACCATGTCACGACCGCGATGTGTGAGGTAGTGGGACAGCGTCATGGGTTCATCATGTAGTTGACAGGGGACTGCGTACTTTGATGCGGTAGGGGTCATCGCAGCGTGCAAGAAAATTGCTTTAAGGCCAGGGCTGTGAGGTGGTGTCCACAACCAAATGAGAGAACTAGTCGGGAAGTCCAGATAATCTACAGCGTAAGGCGCGTCATTGTCAAGTCGCATTTTTTTCGCGACACCCAGCACCCCTGCCAAATGTCGTATGTCGATTTATTAAAAAAGAGCAGTGACGACTTGCCAGTCAAAGTAACACTTGTCCGACAAGAATTCAGATATATAGCACACAAACAGACGTCCGAGCGTGTCTTAATTTTCCTTTTCACTAAACTAGGCATAATTGATCAGTATGTTTTGTGAGGCTAACGTCTTAACATGGAATGAAAGCACATTTTTTTTGCCGCAGTTACATTTAAGAGCCTCTATTACTGAGCATTCAATATGAAGCAGCAATCAATAGATCATATTTATGGAGGCACCATCACTATCAAACACAATTCTTTTTCCCGAAAAAAGAGGGCGATTTTTCACTGGTGGCAGCAGTATTGATTGATGCGTCAAAATATAGAGAAACGCCAAATATGTGGTTTTTCGTTAAAGAAGCTTAAACCACAGCTATAACGTATCCATAATAAGCCAATGTACGAATAAAAAAACAAATATATGCTAAGTAGCTAGAAGTCGTACCGAAAGCCGATTTAGTTCGTGTAATACTGAACGGCTCATATTTATTATTCGTTCATTTGTCGAGAAAACAATACCTTGAGATAGGAAGAGAGAAAGACAGATAGAGATGCAAGGAAAGGCAGGGAGGTTAACCAGGCGCACATCAGGTTTGCTACCCTGCACTGGGGAAGGGATGAAGAGATATTACAAAGCATATGCGGCTTGTGATTCTTTGCCAGAACTGCAGCTTTGGCAAGTTGATTGATGATTAAGATAGATTTACCAGCGAGAAAAGACGCAACACTTAAGAAGGAACAGTCACACGCAGCGCTGAATTCACAACTGATTGAATATGACTGCGAGCGCAAGGCCTTTTTCAAAGCACACATCGTGGAAACAAAAAAATAGTTAACATAATGAAAAGTAGCGATGAAAAACTAGTGGCAACTGCTTGCCAAAAAAAAAGACTATCTACCAAAGGTAAGAGCAAAATCTAAAATTCTTAAACCACCAACTACACCCCCAACATACTAAATAAGTGAAAAGGATAGTTGATCCTAAAACCAACCAGCGAACATCTTGAGGCCAGAGAAGCCAAATCAGCCACTCAGGAAAAGGTAGGAAAGATCTAAAACATCGAAAAGTAAAACCGAAATACGAGAAATGTATGAAACACGGGATAAAATACCTATTGAATAGGCATGCGCTATAAGTAGCTCACATCCTTTTTGAAGACGGAAAGGGAGGGCCTGCTGACACATCTCTCACGAAGCCTCTGAATTCTCTCGAACATTTTTTCGCCATGAATAAGACAGTGCAGACCTCTAGATATAGGTAATAGCCAGATAGCTCCTGCACTGCATCGCGTAATGACTGCAGACGACCACTGACAGATTCTGCTTGTGCTCTTTGAAATAAACATTGAGACACCTGCCTGTTTATCCGACATAGTAGTTGCCGCGTTAGAGTAGAGCCGAGTACACGACTCCTTGCTCACACGACACAAAAGGATGACGGTGCCTTCTTTCCTCTGAGAACAAAGGCATGTCCGAAACAATGAGGAAGCAGACTACCTACAGTGCATGTATTTTTCGTTGTTTTTTTTAACCCCGTGCTTCAGACATTCTTTATATTTGTCGACGACCACCGCATCCTTACTTCCAGCTTCGCAACGTTTATAGCATTTTTTGTGAATATTTGTTCTGCAATTATTTGTATATATTTACATTATCAGTCTTAGATTTTTTTTCTAGCATTTTTACTGCTCTGTACCCGCCCCCCGCCACGGTGGTCTAGTGGCTAAGGTACTCGGCTGCTGACCCGCAGGCCGCGGGATCAAATTCCGGCTGTGGCGGCTGCATTTCCGATGGAGGTGGAAATGTTGTAGGCCCGTGTACTCAGATTTGGGTGCACGTTAAAGAACCCCAGGTGGTCAAAATTTCCAGAGCCCTCCACTACGGCGTCTCTGATAATCAAATGATGGTTTTGGGACGTTAAACTCCAGAAATAAATGCTCTGTACCCGCTCCTGCGATAACCCTCTAACCGGGATGCAGTATGTGAAGATAAATAAATAAATGGGTAAATAAATAAATAAATAAATAAATAAATACCGCCGCATAATACAGCATACGAAAGCTCAACCACGTCAAAAGGCCCCGAACCTTGAATAAATAACATTAGCTGTGCCAGAACCCAGTTTGATGATGCATTAAAAAACAAGCAAAAAGAGATACCCCAAAATAAATATTTCACGTGCATGATAATGCTCTGAATATGCAGGTTTACTTCTATGGCGACATCACTTATGAAATATATTACGTCATGAATCTACTCTGTTTTAGATGATTGCCTTTACGAAAATCCCCTAGATTTTACATCTACGATGGAACACGCCAGTGTAGTCTTGGCGAAAGCCAGCGTGAAACAACTTTGTGTTAACAACAAGTGCGAATTGAATTAGATGTGCACGAATTCTATTAATATATGTGCACCTTTATAACGTCGACACAAAAATAGGTCGAAAAAATACACCCAGAGCACAAAAGGGCGGAATGTCCAAAGCAGTACCAATGCGGGTATTGCACTGTTGCCGCTTTTCGGACGCAGAGGAAGGCAGTTTAGCGGCCGCGGCAACATAAAATGCGCTTTTATCGCTTAATTTCATAAGGATGACAATATTTTTTTTTATTTTTTATATAGTCCTCTCATAGCCTGGAGGCATTCATTTTACGGCTGCTCCTGAATCGCTTCCGCGAAGTAGCTCACACTCGCTAGGAGCGGTACTTTACATGTTAGCCGCTTGCTAACAGATCACTTGCTCTGTTGACACTTCCCACGGCTTTGAAAGGAACAGGCTTTTGCAAAGCCGCGCACGACACTATGAAAGTTATATGTACCTCGTATTAAATATCTTTTAACACCAACGAAAATTTGTGACGAAATATAACGGGAAGCGCGCAAAACAACAAAATAATAAAAAACTTATCATGCATAAACTTACTTCACACGCACGCCTGCACAAATGCGCATATAAACCATTAAGGTTCCTTGTTATCTATATATAACAAATAGTAGTATCTATTAGCAATAACTATGGCTTCACGAGTGGCTCCGAGAGCCGAAATCTTAAGCTTTCATTTATTTCATTGAAATGATGCGCACATAGATTACCTACTGCATACTCATATGAAACAGAGAAGTATCGGAATAGAACTTAACAGGTTAAGTTAGATGACTTCGTTTATGAATTCGTTTGCATGCGAACACCCTATAACATAGAATATAAATGGCACATCGTTTCTGGTAGCAAGTGCCAGTTCCATTTTTATTTGGTAAGCTATTTACAAATAAGATTAGATTAAGCTAGTATGCGTACTGTAAACCCTCAATGAAGATCTTTACGAAGACTAATCATCTTAATTATGCAGCACTTTGATAGGGACGCTAAACCAAGGTCTTGAGGCGCAAAACGTAACAAGCAGCTGGGAAATTCCGTAACAAGGAACCTACTTTCTGATATGATTTCTTGAAAGAAAGACATATATCTTAGGGATGGTAATGTTTTAACGCAATAGCGTTGGAGACCTCGTGTCACAGAAATCCCACCTTCGGCGTCGGCACCGTTGGGTGTGAGTGAAAAATCGTCCGTGAGCGAACACGCAAGTTACAGAGGACGCCGCGGGAAGCCGCTACTTGGCCACGCGTGCGTGCGCGATCACACTGAAAAGCCGCGCGTTAAAAAAAAAGTGTTCAAGGTAACGAGGCGTAAGTGACGTAGTTTCTTTGCCCCTGCAACCCCTCCCTGCTTAGCTTACAGCGCTTTCGTCGGGACCAGAGAAGAGAAAATGCAATTGCAGCATGCGACAAACCTATGTTACTCCACTCGCACTGGACGGATTCTTAAAATTTTTCTGGCGTTGAATTCGTGAGGCAATAAGCTCTTCTAGCGAATTCATTCCGTGGCTACATGCAAAAGTGTTTGAGGGCCCCTTTAACGCATTTTGTTCGCCAGGTGTCACGACCAAAACGAGCCCATTAGGCGATAATAGCACGCGCTGGTACAATATACTGCGTGCGTGTGTGTGTGTGTGCAACAAAACATGTTAATAAGTATGCACTTAGTGATTGAAGGGTACACTAGGGACCAGATTTCGCTATCGCGTTCAACTCAAGGCAAAGCTTGAGGATCCCCCAATTTTTTGGCGATTAACCCCAGCGGCAACTACTTAGGCCGGACGTGACCGTTCCCGAGTGGGCCCAGTCTGGTGACGCAGAGTTTACTCGTGTCTGTTGTGAACCAAACAAAGTTGCTCTGCACGCTTGCTCGCTGACTCACTCACTCACTCACTCACTCACACTGCGCATAGCTGCGTCTTATGATGCCGCTATTATTTATTGCAATCTTATCGTTAGAAGTTCTCGAGTTAAAGCAGGTAGATTCCGTTTTTTCCTCCCTGCAATATCTTACACTAATGACTGTCATAAATAATTAGAAAATTTATATACAATTAGGTGGTCGTTGACATAAGCCACAGAGGACTACTATAATGATTACTCTAATTTAATTATGAAGGCGAATACATGAAGGCAATATAAATGATGATCACGGTAGACCATTGAGAAGATTCAAAATAGTTAAAAAACGAGAGAGTGTAATCGCACAATAAACTTCTTTTGCAGTGTAACGGGTGGTCTGAACTTACAAAATGGTTTATTGTTTTTAATTGTGGAATAGAATTTGGTGTGAAGTAAGGACTGAAAAGTTTGCGTTCTTTTGATACAACACCGCATTTCGCGCCATCGTCGGTGTGCAGCCGAATACTTCAATCAATTGTACAACTCTTGTTTGCTGCTTATAACAGAACCAAAATATAGTAAGTAAGTTATCATGAACTATATACTAATCTTGTGTTGTGAAGGTAGATCACAAGGGTAATTGGTACTTGAAATTGCATCTTGCTCACGCCTTCGGCATGAAAAGCCACGCAGTTGTTTCTTTTCCGTTTCCGCATAAAACTTATCACCTAAAGTGCGACACACCATCTGCATAGAGATGCCCGTAGACTGTAATACGAGCATCAGTTCGTCATCTCTTAGCGAATCTCACAAAGATCCCAATGCTTCATACTGAACGGTTGAGGAGCCCTGCTTTCAAGAAAATGATCGCCATGGATATATGAGGTTAATACCAATGAAATTGAAGATATTCTTTTTAATACATGGCAAGAGAAGCTTTTGTGTAATAGCTGGGTTCGTGAAATCTTGCATAACTAAGTTTGATACCGGTTATGGTTGTTTTCATTCCACGCAGCGAGGAATGTGATGAAGCATTATTTCGCAAGCTACGCGCGAGTTACAGCTTCAATGTCATCTAATGTATATATTTACTCACTGCATTGTTCTTACGTTGTGCCGCAAAACGAACCCCACTTGAGATCATTAGGTAGCAACAATGCACGGAAAGCTTTTTTTTTAAGCAATACTGCTACACAGAATGAAGAGCCGTCATGCACATAAAGTGCCCGTGAAGGAAGTTGCTGCGGTCTTTCAGATGAAGGATGAGACATGTGCGTTTGGTGTGAAAAATAAATTACAGATGACGACAACCTTACTAAGGCAATTGAATTATTAGAATAAAACAATACAGTATAATGTTATATTTTGATGCAGTAGCACCCAACTCAAGCAACGAGTCTAAAAGTATCCAACATCTATTAAATGCCGGTGTAGGTGGTTATTACTCAACATTCTGTTCACGTAGAAACCTCTGTGTATTTTCACTTATTTTAATGTATTAGTAGATAATGAAGTATCATGTAATTATGAGGCAAGTTGCAAGAGGAGGGCACATAGAAATAATTCTTGACCAGCGACGTTTTCAGAACGAATACGATACACAAGTATTTGAGTTCTTCATTCATAGCAGTTGCAAAACGGCACTACGAAACCCGAACTTGACCAAGGCCGACTCTACGTTGGGTTTTCAGATTTTCGCGCCATCTGAGAGCAGCAAAAGAAAACATCACAATGACGCCTGACTTGCTTGCGCTGCTCGTAAGCTTTTCACCGCACGCAGTGTGATGCGTCCTCACGAGAGTTTATTGTTTTGTGTTTGGTCTACATTTGAGTCCACAATCAGCGGAGTCCCGTGATTTCAGTCAAGTGGAAGCTCCAATTTCGATACCTGGGTTCTATAGAGAGTTTGGCAACTTGTATGACTAAAACACTTTGCTTAGTACAAGGGCGTTATTGCAGTTCGCTTCTGAAGTCGAACCCGTGTCCTTGGGCTAAGCAGCGCAAGGTCATAACGGTAAGGCTACTAGTTGGATACCTGTACTGTAGATATCACTTGGGCGAGGTGTGTCGGCTGATCGCGAACACCAAAGCATCTCAGCACAGAAACCCAGTACACAGCCAGAGCCACTTTCACGTTCTCTAATTTTACGTTCTGTGCATCAGGTTTCTCCACTCATTATAGAAAAGACCAACCATCTCTACAGATGCACGGGTAATTCAGTTGACACCGATCAGCATTAAGCTAGGCCAAGTCAAAACATTGATGAGGCTTAAACTTGTTTCTCTGCTTATCTTTCCCGGCTTTTTTTTTGTTTCTTCTCATTTTTCCTCTCTCGATTTCCCTCCCACGAAAAAATAGAGCTATTCAAAACATTTTGCTTTTCATATGAACCTGCGCTATCACCATTTTGCGTCACAAAAAGAGGTTTGCACTTAACAGACTTTCAAAGAAACTCAATTTACTTTATCAAAGATTTTAGAGATATCTTTGTTTATGATGTAGTGCATTTTTTCTGAACTATTATTCGACAAGGCGAAGCCGTTTCAGCACTCACTTGAGCTTCAGTGCTTCGGAGCCTCGAGCTTTTGAACTCATCTTATTCCTAAGGACTTTGCTAACCTAATTTGTAATCTTATATAGCTGTTATTGTATTGCGTCCTTACTGGGTACTACGTTTAGACACATTGCAAGCTGCTGATGCTGACAGCTTAAAAAACAAAGAGGGACATTTAGGTGCTTTAAAATGAAGTATGTTGACTTTAGCCTTTGCCCGCACGAGGCAAATGAAATCAGTTTCGATGTACAGCTTTCAGACAATTTCTGCGGAGCAGAGAAGCCTTTGTCGTCGCAATTTGTCTGCCTTAAAACAAGTACTCCCAAACATGCTTAGACCCTTTAAGAGGATTGCTAAAACCTTATTTGCTTCAGTGACAAGGTTAACTCAGGTGAAAGGCTTCCTTAATGCTTTCGTATAGCATTAGGATGACTACATGAACACACAGAAAATGAATATCCATCAACTCTTGTACGAGGATATTGGCTGTCTGAATCCTTTCAAAACATTATAATGATAATGAAAAAAGCAAGAGGTTGCTCCAGTACAACTAATGGCAGATGAATCTAGTTTTGTGATTTGCTCTATATCAGCTTGTCTGACGAATTTTGAGCTAGTTGGTTGTTTCATGGGGCCAGATCAGCGCACACTTTACAACTGGGGACATGAGAGATACTGCGATCTATATTATTGCCCTTTATGTCATGTTGATACGTGCTGCATAACTACGCCTTCAAATGCAGAATAAACCTTTAGCTGCTAGCCAACGCCCCTGTCTATTATTTCTTGTGTCCGTCTTCGTTAAGTATGCGCTGTTTTTGCCGATTAAATAATAACGGTAGTGTATGAGAAGTTCCCCACCGTAGAAAACTACTACAGCGCCGCATCATCAACGTTTGTATTTGTTTGTTCATTTTAAATATATTTCTTGCACTTCATCATACGAATGAAGTGAAGAAGACGGTACCACGGAGCCGTATCGCATAGAGCCATGAATAAATCAGCGCCACCTACTGCATGACGAAAGCACATTCATAACGTCAAGACTAACGTCAAAAAAATCAAAATTGATCAAGTAGTCTTCTGACTAAACGGTTCGCTGCTCAGCAGTACAATAATTATGATAGAGAATTATATATTTCATCAACTAATAGTACATAAAAGGTTAACTAAAGTTAAACGCCCTGATTCAACGAGTTGAATATTCTTTAACTTTGTAGAGATTTAGATAAAAGCCCATCTGGTAATGAGGCCATTGGACATGACTGCCCTAACAGGAAACTAGAAACGGGCTGCTATTTTTTGTGGTCGGTATTCTTATTTATACTTTTTGGTTATTGCTTACCGCTTTTTCACTCTTTCAGATGAGGAAAACGAAATGCAAGGTGGTGAGTGTCTTTTTTTGCTTTTCTTCTTTGGCTGTACATACGTAAATTATAAACGATGCGTGCGAGCTGATTCCCTTTCGTCAATGTGAAGCGATAAAGAAACAAGGCTTTCCGACAGAAGCAGCATGAGCAATTATAGTGCTGCTTGGCATTTCTGTCTCGTGCAAAAGCTAACAGAAATTTAAAAAAAAAATATGGAGGAAGCTCATCTCTGGTAGCTAACAACTTCACCTCTGGCATTTCGACGTTGCTAAGCAAAACGCAGTCACCGTCGCATTCCGAGCGCGAGAAGGGAGACATTTTAAGCCTCGAGCTTGCTTACGATATTCGCGTCCCATTAGGCCTGCGGCACCGTATTTAGCAACTATGACAAGTGGGAGTTACATAATGAGCAGAGAACGCTTGTCATTTCTGACGTCACGCACTTAAGTTTCGTCAGCCCGAAGATGGCTTGAAGACTCGTCATATTATATGCGTTGGTCTGTACGCTGGTCTGTAGGCAACCATGACGGGACCACGAGGCACACCTTTTCACATCAAATGTATACATGCTCACGTCGTCTAGGACGTGGTAATTCGATATTATTTCTGATTTATAAGTAGGCTAGCGGTGAGCTGCTCTTAGAATATGCGTAGTGTGGTGCCCTCAATGCCAGAGTGCAGCTTTTCAAAGATTAGAGTGAAGTCGTTATAAGGCCGTATACGAAACTTGGATACAGAAATCATACAAATCACATATCATCATTGTTGGGCTGATTTTTTTTTTCTTTTTGCCGATTTCGCGCCTATATATGCTTACTTTACACGCTTACAAAACAGTCGCCATCTTTTCAGCTTATGTTCTTAAATTATCTGTGTAAAGTTTATGTAAGTGTCCAAATTTTCTGTACAAAAACTTCTCTGCATTGCAAGAAAATCTGTATGCCATCTTATCTGAATATCGGAATGCCGCTATAGAACAGTTTTGACTTGAAGCCCTGATAATGCTTCAATATTGACTTGGCCTTATACGCCGGTGTGTCTTGCTGAACGTCGAGCACGTCCACTAAAGCATGTGAGTCATTCGCATGAATACCCGACAGGAGGCCAAATTGAGAACCCGTTAGGCTTACTGAAGTGACAGAGGAAAAGCACGAAATACCTTTACGCAGAATTTGCGTGGCTTACTCGCCTATAGCCTCGCAATTGAGTTGATGTGAGCTGCTAATGAACAAACTAATGCAATGCAGCTATACACTCAATCGGTTCGAGTGGATTAGTGGAAAATTAGGCCCGTGTACTCAGATTTGGGTGCACGTTAAAGAACCCCAGGTGGTCAAAATTTCCGGAGCACTCCACTACGGCGTCTCTCATAATCAAATGGTGGTTTTGGGACGTTAAAACCCTGCATATCAGGATTAGTGGAAAATGTATAAAATTATGAAAAACTTTCGCATGGCTAAACATAAAATTTTGCCTTGAACACGGTCGCGGTTGCAAGATATCTTGAGAGCCGGAAAAGCTGCGCATAAGAAAAGGAGTATAAATAAGAAAGTCTGCGTGCCTGTGTTTATTTGTGTATGTGTGCGTTCGTGCGCGCGTGCACGTGTGCATGTGTGAAATAGAGGGAGAGAAACAGAGAGATAGCACATTTTAAGAAAAGCGCATGCACAACGTTACAACCCCCTTTCTTTATTTTAATGCCTGAGGTGTTACGTTCCAAAACCAAAATATGAATCTGATGGACGCCGTATTGGAGGGATCCAGAAAAATCTAGAACATCTCGTGTTGTTAAACCATGCACCGGCAATCCCGGTGCATGGGCCTCTATTATTAACGGTACATGGGCCTCTCCATCGAAATGCCACAAGAGCGGCCGGGACCGAATCCTATACGGGTCGTTGTAGCAGCTACACCACCGCGGTGGGTTAAGTGCCCTTCTCCTGTTTCCCTTCAGCGTAACTTGTCGCCCTGACTCCGCTTAAGCAACGACAATGCCGGAAAACGTTGGCACTATGTGCTGCTTGACTTTCCTAAAGGGGAAATGAATTGCTGTGTGGTGAGAAAGGCGCAATGCGGCGATACGAGGCCAGGGTTAACGAATAAATTTGCGCGCACGACGCCACCTGCTCGGCCGGAGTATCACGGTGAAACTTCACGGGGAAGCGGAGGTGTGCACGATAGCTCAGCGCGCATTTGGCCGCCAACTGAAAAACTGGCAATACGCTCGCGTTCCGCAATTCACAGTTTGACGAGATGATCAGTGGCGTTTTGCCATACTGGCTTTGCTCTCCCGTTGGTGGGCACTCTTGAAGAGGATTGGGCTGACCCAACTCGAGAAGGATGAATGACACTATTTTTGGGTGAGTGCAGATTGCTGCTTAATATGGCGCTTTTCAGCTCGTACGTATAGGAGCCACTGACAGAGCAGGCAGCACAGGTTTGGGTTTCTAGCTTTGCATGTGTGTATGCGCGTGCACACATACTAACGGTGGCATGAACATACACAAAGAAAAAAATTCTTGCTCCGGGTAGGGGTTGAACGCGGATCAATCGCGTGACAAATTGGGTGTCCTATCACACAGCCATGCGTCTGCTTCTGCATATGAGGAAAATAACATCATCTGCTTCAAAATGCAGTGAAAGCAACTTTATGCTCTACAAAAACACGCATCCTGTATATATGATTCACAATACAAAATGAAATATTGATGTAAAAATTAGGGAACCTTACGTTTCGCTATCAAGAGTTGAGCGCGATAGCGATATCCCGCCCCGAGGGCGTACTTCAAACATTTAGTGCATGAAATCTTTTGCAACTTACTATGCAGCCCCGCCACAGTGGTCTAGTGGCTAAGGTACTTGGCTGCTAACCCGCAGGTCGCGGGAACGAATCCCGGCTACGGCGGCTGCATTTCCGATGGAGGCGGAAATGCTGAAGGCCCGTGGGCTCAGATTTGGGTGCATGCTAAAGAACCCCAGGTAGTCGAAATTTCCAGAGCCCTCCACTATGGCGTCTTTCATAATCATGTCGTGGTTTTGGGACGTTAAACTCCACATATCAAATCAATCAACTTGCTATGCACCACTACGTGGCCTTAAGACGATAGGCGCAGTAAAGTGTTTGCCTCGTGGAGTGGGTGACTGGCTTTCACAATAAAATAATTGTGATAATTAGATGTTCTGACGCCCGATGAAAAGGTACGTTTGTACCACGCATTATTACTGCAACACCTCATGTCGTATTGTGACGCATATATACAGGCCGCATGTTTGTAAAGCATGAAAGTTACTTTCTCTACATTTCCAAGGAGATGAAGTTAGTTTTACTGAGTTCGCAAGCAGGCGCATGACATAAAGACGACAATAGGATAACAGCGAACATACGGGCCACAAAATGTTGAGGCTTGTGGAACAAAATTAGGCGAAGCCACCACTCAGGGATGCCAAAAATATTTTGTTAAGGCCGAATTTTCCGAAAGTGCTGTTTGAAAACAACTTTTTAACTTATTGAAGCACAGACAGGCGCATTAAGTTACAGTCCATACTTTTGCTACAAATGCGGCAAAATTTTCGGTGAAGCTTATGTATTCGTGGATGTGAAAAGTATTTCGGTCTACAAATCCAAGGCAGCCCAAACTGGAGCAATTGTTACCAGTAGGTTAGCTAGTAAAACTTTCACTTCTGTTGTGAAAGTTAGTAACTCCCATGCCCAAGTGTTGAAAAACACGTGTCCGCTTACAAAGGCGAGATGAAGGAGACAACTTCTTGTCAAGTTTTGTGGCCATGCCTTACTGTACTTAGGTGATTCAATCAGATTCCAACGTCATGAAGTTCGTTTTGCTAGTACTATTCTAGCACTGGGAAAACAAGCATGCATATTTAAAGAAAAACATGCCTACGCCTAAACCAAACACCCCATTAGGTCACTTCACGCGGTAGCACAAATTGTCCATGATTCAGGCACCCGGCCAAAGTTTAGACACATGCTGACCGCCCAGCCCCATTAAACTGGTGGCTGCGTTCATTCTTGTGAACATTGTCGATAAAATGGCAAATATTATGCATATCTAGGGCGTAGCATCAATAGATGAGTAAAAAGTGATATGTTCCTTTAGTAGAAAATATACAGATACATATATCTTAAGATGGTAGTGTTTCTTAAGGCGTGCGGAAAATGCGACGCTATGCTTGACAGAAGGCTGGTGGAAAGCTGTCGTTTTTCGATGACATTGTCAGCAAAGCATGAAGATACACAGCCCATTTTTCTAGAGATCCAAGATCAGTACAGTTGGCGTTCATGATAGAGCCCAATTCACGATGCTAGGCAAATACTAATGCCACAAGAAACGAAACTAAGACTCCTCTATTGTCTAGAATGAAAAGATGCAGCGGTGGGGCATGACACACCCTCGTTACATTGCTTTGCACTCAGCATTTATTTGTCGCCCGGGGTACTTCGACTGGTTTCGATCGGTGAAGAGCTGCATCAAGGAGTTTGTGCGCGGAAAGACATGCTCCTTACTTTTTGTTGTGCTCAAAAAAAAATACCGCAAGGATTACTGCCATTTACTCCAAGGCTCTGCTCTTAGCTATCACAATTAAATACTACAACCATATTTTAAATGTGAAGCATTTCTTAGCAAACTTCGGCGACTTTGAGCGTATCTATCTAGCCGCCTACGTATTTTAGCTCTCCTGGCCGTTTCGATAACGGTATCGATACCAAACTTGACTTGACATAACGTGACTGTAAGAACAACCTATCTGACTAGTGATGACATGAAAATTATGACAAGTATCTCAAGAATGTCATGATTTACATTTGATGTTCCTACAGCTTTTGCGGTGGTTTCGTTCACATGTCATGATGCAAAACTTGTATGATATGGCATGATTGCATGGCGAGCACAAGCGACAAACCCTAACATAAAAATCATGATATTCGTGTCATGTAACAACATGAATACATGCCACGCTCATGATGCGCTGGCGGCCGTTTCGCTATCGTCACCTATACCAAATTTGGTATTACGGTACGCGAATTGATGATGAAATTATGTGACTGGTACAAACATGATGATCATTATATGCGTGTCATGAAGCAACATGACTACATTCCATGCTCATGATGCGCTGGCAGCCGTTTCGCTAGCTTCTCTTATACCGAATTCGATATTACGGCACGTGAATGGATTACGAAGGTGCGATACTGGTGCAAGCATGATAAACATGAGATGCGTCTCATGTAACAACATGACTACATGCTACGCTCATAATGCGCTCGCCGCCGTTTCACTAGCTTCACAAGTACCAACTAGGTATTACGCGACGCGAATGGACGACATAGGTAAATGACACATCCAAACATGATAATCATGACATTCGTGTCATGTAAGAACTTGACTACATGCCACACTCTTGATGCACTTTTGGCCGTTTCGCTAGATTCACATACGTCGAATTTGATATCACGTGACATCAATGTATGACGAATGCATCTGACTGGTGCAAACATGATAGTCATGAGATGCGTGTCATGTGAGAACATGACTACATGCCACAGTCAAGGCGCAAATACCTTTCAACGTGCTGTGGTGCGCGTGCTCGCTGTCGTGCATTTCGTCGTGTCACGCCGGTGTTGCGATGCCAGCCGCCGGTTTTAGGGGCGAAACTCCTTACAGCGGCACCCGTTCGTCCCCCGTAGTATGTAACAAGTATAACATTTTGACCTCTAAGGTGGTGCCGGTGAGAGACTTCTTCTGTGCGTTGTTGAACAATAAAAAATAGTGCTCAATGTACATGTCAATGGCTGCTAATGGGGAATGAGAGACAGGAGCATTCGGCTTTTAGTTAACGCGCAGGCTGCGATCACAATTAGCAGCCATTGGCATGTACTTTGAGCACTATCTGACAA
This sequence comes from Rhipicephalus microplus, assembly GCF_013339725.1. NCBI lineage: Eukaryota > Metazoa > Arthropoda > Arachnida > Ixodida > Ixodidae > Rhipicephalus > Rhipicephalus microplus. The sequence continues at coordinate 43,079,990 of NC_051170.1, read as the reverse complement.
GAAAGGGCTGCTACGTTATACTCGCTGGGTGTAACCTCCTTAGCTTTAAAAAGGTTTAGCGAGCGTTGAGCCGCAGTGCCATGAATACAATGAACTTGTATATACCATGAATGAACTCGAGGTGTTTGAAAATGGGAAGTAGATACGAAGCGCAAGCCGTAAGAGAGAGAGAGAAGACAGAATAAACATTTATTATTAACAAATGCACACTCAGCCTTCTTTGGGTGGGGCCCTCAGTCCAGGGCTCCATTGCCTTGCGCGACCCTGCGAGCCCGCTGGACCAGCTGCTGCTGTTCCTGCCGGCATAAGCTGAGCAGTGCAGACTCCCAAGAGGAAGGGGTGGGATTGGGAATGGGTAAGAAAGTAAAAAAACTCTCAAGCATTTCCTCGAGGGTAAACATGGTTAAGTGCGAATGCACGGGGTGATGCTATGAGGGGTATTTATTAATTCGAACTATTATATTTATTAATCACACTATGGTGCCTTTATGGTGTAATGGCTCCTGGGAATTGCAATTTGATCACACGGGGGAGTTTACGTTAACTCACTGGCGAATGCCAACGGATTTTAACTTTACTCCCCCTCATAGCATGCGAGCCCCGGACGAGCAAAGTCCAGGGCTCGCACCCTCTCCCGCGTGGCACGTTCACAGGCTCGAACGGCTTCGGGAACGTCCACTCGCCGTTGACGATTGCGAGCGGCTTTCATCGCCCTTTTCCGCCTGACGCTTGCGTTGTCGTTCCGCTTTTTGGGCCGCGTTCGCGGCTCGATGCTGACGCCTCATCTCGGCCTCACGAGCACGCAGTTCACCATCCTCTGCACGCTTCGCCCGCTTGTCTTCGGCCTCGCGAGCGCGCAGTTCGGCATCCGCTGCACGCTTCGCCCGCTTGCACTCGGCCTCGCGAGCGCGCAGTTCACCATCCGCTGCACGCTTCGCCCGCTTGTCCTCGGCCTCGCGAGCGCGAAGTTCGGCATCCGCTGCACGCTTCGCCCGCTTGCACTCGGCCTCGCGAGCGCGCAGTTCACCATCCGCTGCACGCTTCGCCCGCTTGTCCTTGGCCTCGCGAGCGCGAAGTTCGGCATCCTCTGCACGCTTCGCCCGCTTGTCCTCGGCTTCGCGAGCGCGAAGTTCGGCATCCTCTGCACGCTTCACCCGCTTGTCCTCGGCCTCGCGAGCGCGCAGTTCGGCATCCGCTGCACGCTCCGCCCACTTGCACTCGGCCTCGCAAGCGCGCAGTTCGGCATCCGCTGCACGCTTCGCCCGCTTGCACTCGGCCTCCCGAGCGCGCAGTTCACCATCCGCTGCACGCTTCGCCCGCTTGTCCTTGGCCTCGCGAGCGCGAAGTTCGGCATCCTTTGCACGCTTCGCCCGCTTGCACTCGGCCTCGCGAGCGCGCAGTTCACCACCCGCTGCACGCTTCGCCCGCTTGTCCTCGGCCTCGCGAGCGCGAAGTTCGGCATCCTCTGCACGCTTCGCCCGCTTGTCCTCGGCCTCGCGAGCGCGCAGTTCGGCATCCGCTGCACGCTCCGCCCGCTTGCACTCGGCCTCGCGAGCACGCAGTTCGGCATCCGCTGCACGCTTCGCCCGCTTACGTTCAGTCTCACGAGCCCTTCGCAGCGCCGCCTTGTCTTCCAACGTCGGCGAAACCACCGCGGTACCGTCACCTTCAACGACGGGTGCAGTGCTGGCATTCGGTTGTACTGCATTCGTTGATGATAGTAGCGTTGCCTCCGGGACATCCATCGCACGACCCGCTCTCGACGGAAACTGAGAGAGAAGGCGGGCGCGCGAGAGAGAGGGGTGCGCGAGCAGTGTATTCACACTTAAAGTGTATTCACACTTAAAAGCCGAATTTTCCACCTCTCATTTCCCATTAGCAGCCATTAGCATGTACATTGAGCACTATCTGACTGAAAAAGTTTGCTACGTCATACTCGCTGGGCGTGACCTCCTTGGTTTTCGAAAGGTTTAGCAAGCGTTAGGACGCAGTGCCATGAATACAGTGAACTAGTATATATCATGAACTCGAGGTGGTTAAAGGTGGGAAGTGGACCCGAAGCGCAAGCCGTAAGAAAGTGTGCATGTGCCACCTCTCGTTTAGTCCTTGGAATATCCGCTGGATGCGGTGCTTCTATATGGGGAATATATGATGAAAAGAAGCGAGATGGTGGTACTTGGAGTGTTGAATAAATGGACGAACGGACACATAGAGAGATGCATGGATGGACACATGAACGGACGCAGGGGCGGCTGCATGGACGAACGCAGGGACGGACGCACGAACAGACGCACGCACGGACAGGCTGATGGACGCATGGACGGTCACACTGACGGACGCATGGACGGATGGAAGCAAGAACGAATGGACGGATGAATTCTTCGCCCCACTCTCCATCATTCACTCCGTGGATATGCTGCCATTTTTTCGCCACATATCGCAGGCATGCGCCGCGCTGCGTTTGTTTGACGCATGCGCGTTTCAGTGCGTCCAGCGGTTCTCCGTCAAGAAAAAAGGGAGACGCAGTGGTGTCTGGGTAACGCATCGGCGTGAATTTCATGCCGGTTGCCGTCACGCCGGGCCGACGGACGCTGGTCGCGTCGGTCGCGCCTGGCGTCAGAGTATAGAGTGCTTGCGTTTTACTACCGTAGCGTAGTGGTGCCCAGCGTGCGCGCGCGTCAACGCTACATTGGAGTATATTGGGCCCTTCATGATGCGCTCGCGGCCGTTTTGCTAGCTCGACATATACCAAATTAGGCGTTACGTGACGTAAATGATTGACGAAATATACGGCTGCTGCAAACATGATAATCCTGACAGGCGTGTCATGTAAGAACATGACAACATACCACGCTAATAGCCTGCTCGCGGCCGTTTCGCTAGCTCCACTAATACTAAATTTGGTATCACGTGACGTGAATAGATGACGAAAGTAAACGACACATCCAAACATGATAATCATGACACGGAAGTCATGTACGGAATTATTTACCTCCACCTTGTAACGTTGTGCTGATTTCAAAGTGACATATCAACCTTTATTATTCGTGCTTCGCATATCATTGATTCCCACTGTATGTGGGATCTGCGAATTTTTTCCTTTGTTACATTCCATAGAACTGGCCATGAAAAAACACGCAAGGTTTTCTCATGGTTGCAACAAACTAGTTCAAGAAATGCGTAAAATTTGTACATACCAATCTTTACAGTAATGTTAGGCTTACATCTTCACTTTGTCATAAGTCGCAAGTAGAACGTGCATTTTTTTTATTCGTTTAACGAAACACAGGTTCAAGCAGACATGCTGGATTATGTTTTCGTCAAATTGACATTCTGTTTAGAAAAAAATGTTTAACGATTTCGAGTACTTCGTACTGAACTATTCTGTGAATTAAGAGAAACTAACGTGAAATGGCCTTAGCCTACTAACAATATGTGCCAATACAAAATGCCTGGCACAGGCAACCGTAAGCGCCTGGTTATTTTACTTCCTACTTAGACGAATGAAAAAGTCAAATTTCAAAGTCAACTTCTTGCTAAAGCTCGCTATGCTTTTATGCTACAACAAAGTTGAATTGGATAAAAAAAGAAGCTGGGAACGATACCTTTCAAATGAAAACGCCTCCCCTTTTCTAAAGTAGTTCACAAGGTCTTTACTTGGAGTTTTCTTTCTTCGTCTTCCAAGCGTATCCTGTTTGTTTCTTTGCTGCTTTGTGGGCAAAAACAATTAGAAACTACCTCTAGATTTATATCTTTGTCAATATACATTCACTTCTGCACGCAACTGTTGCATAAGACAGAATTATTTGGAATAATCTTTCGGAGCACATTCTAAAGCGTTTGCCGGGAGCAGTGACTTAAGATGTCACTAGAAAGTGCCTAATGTTTATATTTTTCGCATGTGACATAAAAAAACGTCTACTATTGCACCATGGCCTCATTAAACAAGAGCGAGAATACGCCTTAGTCATAAGTGTCAAAGTGAGCCTACATTTTTCACACAGTATAGTAAAGACATTGATGAAATGGCACCTCAGCCATCGTCCCCATGAAAGATGTCAAATGCTTTATACTAATGCCCAGAGGAGGATACGGAGACAAGCAATCATCCACTGATGAAAACATCCGAGATCAGTGTTGCACGATTCCCGCCTTTTCATCCCTTTATCAACAAAATATAACCTATGATATTCGTCAAATATAAGCACTAAAAATGTTTTAACATGCCAAGGCAGAGACATCACGCCTGTTTCGGTCTGTAAAAGGAGAAGAAAACACAACCAAATGTCGGGAACATGCTGTTCGGGACACATATAAAGCAAGCCGAAATCTTGGCATCCTAGCAACGGCAGGCAAAGCCCATCGTCGCCACTGTGTGCTGAGGAGAAATCGAATTTTCCCGGAGCTACCATCTGTCATTGGGACGAACTCCAGACATACATCGTCCTCTTCTCGGAAGGGGCCATTCTTACGCCTTGTGCAGCGCACTTCTTTGCTCAGGGAAATAGATTTAAGTCAAGAACAACTCCCATCTCACGGCGCTTCCTCGATCTCCTGAAACAGAATAAACTACACGGCGAAAGCTGAGCACATTTTTCTAGGTGTCGTCGCCTCTCTCCGTCACCCGCGGAAGTGTTTGTTCTAATTTTTCTCCCTTATTCTTCATTCCATTCCACATACGTGTCGTACTTTCTCACCCTGTATTTCCCTGCGTCCAATGAATTTAGTTTAGATCCTTCTTTTTTCCGTCTTCAATTTTGTTTCCATTTTATCAGTACTTCACTCGTTCAATTTTTCTCTCTACGAGGTGCATCTTCTTTCTCCTCGAAAAGGCTCCCGCTATCCTCTGAACCTGTTGAGCCTTGGGAAAGGAAGCGCGGGAACACTCTCATGCGTGTTCCCCAAGACAGTGCTCAAGCGAGAGCCCATGGCTCTCTCAGTGCAAGGATTCATTTTTTCCCCCGCGTAAGTGGCATTCATGCCCTGCGATTCTTTCTGTAAGTCAGATTTTGGCTTAGAGGGCGTGGCGTCCGAGCGAAACTCACTTGAACGACACACGTAGTTTGACCTCGCTCATTCAATTTGTTGTTTTGGTGTCGCGGTTAAAGTCATCGATAGTGGAAACTCCATGGCCGCCCCGGTGAAGGCCGCGGTACATCGACGTCCATTTGATGCTTGTCAATGTCACTTAGTAGCTGGGGCGTTCAATGTTTCCTGTGTGCTTGATTGCATCGTTACAAAGGCAACTTATAAAAAGTAAGGTGATTTGGCTCCAAATAAAGGAACGTAAGTACTCACTTGTGTTGTACATTACATTTGTTTTTCCTCCCCCACATTTGGATAGTTTTTATCGCTCACTGATGAGAGTTCAGCTTCAATAGACGTGACTTTTATTCATGGCAAATAAAGAATTGCAGATGTTACAACTGAAGTCATATCGTATATCTAGGACATCGGCATCTATGTGAACGGAGAGGAAAGTGCCTTAGAAAACGGGAGTGAATTAACTCGAAAACTATAGCTACATGTGAAAGGTGTAAGCCGGCTTAAGCTGTGATTTAACGCGCTGGTGAAGATCGCTAGAAGGCAAACACAAAGTGCGGCACGGTCATCGATGCTGTCAAGTGCAGTGTGTTCACTGAAGCTAGATTATTTTATATCTAGAGCGTACGAGATGCGTAGCACCACGGGCAAGCGGTCAGATATATTACGAACGGATAACAATTTCCGCGATTTTCTGCAAATGCAAGCTCACAACATAGCGGATGATTTCTAAAACAATTTATTTCATATCTCTTTTCTCTTCGGCCATATCACCGGTGGCAGTGACTATGGTGACGGGGCCCGTCAGCGTAGTGTAATCGGGACTACAGTGACTGGGTCCATCAGCGAAGTACTATCGTTAAAGGGAGGGGGCCCGTCAGCGTAGTGTAATCGTGATTACAGTAACGGGGCCTGTCATAATAGCGATGAGCCCCGTTATCATAAAGCAACGCCTAGGGTGAGGGGGCCCGTTGCTGCAAGTTTGTAGTCCTTATAGACGCCACCACCCAGCTGTTCGGGTGGCGCAGTGGGTTGACGTGCAGTTGAAATTGCGGTCGTACCACAGGACGTCTGTTCGAATTTCCTCTTTTTTAATAATTTTACAGTAATGCGACAATATTGACGTTACTGCTTTCAAGAAGTCGTAATTTTACTCGTTTGGAAGAAAATCACGTAACTGTTTGTACTAGTTGTTAGATCTACTACGTTGATTTTTCGAGGCATAGTAAGTTGTTAGGTGCAACATGATGCGTGTTTGGTGTGCAAGTTCAGTTAGAGTAGCGCTGACCAACTGAACATTTCTCTTTCTTTCCTGCTTTCAATGTTGCTTCGATTAATGTTGTCTATTTCAAAAAGCAGTATCTTACAGCGAAGCGATGGGAGAAGCCACTGGCCAGCAAGAACTTGGACGATCAGCTGAGTCGAGGTTCTCTCTTACAGAACCGGCTAGCTGAATGGCAGCTACCGCAGAGCCCTGGTCTGAGCTCCCGCCACCACGAAATACACTGTGGTACTGCAAGTGTAGCGAGGTTTCACAAACACCATTAAAAACCCGTACACAGACATCACGCTTCTACGGCAATGATCGAGATACCTTTCTTGAGGCAAGACACTGCGACACTCGTATCGGCAATGGCTTGGCGCCTCCAGCGATCTCTCTGGAAATACGCTAGTCACCAGAATGGGCCTCTTGACAAGATCAAGTCATCGTGTCACTTTGGTATACGCCGCGAGACCTCAACAGGCAAAAGCAAACATGCTTGAGCCGACTTTAAACAAAGGATGCGTACACCAACAACTTCAGCAACAAGATTGAATTGTCCTACGTACCACTGAATGTCTGATGTAACGTCCCAGAAGATCTCAATAATGTTCTCTGTGGATGCAGGGTATACGCACCACAGAGAGAGTCTCTGAAGGCGGCCCTAAATATTTAACGGGACTCGAACTTGGAGCTGAGCAAGTCCAGTGTACCATGCACCACGAAAGCACTGCTGACTTTCTTGTTGGGCCACAAGTTTGTATGAAACTTTGTAACTAGTGTAGTCTACGTCATCGTCATCATCATCATCATCATCATCACTATCATCATTATCAGCCTGGCTACGTCCACTGCAGGACAAAGGCCTCTCCCACGTTCCGCCAGTTAACCCGGTTCTGTGCTTGCTGCTGCCAATTTACACCCGCAAACTTCTTAATCTCATCAGCCCACCTAACCTTCTGTCTCCCCCTAACCCGCTTGCTTTCTCTGAGAATCCAGTTAGTTACCCTTAATGACCAGCGGTTACCCTGTCTACGCGCTATATGCCCGGCCCACGTCCATTTCTTCTTCTTGATTTCAGCTATGATATTACTGACCCCCGTTTGTTACCTAATCCACTCTGCTCTCTTCTTGTCTCTAAAGTTACACCTACAATTTTTCTTTCCATTGCTCGTTGCGTCGTCCTCAATTTAAGCTGAACCCTCTTCGTAAGTCACCAGGTTTCTGCTCCGTAGGGAAGACGAAGAAGTGTGTTTTGAATAGAAGCTACTTCTGCTAACTCCGGCGTATTTCAGTTGTAATTTAAGTCTGTTGATCAACTTTCGCTGCTCCCTTGGAGGGGATGGATGTAGACCACCCGGGCGCCGGCCGGCACCAGCGGCGTCAGCGGCGGCCGGCACCAGCGGCGTCAGCGCGGCCGCCTCCAGGAAGCGGATGGGACAAGCGAGTGACAGCGACAGTGAAGATACTTATGCTTACTATCTCAGCAGTGAGGACTTCTCAGATGACGGTTTCCAACCTGTGCTGAGCCGCAAAGCGAAGAGGAGGAAACATGAGGACATCCTCATCCTCAACTATTCAAACTGTAAGTGAAGCGCCAAAATCGAACACTTATACCATCCTGTTTCTGCCTGCACTTCCTACCGTCAGCATGAAACGCCTTAACAGACAGTCTGTGTCGAGGTCTCTGGAAACGCTCGTGCCAAATGAGATCACGGACATAAGAGTGAACGCCAGAAAAAATATACTGGCTGTGGACGTTTTGCACGCAAGCGCGTTGGGCGTTCTGCGCAGTGTAACTGACTTGGACGGCCACCAGGTGCGCTCTCATGTTCCTTTGGGAAGTGATGTAGTAACCGGCGTGATCTACGACATTGATGTGGCTATTTCCAATAATGACTTACAATTTCTTGTCAAGTCAACAACTGATACTCCGATTGTTGATGTCACCCGGCTAGGCAAGTCTCGCTGTGTGAAGATTGCGTTTAGGAGCACATCACTCCTCTCTCATGTGAAGGTGGGGTACTTCAGACATGCTGTGCGGCCTTTCATTCCAAAGCCTCTCCAGTGCCGTAAATGCATGAATCTTGGACATGTGAGCAGCGTCTGCGAGAATTCTGTGGTATGCCACCGCTGCGCCGAGCACCATGAAACGGATAAGTGCGTCGCAACTATCAAGAAATGCTCTAATTGCAATGAATACTATGAAGCCACATCGAAGGACTGCCAGCGGATTCAGAAGGAAATTCCATCTTGAAGGAGATGGTGCGCGATCACTCATCTCATCGAGAAGCTGCAGCTAAAGTCAGAAGGGGTCGTTCACGTCGACGTCGGTCTTCGAGGACGCCCGCTACCTCCTCGACACGTTTGCCAAATCCCTCATCAGTACCACCTCCTTTGCCTCCCAGACCACATGTCGTGGGAAAGGCTGTAAATGAAAATTCCAGTGAGCATACCCTAACTGCGACCGAGTGGCCTGCACTTGAAAGGGAAGCAGCATCAAGCAAACTGAAGGAGTTTCATGACGGCCAGTCCGCGATCCCGGTTCGAGATCTTTCCAACCAAGACAGGCAAGTGACTGAAATCGTGCAATCACTAATTGCCACGATTCGCACGCTACTGAGCAGCATACAATCTCCGTCTACTAAGAGTGCACTGCAAATACTGGATGCACTGAATCCAGTTCTTGCTAACTTCGTATAAGCACAATGGCCCAACAAAATTTCATCTTTCGCACTGAAGTTAAAAGTGCGTCGATGTTTCAGTGGAATGCCAGAGGCATGAAGTCCCGTATTTCGGACTTTCGCCAATTTGTTCGGGCCAATCAATTCCCTATACTTGTCATATGTGAACCAAACGTATCAACGCCTTATAGATTGTCCGGTTATGAAGCTTTTTGTTCAGCCGCTTGCGAAGAACGAAGCAAAGTAATTGTTTACATTCGCACAGGCTTGACTTATCTTTCGCACCCAATAAGTTCAAATGACGACAATCAGTACGTGTGTCTTCGTGTAAAGAAGAATGAACGTTTCGTTCACGCTTATTGGTGGATATATATCTCCGTCATCGCGATTTAACTGTGACAGATTAAAAGACATCCTGATGAGGACCGATGGGCCTTGGATCATCACCGGTGACTTCAACGCCCATCACATGCTTTGGGGGAGCACTAGGATGAATGCCAGGGGCCAGAACATTGTTACATTCGCTTCCGATTACGAACTTTCCATCATGAACGATGGTACCCCCCATATCTGCGGGGTCTCACGTATGGCAGTTGTTGCCTTGACCTGACATTGGTGTCACAGTGCTTCTCTCACAAAGTTAAGTGGTTTTGCGATATTGAGACTCACGGGAGTGATCGCATACCCACCTACGTGACGATCGATGGTATCATAAAAAAATTCTTTTCCGGTGTTGCAATTGGCACTGACTGGTCGATGTTTACATCGCGTGTGGAGAACGCTTGCCAAGAAGGCCTCGCCTGCAGCTGGAAAATACCATAGCGGAAGCTATGCAAGCGTCCAAATGTAAATTACCATTTTCGTCTAAAATAACAGAGTTTGACATCGAACTGAAAAATTACGAGCTATACGAAGGCGTGCTGAACGACGATACAGACGCACGAGATCAATTTACGATCTGAGGGAAGCAAGGCGGCTCCAGAAAAAGATTCAACGACGCATTTACAAGCTGGAGAGCGAACGCTGGAAAGCATTCTGCGAATCTCTAAACCCTCATAAGCCGCTGTCATATATCTGGAGAACAGTTCGTGGTCTTCGCTCCTCTCCGCAACAACGGCACCCTTTTAAAGCTTTGGCACTCCATCATGGAAAAACAGAACTCGAGGTGGCTGAAAAATTTCGCACGAGAGTTGCCGGGAATATTATGAACGAGAGCATCAATGCCGTGATCGTTCCTGAGACGCGAGTACCAGAAATGGACATTCCATTCACCATGGAAGAACTGGAAGGTGCGTTAGTCGCTTCTAAGCGCATGTCATCGCCAGGTCCGGATGGTATTACTTATAGTGCGTTGGGACACCTTGGGAAAAAATCCAGAAAAGAACTTTTAACATGCTTCAACAACTCCGGCTCAGCGGCAGTGTTCCCCGAGAATGAAAAATAAGTTGGATAATACCACTTTTGAAATCGGGAAATCATCATTAGACTTGACAGCGTATCGCCTCATTGACCTCGCAAGCTGCCTCGAAAAAGTGATGGAAAGAATGGTTCTATTTCGTTTCGAATGGTACTTGGAACGATACACCAAATACCCTTCTTGCATGGCAGGCTTTCATCGAGGCCGCTCCTCCATCGACTGTGTCCTTGACTTATCGACATTTGTTCAACAAGAAAAAATTACGGCATATTCACGGGGTGAATGATGATGAATGGGCGAAGCTCCGGAGGGATTCATCGGTAAACTGTGAATCTTCCGTGTAATTCACCCAGTCGATCATCATGTAAAGACGTGAGAAACGCTGTGTGTGTATATACACAAATAAACTTTTATTTGTTCTTAGACGATGGATGGCTTGCGATGTCACCTTGCCTCGCGCGCTCGCACATCGGGATTCTGTCTGCGAGCGCGCGCTGCTGCCGCCTTGCGCTCTCTCCGCTGTGCAGCCTTATCCATCCGGCGACTCCAAGCGCGCGCCAACAGCGAACGGATTTCATTACAACGCTCCCCCTAGCGTACGTCGCCGCACTAAATGGAACGATTGCCTTCAACCAATGACACGCGCCATATGTGACATCATTCCTATTTTTTAAGATCTTGCGTCTTTCATCAACTACAAGTACCGCTTTCTAGTTTATAACATCTTGCATCTTTTCATCATCAGCTACAAGTACCACCATCTAGTAAACACTACAAGAACTAAACGAGAGGTGGCTACATACAGGAGACGGTACCGCCATCTAGTGAACACTGCAAGAACTAAACTAGAGGTGGCTACATACAGGGGACGGTACCGCCATCTAGTGAACACTGCAAGAACTAAACTATAGGTGGCTACATACAGGTTACAGGGGACGCACAGCCCACGCCCTAAGGAGCTCCGCCCCTAAAAAAGTCGCAAGCGCATATCAGTAGCACTCTTTCTTGACGTGAAGGGTGCATATAATAATGTAGCTCACGATGCCATCCTCACTTCTCTCGCAGCAACGGGCATTGGTGGACGAATGTTTCAATGGATAAAAGATTATATAACTGGCAGGGGTTTCTTTGTACAAACATGTGAGGGTACAACTGCTCAACATTACACCTACTGCGGAGTACCTCAAGGAGGTGTTTTAAGCCCCACATTGTTCAATGTTGCCCTCATTGGTCTGGTGAAGGTTCTGCCAAAGTCGGTGTGCCTATCCATATACGCCGATGATATTTGCCTCTGGAGTGCTGCAGTTACTCGCCCTAAGGTGTGTGCACGAATAACGCGGGCAGCAACCCTCACAACAGCCTACCTTCAGAAACCAGGCCTAAATAGATCAACTGTGAAGTGCGCGTCGATGGCGTTTACACGCAAACCAATGACGCCATACCCTGTTTACGTCAATGCGCAGAGTGTCAAATATGCACGGACGCATCGTTTCCTGGGCATAATAATCGACAGAAGCCTTTCGTGGAGCCCACATTGTGCGTACTTGAAGAAGAGACTGCTATCTATAGTGCATATAACGAAATTCTTGTGCGGGAAAGCATGGGGAACTTCTGTGGCCTCCATGCTACAGCTGTACAGAGCCCTATGTCTGGGTCTATTGCGCTACAGCTTGCCGGTACTGACTAACACTTGCGAATCGAATACTCAATCATTGCAGAGTTTGCGGGGTCAGGCACTGCGTATATGCCTAGGACTGCCCCGATGCACTTCTACTTATGCCACAATCATGCTTGCCAAAGACCATCCGGTCAGGACATATAGAGTTGTGGATTGCCTCAGAGCGCACATTCGACATGCTGGCCGTGTCCTCGACCCCCACTTGGCCCTTCTATTTTCCGGAAGACCACGTGCTACGTTTTCAGACGTCATAGCCAAGCACCTAAACAGCATTCGATCAGGATATACGCCAGCTGCGAGAATGGCATATCCTTTGTGGTGCCTCGACCAACCGCAAGTACGTCTAGAAATTTCGGGAATCGGAAAGGAAAGCAATCACTCCAGAGTAGCATTGAAGCAAGCAACACTGCTTTGTTACATGAGTTGTACTTAGACCGAACGCAGATATACACTGATGGGTCCGTCTCGTCCAGCAGCTCATCAGGTGCCGCCGTAATTCCGGCTGCAGCAATGACAATCAAGTTTAAGTTGTCGCATATGACTACATCTACGGCATCAGATCTTGCTGCTATAAGGGCTGCTTTACAATACCTCGTTCAAGAACGTCCAGAAAAATGGGTCATATTCTGTGATTCGAAGGCAGCGCTTCAGAGTTTGCAGTCTGCCATGCATAGGAGGGGTCATCACCGATTGGTACAAAAATAAGACATTGCCATCATGAAGCTCTAGCACGAGGGCATGATATTATATATCAATGGCTGCTTGGACATATCGGTATTACCGGAAATCAATTAGCCGATGATGCAGCCTCCTCAGCCCATGAAGAAACCCGTGTAGTCCCGATTCCTCTATCAAGGAATGATGCAGCAAGACAACTTTACCTGCTGGCTCGAGATCTCACACGCACGTTCTGGTCGTCTACCAGCTTCCAAAGGTGTCAATTTTATGAACTGGATCCTTCGCTGAAGCTAAAGCTACCATCACAACTTTCCCGCTCCGATGCGACACTGTTATGCCGCCTTTTGTTGGGTGTTGCATTTACAAAGGTGTACTCCTTTCGCATTGGTATGGCAGACACTCCTACATGCGACTACTGCGGAGCTGAAGAGACCATCGAACACTTCCTGTGCAGCTGCGCTTGCTACGACACACAGCGATGCCAGCTCCGGATGGGTTTGAATAAACTTGACCCCGGACCATGTTGTCTGCAGAAGATACTAGGACCTTGGGCATCTGCCTCAGTTGCGCAGAAAGCAACTAAAGCACTGCTACTTTACCTAAAGTCAACAAACCTGAGCGACCGCCTATAGACTGTGTGTTACTCTGAGTTACTCAGCAATGCAATGTCATCGGCGAAGCGCAGGTTACTAAGGTACTCTCCATTAACTCTTATCCCTAACTGTTCCCATTCTAGATTCTGAAAACCTCCAGTAAGCACGCGGTAAATAACATTGGGGAGATTGTGTGCCCCTGCCTTACACCCTTCTTGATTGGTATTCTGTTGCTTTCTTTATGAAGCACTATGGTAGCAGTTGATCCCCTGTAGATTTCTTCCAGGAAGTTTATATATACTTCATCGGCGCCCTGATTCCGCAGTTTCTGCATGACGGCTGATATTTCTACTAAATCAAACGCCGTCTCGTAATCTATGAAGGCTATGTATGGTGGTTGGTTATTTTCTGAGCATTTCTTTATTACCTGATTGATATTCTGAATGTGGTCGATTGTTGAGTAGCCTGTTCGAAGTCCTGCATGTTCCTTTGGTTGATTGAATTCTAATGTTTTCTTTACTCTGTTAGCAATTACCTTTGTAAATAGCTTGTATTCTACAGAGAGCAAGCTGATCGGCCTGTAATTCTTCAAGACCTTGTCATCTCCTTTCTTATGTATTAAGATGATGTTAGAGTTCTTCCAAGACTCTGGTACTCTTCCCGTCAGGAGACACCTCGTAAGCAGTGTGGCTAGTTTTTCTAACACAATCTGTCCTCCATTTTTCAGCAGATCTGATGTTACCTGATCCTCACTAGCAGCTTTGCCTCTTTGCGTGCTCTTCAAAGCTTTTCTGACTTCTTCTATTATTACGGGTGGGGTGTCATCTTGGTTACTGCTAGTTCTTATAGTATTAAAGTCATGGTTGTCCCGGCTACTGTACAGATCTCTGTAAAAATCCTCCGCTATTTTAACTATCCTATCCATATTGGTAGTTATTTTGCCTTCTTTGTCCCTTAGTGCATACATCCGATTTTTGCCTATCCCAAGTTTCCTCTTCACTGCTTTGACGCTTCCTCCGTTTTTCAGAGCGTGTTCGAATTCTCTCCATGTTATACCTTCTTACATCGGATACCTTACGCCTATTAATTAACTTCGAAAGCTCTACCAGTTCTATTTTGTCTGTTGTACTTGAGACTTCATGATTTGACGCTTCTTTAATGAGATTCTTTGTTTCCTGGGAAAGCTTGCCAGTGTCCTGTCTAACTACCCTGCCTCCAACTTCCACTGCACACTGCGTAGTCTACGTGTGTGTGGCTATATTTGTTATCAGTTTAAAAGTGCATATATCATAATTATCACCCGGAGCTGGGGTAGCATGTCAAGCGAAAAGCCGAACAAACATCTCGAGCTATTCAATGAAATATTTTTCTCTCTCACTCATTGTAAGTTTTGTGCTACGCCATGAAACAATGTTTTCAGTGCCACTGTTCTCAAAACACGTGTTTTATTTATTATGATCAAGAGAACCCTGAAATACCGGTCAGTCGACTTTGTGGTTTGCCCTTTGTGTGCACAAAGGAAATAACTATGAAGTCTGCAAAACGATTGCTTGCTGAGGCTGGTAGATCTGGTGTCTAGGACACCTCAAAGAAATGCCAATTTAAAAGAATGACAACGCCAATACTCACAGGCTCCGTTTCATCATTTTGCTCTATAGTACATACGCGTACGAACATAATTATCCAGAAACAGGTGCCGAGGTCAATTCTGTAGAGTGATGACGAGTTGCGATTTCCGTAAAGCTATAGAATGCATCAGTTGTGTTTGAATGAATAAATATTAGAACACAAATATCAGAACACAAACCCTTCCCTGATTCTCGTATGATGTAGTGGCCACAAAAAAAACTGTGCTTGCAGTAGGCATCCGATTGTACTTTGAAAAGACCAATGAAGGCATTCAATGGTAGTTTGAAACGACGGATGTTACGGGTAGAGTTATTGATTTCCTTACGACACGGTTGGGGCATGCACCGAGAACCGAAGCAGGCTAGCCATTCAGAAGGCGATACGCACGAGGTTGATTTACGCTATCGCGATCAGCTCTTCAAGGCGAAGCTCACTCGTCCTCCAGTTTTAGTATATCGGGATCGCTTACCTTAGTATACAAAGGATAGCAGTTAGCTTATATAAACCGATTGGAAAGTACACCACATATGTCTAGGTAGCGTTTGTGGAGTACATCACCCCTGTGTAATTGCTAGTAGAAACACTGGCTTTGTTTAGATTTACACTCGTGTCCAAATTTAGTGATGAAGAAATGTACCAGAAAGCTTTCTGTCAGTACCCGCATGGCAGATAAAGCTTTCAAATCGAAAGTTATGTTCCATCTAATTTGTTCAGGTCTGATTACGACTCTAATAAACTATAGAGAGTAGTATATTTCACAACGAGATTTGGAGGGCATGAAAGACATGTTAATAACGTTAGTATAAAGAGCAAAATAGGCTTTTCAAAACAGCAAAAGCTTTCAAATTTATCATAAATGGTTTGACACTACATTCATTATTCTGTAAACTGTTTTCTGCTTCAGGGTGCTTTGTGCATTAATGTAGAGGTAGTATCGTTTTACTTCTAGAAAAAGTAGGGATGATACGCTACATTTGGCTGGAAACGAAAGGGCTAAAACACTCGTGTACTTCATGTCAAGTGCAAGCCTAAGATACCCTGGTGGTCAAACTTGATGCGGTGTAGATCGCGCCGAGATGTTTGCATGGGTACGTATACATGGGTTACTTTTCTATGCAACTTTAATGCGTTAAGGTCTCACGCTCTTTATATAACACTGGCTCTGCGGAGCTAACATTACCACATCGGATTTCGTACTCCAAGCAGCACCTGTGGTATACAAAGACCTGTCACTCTGTGTACTCTCAGAGGAACCGCAGACACCGCCATGAAGTGAGCAGGTGACGTCATGGATCAATACGCGGTAGGCAGAATACTTGGCTTGAGAACTCCTAATGGAACTCATCCGAGAAGCGTGTGTGCACAAGGCAAACAGTGCAGGACGCCATCTTCCGCTCCCCTGGGTAAACAACGTTCTCGATTGTGACGCTGCACAAAGGGCCGGGTTCTCACCACGAGAAAATGATATGGACTCTCGTGGGTAGGTGCACAGGGTAACTTTTGGAGACATATTCCGGTATCGAGTGTCTTCTTCGAGAGCTCTATATATTTTGGCTCAAGAATACGGTGAAATATGCAGACCCTAGTAGACGAAACATAGTCGCCTGTATATGCTGAAAGCACGCGTAGAGGTCGGCGTATTATGCTACTCGTCTGAATGGGCATTTTTAAAGGACGCTACTTGTATTCTTTCGTTTTATCAGGCTTGTGCTCGCGGAAACGTCATTTGAGTTACAGGCATCAAGGTTGTGTGCTCCAAGCATCAAGGTGATTCATTGAAATCGGAATGAGTTTTAGTTTTTGGCTCGGAGAGTGGGAATCGTCGGGGAGAGATTACTTTAGACAGTAAAATGGGTGTAACTTATACTGGATACATTTCTAAACAAATAATTACTCACCTATTGTTGAGCTGTTAATATAGCTGCAATTCATTAATTTGCCCACGCATAAAACTGATACAGTTATTCAGTACAATTTATGCACGAGCAATATAAACCCTGACCAGAAAACGGCAGAAGAAGCGGCATGGTTTGTGTATACATTTTTATTTTATTTTATTTGTATTGCTACATACTGCAGCCTCAATGAGGCTATTGCCGAACTGAAAAAAAAAACTAGAACAGATCAACATTCCTACAGGTTTGCGAAAATTCTTGAAGTGGTAGAGAATGAAAGCATATTCCAGGCTTCTATAGTTAAAGGGAAAAGTTGTATCTAAACATCTCATTGGGGGTGAAAAAAGTTTCAATGTTAAGGCCATGGTCACTGCTCGTGGATAAAGATCTGGAAAATTTCCGATATGGTTCTGGAGTGCCGAAGCGAAAAGAATTGATTAAATTGGGCAGAAATTTCAGGCATTCAACATGGTGACGTTTTGCTAATGTAGTGAGACCTAGCTGGGGCAAGAAATTTATTGAAGAAAAATCCCTGCCATATCTGTTTCATATCAAGCCCACAGCTTTTTTTTGAACGTATCCTTGTTTTTTGATGACACAGTTCTTAAGGATATTCAAAGACACACTACTATATTTAATAGTAGGGCAAATATTAGTTTTGTAGGCAAGCAGTTTGGTGTCTCGAAGTGAAAGACAGACCATTATTCTTATTTTAGGGGCGAAGCTCCTTATGACGTCGCTCGAGCGTCCACATCGTAACCGCCTCTCGTTAGTTTTTGAACCGGCCATAGAGGGCGGTACTTGTAGTACACGCTGAAAAATGCAAATGACACGACACAGGAGAGCGCTACTTGTAGAAAAGGAAGATTGACGTCGCACGTACGGAAGAAGAGAGAAAGACGATCGCGTGTCCTTCGACAGCGCCGTACGCCAGGGGGCACTCTATAATACAACAAAAGCGCCATTTTGGTGCACGCACGCATTCAGAGGCTCGGCGACGGAGGATGAACAAAGCTGCTGAGCGGCGTGCGCGCAGGGCGGCTACGGCTGGCGCTCGAAGAAGGGACCCTGACGTGCGGGCGCGCGAGGCAGAAGCGCGCCGCGAGGACCCTGCAGTACGACAACGGAAGACCAAAGCGGCGCAAAGCGGCGTGAGGACCCAGCTTCGCCCCACTCTCCATCATTCACTTCGTGGATGCGCTGTCATTTTTTATTCAGTGAACTAATTTTTTGTGCTTTAAGGAGCCTTCTCATCTAAAGAAGTTTAGAATACGTAGCATCATAATTGAGACAGAATCGTTAAAGTACATTCTCACTTCGCATGCACTGCTTTGCTGTCAGATTTTGTTTAAACGATCGACTGAGAAACGTACGACACTGGAAATTAAAGGACGAGTGCACTCTGTCATTGAAAACAATTCAAATGAAGTCTGGAGGTGTGCGTGTGTCAGATCACTACATTTATTGCTTGTATGATAATTATTCGAAATCTAGTTGTATATATCCAGTAAATATCAGTATTGAGCAGTTATTGCAATTGCCTTGGTCATGGCTTTTTCGAGAAAAACAATTGGTGTGTTCTTTTATTGCTGTGTCAGGCAAACAACAGATTTACAAACGGAGAATTTCTTAGATGCCTCATTAAACGCGAATATTCACCGTCGACGTCAGCAACACGAGTGACGCAAAGAATTGTCACTTGATGACTTCACCATAAGACGGCATCATGGCGTTACTGGAGGGTACATTAAGGACGTCATTATTTCAGAAGGGTGTCCCGAAGGGCCACTTAGTACATGATACTACTGGGAACAGCGCGCTGAACAGTGTTTTCTTTTACTCCCTTTCAATACCGTTTTCGCGCTCTTCCCTGCTGATGTCATGATGACGTTACTATAACGCCACGTGAAGTTACATCGCATGATGACCTAATTAGAGTTATTCAATCAGTGCAGTTGCGAAGCTGCGTTCAAGAAGCCGGACACGGAATAGGCCAATGTTGCGGGAATCAGCAGATGGTCGCAGCATGTGGGAGCGAGAACGCAAAACACAAAATATTCATTTGAGAGCTGGCTTGCAGATCAACAGGTTGCGCGATAGTTTTCAAACTCCAAACTTCTGGGCCAAGGACTTGTCCGGATTTCGATACATGGAGCCTATTGGTTGTTTCCATAGGCTCCAGTTCGATACATGGAGCCTACTAGGAGCATATAAGGAGCTCATGTGTTTGAATTGACGTATTCCTGTGGGAGGCAGTGGCCAGATACTGCACCAGGTTGGCCAATTATTCTCTGAGGAGGGAGTGCGTTACCAGCGGTAGTGACCGGTGTGGCCGCACCACAGGCCTCTTAATGCAATTCCATCATTACGCGGCTAATTTTTAAAAACCCAGTTGGGAACAGCGCGGCATCGGGATTTGAACCACGGACCTCTAGCAATCGAGGCTGATACTCTAACCTCTATGCCGTCGCTGCTAAGTAATTCGTGATTGAATTACTCTGGACATCTTACAGAAGACAACAACAAGTCAATACCTCTCTCAAGGACGGACGCTGCTAGGAGGCTCCGCATGCTTGCTCGCCAACGCTCCATGGCTCTTTGGAATGAGCCTCTCTTTACGCATGCAAGATTACGATCCCTTGATCCAACGTCAAGCATGCAGCTTCCAACAAAAGTTCGACGAGGCGACGCTACTGCTCTGTGCAGACTATGGTTGGGAGTCGCGTTTACCCGTGCGTACGCGTTCCGCATAGGTATGGCCGACACCGCCGACTGTGCACACTGCGGAGATGAAGAAACCATTCGACATATCCTGTGTGACTGCCCGAAATACAACCTGGAGAGACAACATCTTTCTAATAAACTAAACAGGTTAGATGACCAGCCGCTGTCAGAAGAAAGTATACTGCGCCATCGTCATGACTCATTGTCACAGAAGAAAGCCGTGCAAGCGCTACTGGGCTTCTTACGAACTACTGGCCTGTCGGAACGCCTCTGAGTGGACTGATTTTGTGTGTGCGTGTGTGTCGGTGTTTTTCTCTTATTTATTTTTTAACTCTCCCTTTCTCTTTCAACCCCCTATTCCCTAACCCCAGTGTAGGGTAGCATACCGGATACTAGCATCTGGTTAACCTCCCTGCCTTCCTTTTTTCTGGTTTCTCTCTCTCTCTGGACATCCTCACATGACATCATCACTTGGTCAAAGGAGGGCCGATCACGGATGCCGTGCAACAAGCACGTTAGCAGCCGAAAGCTGTCGTGGAGGAGAGGATCAATAGATTGACTGTGTAGAAAACGAAGGAATACTACGTGAATAAATAAGGGACTCTGTGAGTGTATTTTTCTTGCACCCGTCAGGTGGTGTACGGCCACCGTTCACAATGCTGTACAGTACTAGTGAAAATGAAAGTAAGTACATTAGGTCCCTCTGCACTCTCCCCAGCCGTCGCTCTGTGAACTGCTGCGTGGCCCAGCGTTTATGAGCGTCGACGTGCTACGTGATCGATGACTCGGTCCCTGTCGTTCGCTCAACGTGGGCCGATTCTTCCACCGGCGGTCACGAATGCGCCGTAAAGCCACTCCCTCTTCCCTGCCCCAGAAATTTGCCGGCGGGTCTCGGCTGCATTTCAGGGACACCGATTCGGTGCATGTCTTAAATGTGCGAGTTGCGTGCGTGCCACTAAGTTTCCACGCGTCCCACGTCGAGGCCCACTAAGTTCAGCTTCATCAATTTTCGAAGGCAGTTGCATACTGCTGGCATGAGAGTGTGCTTGGCTAAAAAAGTTTGTAAACTTGCGAAGTATTTGTGCTAAACAGATACTCAAAATATCACCCGTGAATATATCCATTACAAAGGTAATGAATGGTATACACCGTATTCAGAGACAAAAAGATTACTGCTACTACTACTGCTACTACTACTACTACTATTACTACTACTACTACTACTACTACTACTACTACTACTACTACTACTTACCGCCGCGGTGGTCTGGGGGCTAAGGTACTAGGCTGCTGACCTGCAGGTCGCGGGGTCGAATCACGGCTGTGGTAGCTGCATTTCCGATGGAGGCGGAAATGTTATAGGCGCGGGTGCTCAGATTTGGTAGCAGGTTAAAGAACCCCAGGTGGCCGAAATTTCCGGAGCCCTCCACTACGGCGTCTCTCACAATCATATAGTGGTTTTGGGACGTTAAAACCCACATATCACCATCGTCATAGTACTACTACTACTACTACTGCTACTACTACTACTACTAATGATAATAATAATAATATTATTATTAATAATAATATTGATATATGAAGTTTTCGTCCTAAAGCCACGATATGATTATGAGGGACGCCGTAGTGGATGGTTCCCGAAACTTCGGCCACCCTAGAATTTTCATCGTGCACCTAAATCTACGTACGCGGGCTTCAATGATTTTCGCCTCCATCGAAAATGCGGCTGCCATGGTTGGGATTCGCTCCCACGACCTTGAGGTGTGGAGGCGAGCGCCTTAACCACAATATAACTATGGCGAGTGAAGCCTTCCTAGCGATTTCATTAACGAGTGAGTGTTACGTTACTGCCAGAAGTACGATAAGTTGCTAATGGTACTACACGTGATATTAAAGAGATGTGAAGATATTCAATATGCATTTTGTGACGAGTAATGTGATTCAGTCTCTCCTCACAGCCAAAACAAACTCGAAGGGTGGTTTTGATTGAGAGACTGAAAATTAGCGAAGACAGCTACTTGATTATTCTTTCACTGCTCTTCTCTCTGCTTCGCTCTTACGGCCACCGGAACTAATGATCTCGCACGCTTAAATGCGTATATGTGGAAGTCCACCAATTATAACTAATTATCGCTGCGCAAGTTAATGAAAATAGCTTTCACGCTACATATTATAGTAAATGGCTGTCAAGAAAACGGTTTAGCTAAATCATCGCACCGTGTTAGTTTCAGCGGCTTTCTTTTCGGGATTTAAGTTTACTTCCAACTGTATTCAATTTCAATTTTCTCCTGTGCTTTTATTGGGACGCTAAACTCCACATATCAATCAATCCTGTGCTTTTAGCTGGGTTTTACTTAGTTGCCAAAGGATTCATAGCATCTGTTTGAATCCTGAACTCAACGTAAAATGTTTATTTTGCATCCGAATGAATGATAAAAGCTCGTTGATTTTATTTTACAATAAATGAAGTGTCTTTTGCTCCAGTCGATGATATACATACATACATACATACATACATACATACATACATACATACATACATACATACATACATACATACATACATACATACATACATACATACATACATACATACATACATACATACATACATACATACATACATACATACTTACGAACGCACGCATGCGCGCAGGCAAGCTGAGATAAGAAAAATTGATATGGTTGAGGAATGAAACTTCCCATACATATTCAGTTGATAAACAAAATAAATAAACAGACGTATATACAATGACAACATATATACCGGCGAAATAAAGTCACACTAATACTTCACTTTCTATAGTTGAGTCTTAATTTGCACCTTCCTATGAAAAAAGAAAAAAAAAAGATTCACTGGTAGCAAGCAGTACGTGAAAAAAAAAAGCTCGGTACACTGGGCTTTGGGCACTTATTTTTATACCGATCTTTGTCAAAATCGCTTGAACATAGTGTCACGGGGTCGTGACGTGGCCGAAGACAGGAGACATCGTGTTGGAATTTAACTGTTTATTTGGGCAAACCTGTGCCCGGTAAACGGAAAGTCCAAATTACAGCAGCAGTCTCGCACAGATAGTAGTCTCGGACTGATAGCGGCGAACGGAGCGTCGGCCTACGATCAACTAATGACAAGCGGCGAAGCGCGTCGGCATTTATACTCTTGCCGTCGAATGTTCTAGCGTTATCGCTGGCGGTGGCGTAGGTTCCAGAACAATCTGTACCATTTGCACAGTGGGCGTGATCTTATCGAAATGATCTACTACAGTCCGGAACCTTCTGGAAAACTGCAGGCGCGGTTTGCGCTGAGAATCGTGTGGTGTTTTGGAACGATAACAAAAACTTGGGAAATGGAACGTGGCAATAGATTATTCTTGCGCAGAAAGGAGTGGCATCCATGATGGCACTTACAGAAGTGTCGAATCAACGAGAAGCAGTGTGACATCAAGTTCAGCCTCGTCGTCTTTTGATGGCCTCTCTGTAGCTCATGCCAATGTCTCGTTTTATGCTTAGTCGAGACGCTGTCCCCGTTTATTATAGCGAAAGGGCTCATGGGATCAGCACAAGGGCTGATTCTGGCGCCGTATAGTTGTCTGCCGCCAGTGTGAGTAACCACTGTAGCACGAAATAAGTTAACAAAACTTACAAAATAAAACATACCAAGAGCAGAATTGAAAGAAACAAAGAAACCGATCCCTCTGTGTGGTAGCCCAGTATACGTTAGCATAGAGCTATGCCGACATACATCTTTAAGGCTTCAAACTTGCTTGATCGCAAACTGACCCTATGCAGACTTATTCCCTTAATATGCCTAATGAAGTGGTTTAGAACTATAATATAACAATCAGGTTTCACAGTATGCATAATGCGTAACTAAAGGGTCATCGAATAATCCAGCTCATTACGAAAACCGCAGGCATAATTTCTCATCTTAGTCAGCTACGGTGTTCAACCAATGCCCATAATCCCTTGCCAGAGTGTAGTGGGTACCACGTTTTTCCGAAGAATGACGAATAATGGTATAGTGGACGCCTTCCCACTACTAAAAAAAATATGATGATTTATGGCATAGGTGGTACCATGCTTCTGTGCTTTAGTGGTTGCCCCAAGAGTGGTTAAAAAAAGAGACTCCACGAAGGCCACTTTTCCAGCTTTCGATGTGACTGTGCTGCGCGTTCCGTAGGACGTTTTGCGTTTTTTTTTCTAGTACGCTGCACAACTTTCTCATACAACGTGATAGTGAACAATTTCGAAAAGAGTGTATTCCCCGAGTCGGTTATATACAGCTACAAAAAAAAAGAAAGAAAGAAAAGAAAAAAAAGAAGTCAAACATAAATTTAAAATTTCTGACTACGAAGGCGGTGCTCAATCTCCTTTTTTTTTCAGCTAGGTCTCGCATTCATCACTCCTCGCCCCACCGATACCACGCCCAACGAGCCTTGCCTTACAGGGTGTGAGTACAAGGAATGAAGGGGCCGGAGCGATCACACGTGTAGCTGTTTCGAGAGTAACATAAAAAAGCGTGCTTGGTTGCTGAAGGGAGCGATAAAAGAATGGAGAGAGTGAGGAAGTAAAAGAAGAGGGTGAGGACGTGGTGGCTGACCAGGGTATCAGCATAGCCAATCCACTGCATGGCTGAACCAGAAAGTTCTGAGGTGCAACATAAGAGGAGTGTGGGGGAGGCGTAATTCCCCCCTTGTCGACAGAACGAGGCACTATCTTATTGTTCTGTTGGACATGTTCTTTTCTTCTGGCCACGAGGAAGTATATATCAGATATTGAAAACAAAATGCTGAAGTTAGTGTTTGAAACAAGCTACACCACTACCACTTACGCGAATCCCACCTTTTTGAACTGGTTGTCACTCCCAGCTGCAGTAATTTCTACGTTTGTTTTCGGTTGCAGTCCACGAAACGTTTCTCATGACGATGACTGTCGTTGATTGAACTAAGTGTTCAAAGAAGAATGGTTAAGAGTTCATAAATAACCAGACGTGTTAAAGTGGTAAAGACATAGAAAAAGCAATGATGTCACGCATAAAGTGCGCTTATACTTTATTGTCGGTACTGAAAAACAACTGTTACGCTAATACGCTTATTGAGAACTGGCGACTATAAGCTGAGGGACTTGAAGTGTGAAACTATATAAGGAATCATGTACTTTATAAAACTTATCTCGAACAATACCAAAGCACACGTTACTCAGAATCACTGTGGTCCTAAGCACTGCATTAAAACATTCCGTTACCTGAGAATATCTTTGCGTCAATTTTTCGTGCTGCATAAAACTATGAATGACAGGAGGTAAGGTGGATGAGCAGAAAAGATGTTATTGCGACAGCACGTCATTACGCGTAAAGGTGTTATTCCGAACTTTATTGGGGTAGGAACAATTTTATATGAGTGATTTTGTTCATCGTGGGTGTAACTTGAACAGCTAGTCAAACACGGGGACAACAAATGGGAAACGAACAAGGACAGGAACATCGTTAGACTACTTATTGAAAAATTTTATCAGATACTATTTTTCTACCATGTCCCTGAAGTATTCATTAAAAATTTCAACCGTAGAGCTCTCGGAGCTTGGAAAACCCCTTATTCGCGAGCAAACCTTTTAATCATCAACAATGCAATAACTGGGCCGGCATGCGCTCTCGTTGTTTTCTTGTCGATTTCCGGTTTCGTTTCTAGGAAATGTTTGCCTATTTGTACAGCGTGGAAAGCAGTAACTAGCATGAAGGAAGCACAAAAGATTGAGCGAGAAATTACGGGGGAAATATATAAAACGACATGCAGACAGAGAAAGACAGTTACAGAAACAGACAAAAAAAAGAGGAAAGTGTAATGTATACGGTACAGATGCCATTGACGTTCTTTCGCTATGCTTCATTTTGGTTGTGAGAACTTTATGCGACTCGAACGAAAGTTGAGTCGCACTATAGTAGAACTTTCAAGCTCTACTATTTCTGCAAAAAAGCTTCTGCTTCCACTCGCGGAATGGTTTAGGTACTAGCGGCCAGGTACTTCTAGTGCAGTATGCGCCGGCACGAAGCCCACCTGAGGCTCGTGCCTGCATTTAGCCCGAATTCATCTCGCTGAAGTTTTTCGACAAAAGAATGCGACGATTCTGAGGTTAACACACTTCTTCCATGAACGTGCGGAGAACGGGACAAGGGGAGTTGGTGGGAAATAGGAGATGCACCTCGCTGCGCCCAGTTCTAAATGAACACTCAAAGCGTCTTTCCAATCTGAAGATGTTTTCTCTGGAACTGGCTGCAGATGGTTCATGGCTTGGAGAGAAGAAATAGAAACAAATGAATTGCAGGTGCATAAGGAAAACAAGGTACATGTAAAGCGAAAGACTGTTGGGCATCTTAGGGAAGGGGAGGCAGAAGAGAGATGAGAAGGCTGTCGGTGTCGAGAGCGCAGTGGAAAGACAGCGTTGTCGAAAGCGTAGTATGGCACACTCACTGCAGCGCCTGCAAGAGTCACTTTTTTCCTCGTCTCCCCAGCCGGCTCTCTTGCGTCGGCGCTCGAAGTGGCAGTAACGGTGGTATGTTGGCACTCTCCATCCGCACGGTGGCGTTCTCGTTCGCCTTCCATTTGGGGTTCGCTGAGCTTACGACATGCGGCAGTCTAATCCGCGGCACCTTGCCAGCACACTGTGTGAGGCAGAAGTCGGCAACAGAGCAAGTATAGGCGTTTTGCAATATATATATGTATATAAGGTACGACGTATATCAAAGCAAGGAAACGCACCTTTACTGTTGTTGCTTGTGTGCTTGAGCGGGAACATCGAGGGTGAAGACATGCGTTCAGCATGGGGGTGTGGAGCCCCGCCGGTTGAGTGCTGCCATCTCCAAATGACGCCACCCCACCGTCTATACAAGCGTCCCCTTCCATCCACTTCTCCCTCCTCCTCGTGAATATTTCTCGAACGCGTAAAACCAGACGCTCGCAGAACGAGATGCCCCGACATTTGAGAGAAACGCGAGGCCTTGATCGTGTGAGTCATTCGGGCAAGCGGAGGTTCTGGTCTCCCTTGCGCATAAATTGCAGCGGGTGTGGTAGGTGCGTGGTGTGGGGCACGTCAAGGCAGGCGTGTTTGTTTAAGGTGACCTCCATCCTGAACAGAAAACGGTGCTCTTACCACATCGAAGCATTTCTTTGTTGCCATTATTCCACCCTCATTTTTGACGCCTGCGCTCTACGCAAGCCGTGACTTTGGTTCAGTTCCAACCTCCCGGAAGTTGTTCCGGTGGCGTTGCGCAATTGTCTGTTTTCTCCGTGAAGCGACGCTTGCGGGGATGCGCTTGTCAAGTTGTCGTCTGGTCTACTTGCCGTGAATGACGATGAAGGGAAAATGGGAAAAGAAGGCACCTTTATACGACAAAAAACAAAACGAAATTTCCTTGAGCAACTCACAATTGAGCGAGTTGATGAATTGAAGTGGAAATGCTACACGATTCTGACTAAA
The DNA here is from genome assembly GCF_013339725.1 of Rhipicephalus microplus. Taxonomy (NCBI): domain Eukaryota; kingdom Metazoa; phylum Arthropoda; class Arachnida; order Ixodida; family Ixodidae; genus Rhipicephalus; species Rhipicephalus microplus. Next base: position 43,052,915 of record NC_051170.1, on the reverse strand, counting down.
TGATTCTTGAGTGTCCTCCTTTTCAGTACATCGCCTCCACGTTTCCCTGAACTAGCGAAAGACTTGAAAATTTCATTCTGAATAAAATAATTTAAAAGTTACAGGAGCTCCCTCTAAAGCGGACCGTGAGGGTATGCGAAGCAGTGCTTGGGTGGGATGAAAGTTCCGTTCATCACACGCACCTTGCCCGATGTTAACGCGTCTTTGCAAGTGGGGAATGTCGTGAATTCAATGTAGTTTATGTTGCTGTTAGTCGTCTCGAACCCTTCCTTTTTGGAGCTCGCCACGGGGGTTCATCGCTACGCCACGTGGAAGCATGTGGTTCTTCGCACATGTACAGAATCTCGTTCCCAAATGCCATTACGTGATAGTTGAAAAATTGTAGTATGTCAGTTTAGATAAATAATCATTTCAAAAATAATGACACGATAAAAATTCCACATTAAACCTTCCTAGGTGATTTATCGCGCAGCATAAAGCCAGCCACGTAATTTTGTGACACTTTTGTAAGGATGTAATCACGCTATAAAATAAACAATTTTCCCCCTTGTCACTGCACGTCAGACATCTCATATTTTTTTTCTCGTCAAGAAGTTTTAAACATGATTATTGGCTCTTGTTTTTTATCGGGAAGGATTTTAGAATAAATTTTTTTTAGCTTCGTAAGCCCAGATGAGTTGGACTAACATGAAATGTAGCCTTGAAAAGTGAGTCGAAATGTTTCAGAAATAAAGTTCCAGAAAGGTGCCTCTTCTGATATCGGCAATGCAACGGCGTGTTCCTGTGAAATAACACCGCAGTGTGTTTAACGCATCACTGTACTTTTTCTTTTACTGTTATTTTTGTCTTTCTTCCTAATAAACATCATTGCCTGTACGGCCTTAGAATGCATTTCAGGCATGTGCAAACACGAAAATTGTCTTTTCGCTCTACTGCCGGGGCGTGGGGAGTTATGAGCGAGTGCAAAAGCTGCATTATCGTGTAAGGAGGGTGGTTGGCACATATATCATGTGCTTTTAATGCATAATTGCGTGAAAGTTACAGAGGGCAAGCAGTTCACTTCTTTCACCGCAGCGGCCGCGTTTGCGAAAAGAGCACGCTGCTCTTTTCGCAAAGAGGTAACAACTGTGGCCACAGGTTGGAAGATATTGTGGAGCTCACTCAGACTCATTCATGAAATATGTTTTGCTCTTAGTACTCAATGGGACTCAAGCTTGCTGACATTTTTCCTGAGCCGGAATTATTCGAACTCACGCTGAAGAAAATTTTCTTCAACCGGACTCACACGGACTCAAACCCACTAAAATATTACTTACCCGCGCTCACTCAAACTCAGACTTACGGCTTGATCTCAGTCTAAGTGAATCCAAGTGAATCGATTCATGCTTCACTTTGCCGAGCTATGACTGTGACAGTTCTTAGTTTGCACTATTTTGTGTATACTTGTGTGTTAGTTTCGTGTGTCTCTTCTGTGTTGAAGCAGTGCGCTTCAAGTGTCGAGTTTCGACAGTATTAGTTCGCGCTGATACTGTGCGTGTTCTTGTCGTGATTCTTTTCTGCTCTGCCGATGCACTTGACCGACTGGACAACCAGACTCCTTCGGAAGGAAGAATCCTGCGATACCGACAGGACTCTATGTCAAAGGAGAAGGCTGTGAAGGTGCTCCTGCGCTTTCTGTGATCAAGCGGTCTCTCGGAACGAATATATGATTGGAACGCCCTGCATGTGTGTGCATGTGTATCTCTTTTCTCATTTATTTTACCTCTCTCTATCTCTATCCTCTTTTCGATCCTTATTTTCCCGCTCCTGTACAGGCTAGCAAACCAGTTCATCTCCCTACCTCTTCTTTTTATTTCTCTCTTTCTTCTCTTCTCTAGCAGCACGCTGTGAGTTTCGAGTCACTTGCTGCTTTTCGCGTGACTTCACTTGACGTTACAATTTCTTTATATGGCATTCATTTCATCTTGCCGTTGTGGTGAAACAATGCACAATAAATGTTTCCCCACCTCTGTGAAAATGCCTTTTACTTTCGTGGTATGCCGATTCGTACGACAGCGCAATCAGCTATGTTTTTTGTGTGCGGGCTCGTGTTTACCATCTCCAAAATAATAAATTCACGCACAAATAGCAAGGCATATTTTAAGCAGTGCACTGTTAAGTGGGCTTCGTGTTTGGACATTGCAAGCATCGTAATCGGCGTAATGATTTGTTTTTGTTGTACTGAATCGTTCCGGTATTTCCGATTGTTAGTGTGCCCAAGCAAGCTATCCGTGTCGTGTTTGGATAATTACACGTTTCCTTCACTTTATGACGATTCTTTCTTAAGAGCCCGCGATGCTTCATTAAGCTGCCACCGCATCTCGCATTTCCAAGGAATGGTTTCAAAACACAACAAAATGCAGTGTTGCAGTTACCGGGACAAAACAGTTCGGGAGAACACACGATACGTAGTGGACGCGGAAACCACAACTTAATAACTGAATTGAATAAAAACAAAATCACAACATATCCATGAAGTGAATGAGGATGAGTGGGGCGAAGCGTCCATCAGTCCATCTGTCCGTGTGCCCGCCCGTACGTGCATGCTTTCACGCGTCCGATCAGGTTCGAGATTGATGACTGCGCACGGGTAACACCGACGAGACGCTAGCCAAGGAAGCCGAGCGCAAGCGTCTTCAACGCGCCGGCAACTCTGCTTCGTCAATGCTCCACCAACGATCCACCACGTACGGCGACTATGCAGGATACTGAGAGAAACACTCGTTCTTCGCACACTCAGACAAGCGTGCGCAGCAGCCAATCGGAGAGTAGCGGCAGTTAAGAGATTACAGGCAGAGTAACGTCACCTAGGAAATGAGATGAGAAATGGTCATCCATTTCTTTTGCCTTCTTTTCTTTCTCGCCTCTTCTTCTCTTGGTTATGCATGACCGGTAACAAGGTTAGATCAAGAGGAGCTTCGCCCCCAAAATGCATGAAGGAAAAGAGTTGAACACGAGAGAAGGGTATGACTAGGTAACGATGTGGGAGGAGATTACTATCTTGCTGAACTATGTGCTGGTGGTATGCAAGTTGATCCAGTACTTACGCGATATGGCAATGACTCATAGAGTCCTTTTTTAAGTGTGCTGGCTTAATTGCTTCATGTTGCTTTGGATAAATTCCACTTCAGTCAGGGTTAGTTTGAAGAAGCTAGAAAATATGCATGCGCTTTGCTGGTTCGATACGCGAAAAGCTTTTCAGATTTCTGGTATGGTCCTAGTATTTGATTCTGCCAAAACTCACTTTCCTTTTTTTTTTGAGCATTGGGCTACAACCACACTCCATGATGTACATGGAAAGATTGCCTGAAATAACTGTTCGCTGGCATGCATAGCGATGATCTTCGAGCCGTTCGTTGAGGCATCTTTCCGGACTGCTCCACATTTGGCTTGCCACATGTCAGTGAGATGGTGCATACAAAGCCTATTTCACATTCAATGTATTTATTGGGCATGACGTATTTGAAAATCGTTCTCCGCATTTTGATCATTTACTTTTTCATATTCCTTTCAACTTACGTGGAGGTGACGAAGCAACATTTTTATATTTTTATCTTCTTCGAACTATAGGATGTATAGGACCATTACCAAATTTTTTATGTCTCGTGGGTAGTATATTTGCGCCAATATCAATTTTTCTTTTTATTATGTATATAGTTAGCAGGATGTACGGTTTCAATTACACCTAATACGCATAGCTTGTAAGTTTATTGAGCATTGTGGAGGTTTTACATACTGAAAGCAGGATATGATTACGAGAGACACCGTATTGAAGCACCCAGAAAATTTTGACCTTCTGGTGTTTTTTACACAACACATACACAGATCCACACACAAATGAAACACATACCAAAACATTCAAATGAAAACAACATATGAAAACGCAAGTACACACCAGCGGTGCTTCGCATCCTCGCATGGTTCCCTTTTGTGGGTGATGTAATTTTTTTTAACGGTACAGTTTTGAGCGTTATATGCGAGCTACGAATGCTTGCTGAAAGTCGCGTCTTTGAATGGGTCCGAAATTGAGGCATGAACAGTACGTCGTTTAAATTTGACATGTGCAGACGGGACGTACAAAGTTAGGTGACCCCAAGCAGTTACAGAAATTCAAGCACCTTGGCGTTCGGCTTCACTCGCTGACACTGAAGCACAGGCGAAGAAAGCAGAAAAATGGATGCTGTGGAGGGGCCGAAGCTTATCGCATCTCGGCAGCTGGCCGTTCCAGAGAGCCGTGGTGGACAAGCAAAGCCGAGCATTTTTTTTTTCGTGGCTATGGACACAAGAAGGATGGATGAGTAAGCGTGGTAAAAAAAATCGTTCTCCTTTTTCAGCTGTGCGTGCTAATTTTTGTTTCTCCTTTCTGTGCATCCCCCATATAAACGCAATGTTAAGAAATCTCTGACGTCTAAATTTATATTTTCTCGACAGACAGTGAAGGGAAACTCAGGTCCAGTGAGGCGCACTCTGTTCATTGTCAGATTAAGTTCATAATGTCTGACATGAGAAAAAAAAAGGCCTGTAGAGAAAACAAGATTATTCAATTTTCACTGCTCTTTCACCCGGCGCTCAATGGCCTTCCATCATCATTTTCGCCCTGGTAAGTTAACGTCATTGTAACTATTACTTTCAATGCAGTGACATACCTAATTATTTGTTACGAACACATGTTGTAAAGAAGAACAAAGACAATTTAATGCAGAGTAACTCACCTGACTGTAGCTTTGTGGTTATCTTCCCCCTGTCTTGCTATTTTCTTTATTCATTTTGCTTTATTCATTTGAACGGTCCTTAAAGGCCTCGGCAGGAACTGTACAAGTTGGAAATACATTGTGGCACTGCCATCCAACAAGCATCATCAGCAATAACGTGTAAGAAAATTAAAAATGATGTGCACAATGCGCACTGAAAACTAGCGGGACATTATGTTGAAGCTGACTCAGGCAAACATGGGTAGTAAAGGTGGAGCGTTTTTGTTAAAACATTGCTAGAACATTAAGCGAAATTTAACGTGCTATATCAGCCGAAACAGTTAAAAAAAACAACAGGGGAAATAACGCTGCCCAGATGAAAAACTTGCTATATCATATAACAGTGTACAATAAGAGTTATTGATAAGGGGCACTTAAAATTTGTAGACACCTTTTATGGAAGAGCTGAACTCTCCTGCTGAAGGGTATTTAGTAGTGCGTCTTATAAAACTAGATACTGTGTTTAAAGTTATGCACACATCAACTAACAAATTCAGTTTCACTGGAACAAAAAAAAGAAAGAAAAGAATACTGGACAATTTCTTATTGCCAGCTTTGATGAAAAGCATCGTCGACAACATCACACCGAGAAAGTGATACGTGCATAACATTATTTGCTCAAGTAAACAGCCCCGCATTATCTAGCTCTATAGTTTTGATCTTCTCATTTACTGATGAAGCGACGCTCTCAATATTTGCATTCAGTCCGCTTCATTCCTAAATCTTTTTCACCTTGTGGTTGATAGCAAACAGGGCGAGTGAGAAGTTGAGGCTAACTTTGTTGCCCCGCCGCGGTGGTCTAGTGGCTAAGGTACTCGGCTGCTGACGCGCAGGTCGCGGGTTCGATTCCCGGCTGCGGCGGCTGCATTTCCGATGGAGGCGGAAATGTTGTAGGCCCGTGTACTCAGATTTGGGTGCACGTTAAAGAACCCCAGGTGGTCAAAATTTCCGGAGCCCTCCACTACGGCGTCTCTCATAATCAAATGGTGGTTTTGGGACGTTAAACCCCACAAAACAATCAATCAAATCAGGCTGACTTTGTTCCCCTTTCCTCTTTACTCGTTCATCTATGCGCACACGCGTTTTGTAGTGGCATACTAGCCGCACGCGCAGTGCCAGCAGCACAGTCTGTTTTCTTTACACCATCGTGGTCTATTTACCATTCTGTAATATGTATATGTTAATGTTGATCGCTCTTGTTCCAAGCTATTGCAGAATTATTATGGGTGCGAGCAACATCTCGACATATTCATCAGTGTTTACATATTATAGTGAACGTTGTATATAAATGTACGCCCATCTCGCACATCTGCACGAACACGCGTAGTTGCTGGCTTCTCAAGTTCTGTACGGTGTCAATTTCATGTCTCTCCGACTTCCTGCACTATCGGACGACGTTGCTGAGATCTGCGTGGCAGGCCCCTGTATTTTGCATGGCTTGTCAGAGCAAAAGCAATCACTGTTTTCTGACGGCGTGAGTAGTTTCGTCAGCCTGCAGCGGCAAGTCAGAGTGTTGCAGTAAACTTGACACGACGACACAGCAACGGCAGTTCTGACGTCAATGAGACGCAGTGCAATATGCAGTGAGTGATGATTAAGATGCCTCTCGTTGGAACAAGCTATATCGATCCGCCGGGCTATGACAAAGAAGAGAATCCAGTTGAGTAAAAAAAAAAGATGACTTACAATGAAAAACAAATGAAGGCGATGGTATGCATGCATAGAGGTATTCCGCATGGACTGTGATCCACGGTGGAAGAGATCAGAGTATCAGGATACGATATACATTGCCATTGTATGTTCATGCATGCCTGTTTGTGCTTGCGTACGCCTGCGTGTGATACAGGATTCAAAGGCCTGAGGAAAAACGCGTCTGGCTAACGCGAAAAGAAAAAAAAGAATAAAGTAAAAACTGCGTTTATTCTTCCTGAAGGCGACAACCTGTACATACTGTGTACGACAGAACATTAGGCGCTCTAGGAAAAATTCACTGCGAATACAAAGTTTATCATCTCTCGTGCAAACGCCTACCGTACCGTTCATAATGAGGTATAGTGCCGAAGAAGGGGTGTTGCATTTTCTGACATTTTGCAAGGATCGAGGGTGAACCGGAAATAAATGCCGTGATATTGCAACAGGCAAATAATGCGCCTTATTTCTTTTTCGCGTGCGTGTAACAATTTCCACTTGCTTACTTATTCCTTGAAGAAATCCCCTTGTCGAATGAGGTGTTCGCTTGACAATGAATTCAGATTTCTTATGTTGCACTCAAATTGTTACCCTACAAGGGAGAAAAAGTAAAATAAATGCACAAAGGTAAAAGGAAAGATCGAACAACCGATACGCCCACACGTAGCAGCGTTCCCCACGCGTGTAAATAAGGTGGTAAACTACGGACTGTCTCATATTCTGGTTCGCTGGCTATTGACGAGCACATTTAGATATGTGAGAGTAGCTGGATATGTCGAGCCCCTAACAATACTTTAATTAATACAGATAGAAAATATTCAGAAAAATACGGTACGCGCAAAATAAATACGCCGAATTCTGTGTCCATCTTTCATGGTTTCATTCTCTTTCCTAAACTCACTTGCATCTACGGCAAAAAAAAAAAACAACGTAACTGCAATTTTTGAAAAAATATAGGAAACTATGCTGCTGTCATCTCCTTAAAAATTGAAAAAAAAGAAACCTATATGAGCGAAGACTACTACGAGGAGGCTGTCAGTGTTGAGAGTTCTAATGTTCTTTGAAACGGCGCTTGATCAAGCAGCACCTTTAGTGGTAAAGCAGTCCGTTGAACAGGACCAAGTGTTGCATCATAAAACAAGCGTGCAGAGAATGCATTACAGCGGCGTACCTAATCCCATTTCTAGGCAACTTGTGGACCCAAGTAGGCATTTTCGTTTTGTTTATTTACGACAAACCTTATTTACGCTCAAGAAAATATCTTTATTACGGGTCTTCATGGCAGAACCGTCGCTAGGATAGACCCGCAATTCAGCTTCGTAATATTTATCAAGCTTTAGGATATCTTACGTATACTAGTTCATATCATGCAGTCCCCCTATCATGTGCGCAAATAGATAAATAAATAAATAAATAAAAAACAAAATAAATAAATTAATTAATAAATGGTAATACCAACACATAAAAAAAGCTTTGTCCCCACGACATAGGTATGGTTACGTTTAAATGGAGGTTGCGTTTCTAAACAGGATATAGTAGAACCAAAGACTACTTATATCATTTCATTTTTGCTATACTGGCAAAGGAATACTGAGCCCCGCCGTGGTGGTCTATTCGCTAAGGTACTCGGCTGCTAACCCGCAGGTCGCGGGATCGAATCCCGGCTGCGGCAGCTGCATTTCTGATGAAGGCGGAAATGTTGTAGGCCCTTGTGCTCAGATTTGGGTGCACGTTAAAGAACCCCAGGTTGTCAAAATTTCCGGAGCCCTCCACTACGGCGTCTCTCATAATCATATGGTGGTTTTGGGACATTAAACCGCACAAATCAATCAATCGAAGGAATACTTATTTTTCCTTTTGTGGTGCTCTTATATCTCTGGTTACGTTTGTGGCACAATGTACCATCACTTTGATTTTCTTCTCTAAAGTGATTTTAATAATAGAACAAACGCAAGCTTGTTCCATGACTGTGTGGTCACAAGTGAGCGTGTCGGTTTGGTCAGGGGCACTTTTGACGCACAACTAATGCCCAGAACAAAGCAATGCAGAAACGAATGCAAAGCAAAGCGAACCATGATGGTGATCTATTTTTTTGTCGTGTTCCCACTAAGCATGACGGCTCAAGAACTAGATGCGAAAAGCTATAATAAAATTATAAATGATGTTAAAAAGGATTGTAACTATAAATGCAAACAGAATACCGAATAAAGAGCCAGATTTTAAAATAGCTAAATTATGGGATAAGGAATAAAATACGCAAGGCTTATTAACCGTACAGCTAGCAGATTTATTATAATTAAGAAATGTTTGATTGATTCCCCTCATATGAATTGGTGTAAAAAGCCGTTGTAAGAAAGCTCGATGACTGCAATTGCCCTAGTTTTTTTCACTTATGCAATATATGACAACTGAATGCGTATTCGTGTGAATAAAAAACAGAGTAGTGGCACGAAGTAAGGAGGTTACTCAAATCTTATTCCCTATTTTCACTAAGTATAGCACTGGGGAAAAATTGCAAACCGGAATTACTGAATGGTACAATTTTAGCAAAATGGTGGTTCTAAAATTTCATATGCATAAAACTATGGTAAGGTCTCGGGCAGAGCAACGGTTTAAGATAGGTAGTGAGGAGCTCAACGCGGTGGAAAAATGCGTCTGCTTAGTGCATGTGTACACCTGCGACTACAATAGAACAATTGTTCTTTATGCTGATTAGGGAAGTACACTTAAGCCAGGTATTCTGGCAGCTGCATCCGAATTTCCGGGGGCTTGAATGTAAGCCTCAGGAAAGTATGAATCCACTTCCATACTTCTGCGCCACAGCTGTTCTACCCTATGAATCTACTTCCATGTTAGCGGGCTGCAGATGCTCTACACACACACACACACACAGACACACACACACACACACACACACACACACACACACACACGCGCGCGCGCGCGCACACGTGCACGCACACGCACACGCACACACACACACACACACACACAAACACACACACCAAAAAAAGTACTTCTACGTCGTCCAAAACTGTGAAATACTGGTGCTGTTATCTAAATTCTGAAGTAGTGTTTTATTGAGTTCTTTTACATCAGAGTTTAATCTGATAATTTTTGTTTTCCGAAGTTTGAAGTTTTACGGAAGCCTGCCGGGTTTGGATGATACATGGTTGAAGGTGAAAAACCCGGAGGCACTGCGTGGACCAAAGTAAAAGATTTCACTGTGAACAAGGCTTACGTGTGGAAGCCAAAACGTCCTTTTTCTGTGTTTTTTTTCTTTTTAAACATTTACTTTGGTTGGCGCAGGGCCTCCAGGTTTTTTACCTTCAACCATTTCTGTATTTTCGTATATAGTACCAAGAAAAAAAAATAAGGAAGCATGCATAGATGTTCGCTCGGCAACGCTTTTAGTACAGAATATATGCGAGGAGCAGCTATAAACCTATACGTAATAGGGGGGGGGGGGGGGCGTTTGAACCAAAAAAGATCTCGTTCGTTTTATAGGCTGGTAGGGTGCCTAAAAATTTCTGTTGTATTTTATCAGGCATTGGTTTTGATGACTTAGATCTGAATTACGCTTTGTTTCTATAGTAAGCATTTCTTTTAGTGCCTTTAAGGTTTAGGCATTGAAAAAGCTCATGCTCTTTTGCAGCATTATTCATTTAGGCTTACTGTTACTTTCTCGAAGCTGCTGTGTACAATATTTTTAGGTTGCTTTGATGTACTTTTGGTTATTGTCATTTTGCGAAACAAATTGGCAAAATAGCTTCATAATTAAGGACAATAAAATGATGATGTACGCTGTGCAGAAGTAAGAATACGAATATTTCGGGTACGTGAGAAAACTAGTTCATGCACGTAACGGTGCCCTTTCAAGTAGGGGAAATCTAGTGCTCCCACAATAGGATATTAGCGCCTCAATGTGTTTGCTTTGATTTTACGTTACCTCGCCAAAGTTACCTCATCTTAGCCACTAGATTACCGCGGTGAGGCCGTCACCTAGAAGTCTGACCACAAACAGTTGTCATGATGTATAAACACTGCTGTATGAATATGGCCTTGTACAATCTCTACGCACTTGCACTGATGTCAGCAAGCATTAAAAGAAGGAGGATGTGGGCTGCTCAGTTAGGTTTTCCCGTGCACGAGCTCAACGCTGATTACACTGATTGTAATGGTATATCCTCCACCCAATAAAACAAATGAGTGGACTAGCACGAATAACGACCCATAAGCGCGCGAAACGTGGTTCGAGAACAAGAAAGGTTCATAAATAACAGCGGCGCTTAATTACTTTTAATGTTCTCATTGTACTGCAAGGTTACACGTGCGGAATACAAATGAATGCATGAACATGCAGCATTCGCTGTTTACGCGCTAAAAGAACTATCGATTTTTTGGGTGTGGGAAGGCGTGTTCAAAAACGTGAGGAGCTGCCGCAAACTCCCGCGCTAGAAAACGCCTTACTGTAAAAGTTCAGGAGGCGGAGGCTGAGGGTATAGGCCGTGGCGTGCATGCATGGATGCGAAGTGAGAAACAGCGTGGTACTGCCATCGCGGGAGCTTTAACATCAGAGCTGTTATGCTCGAAGTTTGCCGTTTGTCGTACAGAAAGATAATAAACATAATACCGAACTGGCATGTGCTTCCTTCGTACACTTCATTACGCACGTCCTGTTATTCAGCACTCCTTAAACACAAGTGTTCACTTGTCCAACGTCAGATGCAATAGCTTTATGAAGGAGAGAACAAGTACATGGAGAGGAAGTGTGTGTGTGCGTGAGGCTCTTTTCTTTCATCACTGCTTATTCTTCAAAACAGCGCGTGTCTTATTTTGACGCACTCAGATGGGCTTTTCTCTCGGTGACTGCCTTGAAGATGTCTTAAAGATGAAAAGTGCATGGCTGCGATTGTGCACCAATAACCATCTCTAGCTTGTTGAACAAGGTTTCGTGAACAAAAAAAGTTTAAGCAACAAGCAAGCAAAAAAAAAACTTGAAGCAAAGTTTAAGCAAGCGAGGCCCGCACCTGGGCCAAGGTCGCCACTTTGCTTTGTGTTAAGCCACTGACGAAATTGCCCTTTTCAAGTTGGAAGAGCCCCAAATGAAACGAACGCATACAATGACGTGTTGCGCGAGATAATCACAGAGGCCACGTTCATTAGGAATTAATTTCCTTCAATGCTCCTACAAGACAACACCACGCTCCCGACTTATAGAACTGATAGAGGAAAGCGTGAGATATAAAACACGCGTTTGTAAAGCTTCTGGAGTGTAATCTGGGTGCATTGGGTAGCGTTCCGAAAGGTCATGCGGCTGACTCCCATTGAATAAATAGTTTTTTCTTGCCATCCCATCGTGTCCGTTTTGGTGACGTCGTTTCCTTGACGGAAGTACGTCTTGAAGTTTTGATGAAGCCCGAAATAAAGTATTTTCGGCTTAAAAATGAATATTCGTTATGAGATCATAAAACTTCAACACAACACATTCAGAAAATACCACTGAATCATTTACACTTCCAGAATACTGGTGCATACTTGCCCTGCACTTTGCAAGCACTGAATGCTCTAAATGTCATGACTAAACACTAGAAAACTTAAATCTAACAAAAAACTAACGAATGCCCTAAGAATGACCTAAACGCAGCAAATAAAAATACATTTTTAAGGAAGCAGTACTAGGTGATTAAACAAGAAATGTATGACGCTGTAGAAATGTATTCTATGTGATGTCCCGGTTGGCTAGCTAACCCTTTATCAATTATGTCGTGGTACACATATATCTATTCTAAACACAGAGGAGGTCTCTGCAGGAACTGTAAGCTGCATTGTAGAAATTCATCAAGAAACTGTGCTCACTGAAATACCGTGATCGTACCACAATTAGGAACCGAATATGTTTTACAAGTGCAGATACAACTGACCCAAACATTACATGAGACTTGTGTTATTTTATTTATGCAGTCTTTTTTCAGTCTCTCTCTGATAACTGTGACACATTTTGCGAAAAAATATAAATTAGCCAAATATGAGTCCATGCTCCCACATGTTTTGCAATAGCAGGAATATTGCGAATCAGATATGCAAAATTATACTTGATAATACCAGTACGAAAATGATCCTATTGCGAATAATGTTAAAATCTTTGGGTAAGCAGCCTTCATTACAGTGACAAGTTGATATCCTCGTCAGCTTCACAAATAAGCTACATGCTTAGAATTTTATTTCCGAATTCGCTCCAACAATATTTGTCAAATTTGGTGCAAAAAGAGCTTGTTGTCTTCGGTATACAATTTATAGGTAAATAATAAGATACCATACACATGTAGCATGTTTGAATCCAATAGAAATAAGGAATCAGATAAGCAATTTCGAAAGTTAGCGTAACTACAAGAAAGGTAGCATGCCGAACGCTGTAGAAAGGTATTTCAATAATGCAAAGTCACAGTTATTTTTTACGTAAGTTAGCACTTGGATATATTAATTTGAAATGACTGAATAAAGTATGGGATGATCTCTTACTTCATCAGAATTTTACATCTCTGCTCTTATATTTTTATCATTTATCTATTTTATTTGCATCGTTCTCGATTTTTCGGTCACGCATAAGATGACGATTTTTCGCTCACAACCAATGACGCTGTCAACGACGCTGACGCCGGAATTCTCGCAAAACGAGCTTTTTCACGCTGTCGCGTTAATCAACGTACGCACTAAGTGGTTGAAGTATGCCCAAGGAGCAGGATATAGCCATGGCTTTCAACTCTTAAAGGCGAAGCTTAAGGGTCCCCCGATTGCCCCACCGCGGTGGTCTAGGGGCTAAGGTACTCGGCTGCTGACCCGCAGGGCGCGGGTTCGAATCCCGGCTGCGGCGGTTGCATTTCCGATGGAGGCGGAAATGTTGTAGGCCCGTGTGCTCAGATTTGGGTGCACGTTAAAGAACCCCAGGTGGTCTAAATTTCCGGAGCCCTCCACTACGGCGTCTCTCATAATCATATAGTGGTTTTGGGACGTTAAACCCCACATATCAATCAATCAAGGGTCTCCCAATTTTTTATGTCCTAAACATGTCTCAGATAAGTACGTGATATGAAAACGAGTCGCTGTAGCGACTCAAGTATAAATTTTTTTTTTAGCTTTTCACAAGTATTGCGCAACATAAATAGCAATAGTTCGTGCTTTTGCTTAGTTTGTACTTGAAAGTAACCACGTGGTCATGTTTTCTTGCTTTCGTTTGCCCTCTTTCTTAACTCATTTATCTTGCCGAGGTAACATCAAGTGATCGAAGTGCTGTCGTAATACAATAGCTTAGTTTTGCTGCGTAGTTGCGCACCAAAAACCAATTTACTCATCATATGAAGCGAACACTTGCGGAACTGTTATACTTATCTCTTTGAAGAAAGCATAATGTACTCCATAACCGTAATGCAGGGTACTTGGTCCTTTATTCTATGGAAAGTAAAACCAGAAAAATACAATAAATTTGATATATCCTAGGCGAAAATTGGAGTATCAAAGGCTAAACTTGTATGGTGCTTTAAGCATATAGAGCTGGAATCTTGCGAAGCTATCCGGAAATCTCTATCCCTGTATTTCAAACGCACTAGCTGTGTTGAGAATAAAAGTAAGGTATGAAGAAGAGAAATACATAAACAATGGAAAAACCAGGTTCCGTTGGTAAACCCTAGTTCAAACAAACGCATTCGTCCTTCTTTTTGAAACAATGCTAGCGCCATAAGAAAACACATCGAACTTGCAGTAGCGATTGATAGGCAGATAGGATGGAACTAAATTACAACGTTCACAAAAAGCTTTTACTTTAACTATATGCAGGCAGGAGAGATGATTGATGAACGGCATCCAATTTTATATTCGCGGGAAAATGAAGGAAGCGAGCAAATACACTATTCTCAGAAAGGCCCCAATATCACCGACATTGGGCGCTTGTGCGCCAAAGCACAGTGAAAATCACGCTGATAGCACATGCAGTAAACCACATCGAATAGGCTGCATATTTGCTCAAACACGACAGGCTATGTATGGGACTAGATGACAGATTTCCTTGCCGCCACATTGAGGTCTTTTAAAAATATTTTCCTACCATTTGCATCCTTTTTGCACACAATCAGTGCCTGAAGAATGGCCCACCTTTCAATTTTGCTGATTGATTGTGGGACTAGGTATGTAAACATTGAGACACTCGATCGACAATTTAGGAAAAATAAACCAAAAATTATTGTTTGTGGCACAATGATTTCACTTGTTGCTTTTTGTTCAGTGGACTATTTAGAACATTTCTATATGTATTCTGTATTTTTCAAGCCAAGATGCAGTGGCTGAATTGTCGGGATCAAAACAGATAAAGGTTAATAGAGAGGCAGGGAGGTTCATGAGAACATTTTAAGCAATAGGTGCTGGTGCTTTCTACACATGGACTTGTGAATCTAATCAAGGCGCATTGATCTTGTGCAGGAATGGAAATGCAAAAGAGAACTTTTCATTAGACACAGAAAGATTGATCAACAATTTCTTCCACCATGCATCTACCTTAGCGATAGCGATGAGAGATATGAGGTTGTGGAAAACGTTAAACAGAGCAGCATGACTAATTTACCAAATGTATGGATTGAAAGAGCAAACGGCTTCATGCAAAACATTGAGTGAAATTTAGCGTTTTTTTCTATTTTATGTATTAGACATACACTGAAAAGTATTTCACCAGAAAACAAGATATCGTAAAACAGCTACGTGACCTTATTCAAAGGAGTAACCAGCGTAAGGAAATCGCTTGAGAAAATTGAACTTGCAGGATAAATACCTCCTAAAACTAATTAGCCGGCTCAAACTAATCCTTGGGCGCCTCCTAAGTTTCAATACTTTTGTATAGACTCGTGCTTTATTCTTCTTTGAAACAGTTTATTTTTATGCGCGCTTTTATGTTTTTGTGTAGCTGTATTTTGAAAGAAGCAGCAACATAATCTATCACATGAGTTACTGAAAAAGAAACGAAATGATTTCCAAAGAGAAAAATTAAATTTTATTTCGGGATATTGTCAATGCTGGTCACGTGCACTACCAAATTTCGAGACTGAAGACTTGTACATTTAGTGGAGAATGAAGATATGACGAAAATTATGTTTTACGCCAAGAAAGCTGAACTTTCAAGTCGTAGTAGCCCCATAGTGACTAGTGTACGCCAGACATCGGTGCTGAAACACGTGAACAGATGATGCTTTTCGGGACAGATACGTGAACGCGTTGGTGGAGAGTACTCTACCTGCCCGGAAGAATCAATACATTATCCTGCGATATTTTGTGTAACTTAAGGCAGTTTTGTGTAACGTAGGGGGTAATATCACTTTTTTAAACCAAGGTTTTCCCCTAGCTTGGTGATTATTGTCCAAAAGTGGCCCCGTGATCTCTTTCAAACCGACCACCATGCAACTGGCGTGAGCGAGACAACTTATAGGAAGCGCGCAGCGAGCCCCGCAGACAATGCCGCTCCCCTGACAATTGAATACGTGAGTACCCAGTCCGGCCAAGAGAAATCCGAAAGTGGAGTTAACTCTATCCGACCAAGTAAAAAAAATCGTGAAACAGTAGCCCGGAAACACGGATTCGCTTTCTCGCTATAGGTGTCCGACTGAGCATCGCTTGCAGCCGGGGCTTTGAATTGGACAGGATGCCAGAAAAGACTCGTGAGGCCATCGCAAACGGGAAAGTGGTGGCTGCGAAGGCGAGAAAGGGGGTTATCGTGCACCATGCCATTATCCAGCACTTCTTACCTCATTAGTACGTAGCGCTAAGTCACGCTTTGCCGACTGTGGCGATGTAAGTGTACTTTAAAGGTGTCTCCAGCTGGGCCGATGTCGTTAGCATATAGGGAGACCAAGTAAACCTAGTTAAAGGGTGAGGTGCATGTCACACCCTTTTTTGCTTTAAATGTACACAAGTAGCAGTTTTGATTGTACATCGTTTCTAGCTCAGTGTTTGTAGATGCGCAAATAGTGAGCGAACGAATCACTTTTAGCTCCTATTATTTCTTCTTAGCAACCCGACTTTACTACTTCCGTTTTCATGTCAACAGATAAAATGTTCCACATCAACTGTGAAGGAAGGTAACTGATAATGTTAATATTATGTATATAGTAGCCGAAATAACAGGCATACGTAACTACGAACGTCGAGGTTCATACTCAAAAGGAAGACACTTGCGTGTAGTGGGGTCTGGGTGGCATTGTACGTTGGAGAGCTGGCTGTCGAATTCACTGATGGCCATAAACGGGGAGAAAGTCGCAAAGGAGCAGGCTCTGAGTACCTGGGTGGCCTGCTCGCGGTGTAAAGTGTCGGGCAGCGCACGAAGAGAGGGGAGAGCCTGTCGGACGTGTCATTGCCGCTGACTGTAAATAAGGAATGCGTGGTCTAGACGCATGCGTCTATCGTGCTTTGTTAGACATAGCAGTTAATTATGAACTATACATGTTGCCCTGAAGTTTCAACCATAGTTATACGTATGCAACCAGTAGCGAAATTTTAAGAAATTAGTGCTCAATTGCAGACAATTATATAGGTGTAATAGGGCGTCACACTTCTAATCAAATAGAGTTACTGTGTAATACAGGTCGCAATAACTACGAAAAGCTGCAACTTTTTTTGCAAGCAATTTTCTCCTAGAAGGTGGAGATATACAGCTTTCTAGAAGGCCTGGATTGCCGAAAAATTTTGCTGGAGGGTGCGCTTACTGTTAGATATCTGACAAATGCATATAACCCTTGAATTAACACTTGCAAATGATATGTTTTCACATCACAATAACGACCAATGATATGAATAACATTAGAGTTGTGTTCTCGATCCAAGGCAGTTGACAGCGGGAAAATAAGATGATAATGTTCATACTCAAAGCCACGAAAAAATACCAACTTTAGCTTGCACGAATCCTAGCAATAAATAAATGAATATTACGAGCAATTATACTTCAGTAAAACTTGCTTTTGGCCTAGTGTGTTCGACATGGTTGAAATAAAACGCTTGCGCTAAATTAAGACACGTCCACAAGCGAGGACACGGGGCGAGCGCTAACTCACACTGTTTTGTTCATGAATGGAACCACTGAACAAATAGAGACACCAAGAATGCGTGTGCATACGCCAAGATAGATGAAAATTACACGTGCACAGCCAGAAGTCCCCTCTCACCAGCTATACAGGCTCACAGAAGGATCACCAGCACGTGACGATGCCTTTCGGCGATATTGCAAAAGCTTCAAGGACTAACTGCGTGTTCATGTCACCACTTATGTATATTGATAATCTTCGTCTCATTTAGTCGAGGGTCACACGTAGATGTATTGCAATACTCAGCTAATTTAGTCTCTTTCTTGATTTATTACATTTTCCAGATGCTCCCTCGCTCTGTCATTTATGCAGCACCCCGTTCGTCCCTATGCAGACTTTTCTGAAGCTGAGAGGAACTCATTTAGCAGCTCTCCGGCTGCGAATTTGACGAAGGGCCTCGTATGCCTTTTCTTCGGTTGTGGTCATTCAGTGGTTCCACATTCATGATTAAAGCCGTCTGAATTCGCGCTTGTCTCCAAGCCCTCGCTTGTAAACATGTCTTATTTTCACACAACCTTTTGATTTCAAGCATTTGGAGCAATGTATCGAAAATAAATGTAATCTAAATGCTTCTCCAATCCTCGGTGAAAGAAGCGCCGACAATATTACGAAAAGGTTGTCGGCACGAGCAATCTCTACAAAAGAGAGACTCAATCATTCGTGTGGCGTATTTCGGTAACGAAACGTGAGCGCCGAGTCTCTGCGAATTTCACGTTTCAAACGATCATTCGAAACACGCAGAAATACTCAGTGACTTCCACCGAAACCTAAGCAAGACTGGTGTCTTCTAAACGCGAGTTCTTTCTATTCTCGAGTGGGCATGTGCATCTGAAAAACCGGAACAAGGATCAGCTGTGGTCATTCCGGTTAACGAGGGAAAGGGCCAAGGAAGAAACTGAGACCTAGACTGAGAACAAGAGGTTGGCTGACTATATAATGATGTTATTCAAGAATTAGGAGAGGAAGCAAGAATAAAAAAAGCACAAAATAATAAAGAAGAAGTTCCTGTTTTGGTATTTTCTTTATCAGTCGTACTTTACAGCCTTCTGCCTGCGCATCAAAGTATATCTTTAGGTTTGGTTATGCGTGTAAGCGTACGCTAAAGCCAGCGATTTTTCGTTCACTATCGCACGTTGAAAGTGAGTGGCGCGTGTACATTGCGCCGTAATCAAGTACAAAAATCGCAAGGTTAGAAAAAGGAATTGTTCTCAAATTACTTACAGTCCGCATTCAGGCAAATGAATGAAACTGCGCTTGTTTGTCTCTTCGCTTGTGTTCCGTTGGTTTGCGCTTGCAATTATTTCATTATGTAACGAATGTGAGTTTGCCAGAGTTTTTGTTTTTAAAAACCGAGTGTCATGTTAGTGATTTTTAATTCAAAAACGTAAAGAAACTGCTCGAAAGGTGTTTACAAAAATTATCACCCATTCTTCCCGATGTATTCACATAATTTTTTGGTGGAACATATTTGCACTTATTGGAAGGCAGGGTAGCTTTAAGAGAAGTTCGGGACACGACTCCAGTGGTTCTGGCTCATGAACAATCTTTACCAATGATTACTCTGCAATTCTTCTTTTTTATGCGTAATAGGTAGTTGCCAGCGTTTCTCTAACCAATAGTCATCAAGTGGACGACATATTAATTTCATTTTGCTTAACATTAGAAGCATGTCAGTGCTCGGCATACTCACTCATGGGTACACTCACTCAAGCTTATTTGAACGTTGTGAGTGTGAGTGAGTGACCAGGAGTGCAAGTATAGAGGTGAGTATGAATGTAAGTGAGTACTCAAGACTGCGGGTAGGCGTGAAAGATGAACATGATGGAGTGCCTGTGAGTGTGAGGAGGCGTGAGTGAGTGAAAATAATGTTGTAGGAGTGAGTGTGAGTGAGTAATCTTTTACAGTGTGGACCTATGCATGTCTAGAATAACATTAATGCGAAATTCAATACTTGTGTGGTAGTTACGTCTTTGACATTGAAGTGCGTACGAACGCGATCCGAACGATGTACTGAATGGGCGTTGCGAAGAACTTATCATCTATAGAGCTTACCAGAGAAATTAATGACTGCCTTTTAATGTATAAACCTGTTTCTGCTAAAGACAGATCGTTGTTTTGGTAATCCCGATGTAAGTACGTTTCCTTTTTTATGACAAGCTGACGTTTCGAAAGAAAACGTTCTCAGTGAAGAACCGCATTCAGAGGATTTAGACGTGGCTGTGTTAGTCGCATCCAGGTGCACAAAAATAAATATGTTCGGAAAGAGCAAGCTGATGTATCGCTTTCTGACTTTCATAACAGCCTAATATTCCATCATGCTTGTTTGTTAGCTATGCAAAATAGCTCGTGCTCCTTACGTATAACAATGAAGATGGACCTGCTTGGCGATATTACTGCTTTTGTTAACCGGTCCTTCAAGCATCATTGAAACTCTATGATGATTAGAGCATCTAGACTACTTAAAACAGTCCATAATCTCTGTTGTAAGATAAATTTACAACGCAAAACTCGGGATTAAAAACAAACTTAACTATTATCCCAGTTTATAACACTTGAAGATTTGATGCTATATTCAACGGATTTTTGCGAACTGAGGAGGGTGCATCTGGAAAATTGTATGAATACTGCAGTGGTCCTTAACAGCCTCCTTTTTCTTATATACCTTCTAAAATTTATAGAGCACACTTCGAAACAAAGAGGTTCAGTCAGGTGCAGCGTATTAGTACTCCCTTAAATTGGTTCCAATGAACGTTTGCTAGACTTCACTTATAACGTTCCCGTCTTAACGCGGAGATGTGTAGTAGCTGGTATTTCTTTTAGAAATATCATTTGGGTGGGTACGAATTTCATAAATAAATATAAGTTTAGTACAAAACCTTCACTGAATAACTGTTGAAGTAATTACATCAGGGCATATGCTGAAATTCTAGAATTTAAATCGTTAGCATCGAAGGTAATGTCGATATGAACCCGATTCTGAGAACGTACAACTATTTAAATATGTACATTCTTCAAAATTGTATTGGAAAAAAATAATGAGGAAGTGTACTGGCGTATGAGTAATCTTTCAGTTTAAATGCAAAAAGAATGGTTACTTTCTGAAAAAAATTATTTTAATTAAACAATGCTCCTTTACCAGAAGTTTGAAAGCGTTTACATAAGTATCGTCTCGAAACTTATTTCTTAAGGACTTCAACTCAAAAGTAGCTCGCTTGAAGTGACCTTTTCCAGTATGCGTGCTATGGTAATTAGAGAGAGAGATAACTACGGAAATTTCACAAGTTCCGCGATTAACGCATTTCGAGTTCCTGAGTAAGCAAAGTGAAGTATTACAGACTTACGAGTAGAACTATGACGTACCTACTGGGTGAATCAAAATACATGAACACCCGATATAACGACTTCGAAGCATTCTCACTGTGTTTTTAAGATTGTCAAACTTTCAACCGGATATAAAAAAAAACACATTCATTACTTCTTAATGCTCTGTTCGCACTCTTTCCGATTATCAACGTGGCAACGTTTGTGAGCACCCTATGTATAAGAATACGGCCGTGAAAAAAACAATTCAGAACCGAATATTCTGGATCATTTATGGACTGCCTAAAATCTCAATACGTCTCGATGCACACGCAGTACTTTTTCGCTAAGTTACGAATGGCATATTAGCTTTGTGTTAGGAGTTAACCAGTTTCACAAAATAATGTATATGAAAGATGCGAAGCTAGGAAAGCTTAGAAAGCTTCCCTGTGCATTTATGGATTGAGGCAGTGCCTAATTGGCCGAGTATATTTTAAAACTAAGTTTACAGCTTAGGAGGGTGGCTCAGAAGGTTAATAAGTGCGAAGCTGATGATCTGGTGTAGTTAATACATGGCATTTTCCTTCAAAAAATTTTTTTAGTGGCAGGCAAATTAACTGCACCAAGAAAAAAAGCTCGAGAACAAATCGAATGCGCGGAATCAAATTGATTATCGATCCTCAGGCGAATGTTAGGGGTCGGGAAAGTCTATAGCGTTTGGCGCCACTTGGCAGAGCACATTCTTCGTGTGCCAGATATAACGTGAACTATATTCGCAGAAAAGAATCTGTGTATTACTTTTTCGCGTATTGAAAGGAACACTCAATAGCAAAACCATTTTTGTCGTACTAGTAAACTACTCCTACAATATCAAAAACCAACGCTTGCGGTGAGAAGAAGGTTCGTAGGCGGAAATATCCGTAAAAAAAAAAATCCCAGCACATCTATGGAGTGAATGATGATAAATGGAGTGAAAGGCCCACTCGTGTGTCCATCCATCCGTCCATCTGTCTGTCCGTCTGTCTTTCTGTCTGTCTGTCTGTCTGTCTGTCTGTCTGTCTGTCTGTCTGTCTGTCTGTCTGTCTGTCTGTCTGTCTGTTTGTTTATATGCTGGGCTGGCTATACACCGGAGGGATGGACTGCTTCGACCATTACAAGAAGCTTCGCTCCTAAAATGTGGGTGGATACACCACCTTGAAGTTTCCACACCGTTCGCCGCGACTTCAAACATTTTGATGGTGCCTATTAGTGCCTGCGTTGATCCTAATCAGTAACAATGAAGTACATTGCCCTTGAAGGTACCATAGGCTTAAACAAAGTGGGAAAAAATCTTGTAGGGCATCATCATCATCAGCCTGACTAAGCTCACTGCTGGACAAAGGTCTTTCCCACGTTCCACCAGTCAACTTGGTCCTGTGTTTGTTGCTGCCACTTTATACCAGAAACTTCCTATTCTCATTTGCCCACCTAACTTTCTGTCTCCCCTTCGTGCATATGCGTTTTCTAAGAAGCCACTCAGTCACTCTTAATCACCAGCGGTTATCCTGCCTACGTGCTACGTGCCCGGCCCATGTTCATTACTTCCGCTTGATTTCAACTATGATGTTTTTAAGCACGGTTCGTTCCTTGGCCCACTCTGCTCTCTTGTCTCTTAAGCTGACACCTATCAACTTACTTTCCATCTCTCGCTGCGTCATCCTCAATTTAAGCTGAACCTACAGAGCAGAAATCTCCAGGTTTCTGCTCCGTAGGTAAGCATCGGCAAGGTGCAGCTGTTATGTACCTTCCTCTTGAGGTATACTGGCAATCTACCAATCATAGTTTGAGAATGCTTGCCGAGTGTGCTCCAATCCATTCTTATTTTTCAGGTTACTTCGATCTCTTGGTTCGAGTCCGCGGATACTACCTGCCTTAAGTAAACGTACTCTTTTACAACTTCAAGTGTACTGCTACCTATCTCGAAGCGCTGTTCTCCTCCGAGGTTGTTGTACGTTACTGACGTTTTCTATAGAATAATTTTAAGAGATACTTTTCTGCTCTCCTTGTCGATTTCAGTAAACACGAATTGGAATTTCTTCCCCAAGTTACTCAGCAATAAAATGCCATGGGCGAAGCGTGGGTTACTAAGGCATTCTCCAATAACTCTTATTCCTAGCCCCTCCCATTGTGGGCCTCTGAAAACCTCCTGCAAAGACGTGGTAAATAGCTTTGAAGAGATCGCATCATCTTGTCTTACACTCTTCTTTGTTGGTATTCTGTCCCTTTCTTTATGGAGCACTATGGTGGCAGTTGATCGCCTGTTGAGCTAATAGTGTTGTAATACGTGAACACATTTTCATATTTCTGACGTCCCGCTTGTCTATTCTGGTGCGATATTTATAAACTTCAAACTTCGCTTTCTCCTTTATTATTAAAGCTGACGTGATAATAAAATTGACGGCATTGAAGTTCCGGGAGTGCGATTTGTGATGCTAAATTCATTTATTCTCTATATTTAGAGTTCCTTAAATACCAATAGATATATTACCGTGAAAGCTGTTATGAGATCACAACTCGGGTCACGCGCGTCGCTGTAGTTGTCCGCCGCCGCTTGTGTCCGTAACCACTATTGGACAAAGAAAAAAACCTCGGTGAGTGAAAATCATTATGGATGCAGTGGGGATCGAGGCCGTGTTTGCTGCGTGCCAGCCCAGTATTCTAATCATTCAGCCCTGCCAGTGCTTGGAACTGGTTCACAAATTCGCCTTAGGCAGGCTTGATGTCAGACAAGGCATCGCGTTAACATGAGTAATAAAGCGTTTTGCAACAGCAAAGAAACAACCAGGCGTCACACAATGCGAATAGCGTAACGAGTGGATCGGCCAATCCTCCAACCTTTTACAAAAGCTTGTTTTTGATCACCTACTAACTGTGGCACATACCCACTTCAGGTACAATTCCTCATCGTCATCGGGCACTGCATCAACAATTGGCACAAAATTCCTTGCAAGTGTTTAGCGGATACTACGCTTCTCAGAAGATTGACGAAGGATAGCATAGCGAATGCCGGTTTGCTACCCAGAAATTATGATTATTAATGCCGTAGTGGGACCCCAGCAAGCGTGCTTGGAGCAGTTAGCAAATGAGTGTTTTAAAAAGGCTTATGAAAGGCCGCTTTTCTAGCTTTTGCTGTGACTGTGCTGCGCCATCTGCGCAGGCCTGGCGTTTTTATTTCTCTGTAGAGTCCCTTTCATTTGCAATAAAAAAATATTTGATGTCCCTATGTGACTTTCTTTAGGTATGACAATCTAAATCTGCAGTGCTCAGAAAGGCTAGTATTTATATATGATAATATTTCGAAGCAGTTTTGCACGAGTGGCCCATGGCCTGTTCTTTTCTTTATTTCGTTTTCCTATCAGCCCTCTTAGATGTATAAAAGCAAACAAGGTTCAACCCGGTAACCTCGCAACTAAATAAATTTTTTGTGAAAGTAAATACTGATCTATTGCACATTCTAGGAAGCAAAAATGAGTATGTGTTGCTTTTCTTAGTGAGTTTTGACTCGCCCAGTAAACAGACGTTTTCGACAAGAAGCGTGAGCTTTCCTTCTTTTGCAAAAGAGTCAGCAATCTTTGACTTTCTTAGTAAGGATGCAAGGACTCTTAGCTGAAGTATCACATGACCGTTGCCGAGAGAGTCAGACAACTCTCATAGGTAACTTTTCTTAATTCAAAACATTCGCGTACTCTCCCAATTTTCAGAGTTTTCTCTACTGTGCTGTGTAAATCTTTGTTTATATTCATGTTCATATGCCAGGATGTAGGAGATGGCAGCTCGTAGCTTCTCGTGTTTTCAATTTCGTGACGACAGAAGTTAGAACATGTGTAACCGAACAAATGCGGTTAACGCGGCCACACGCCAGAGACACTCTAGCAGCCTTGATATAAATTATATTGCAATGCAGGTGACGGGAAAAAAGTGTGACGCTCCTTTCCGTGCAGAAAGTGTGGCGTCCCCTAGAACGAGAGCGCGGTGACACCTGCATAGTTGCAACCAGATGACAAATGTCTTACGCTCGGTGTTGAGACAGGTCTCATTTCTTCGCTGCAAGTTGGCGCTCATACTTCTCTGAATTCGCGGCTAAGGCTCTCACTTTCACGACAAAAGCTGCAAGCGATGTCCACAAGCCGTGGGATCAGTCGTCTGCGTTGAAGCAGTCATGCTCAGTATTGAAATGAAATCGGTCTAAGGTATGGTTTCAATTCGACCTCGCAAACTGCGGTAATGCAATATTCGCCAACAGTTGCTTCGCATGAATGCGTATATAATAAATCGTGTTTGCTTACTATTCAGACACCCTTAGGCTTATCTAGTGCAGATACGAACACAAGTCATGTAGCTGCCACAATAAGTATTCAGTTTTTTTTCATTACCCCAAAATGTTCTTGGAAAAAAAAATCTGTCAACTAAACTAATCTCTGTAAAAAAATTGCATTTCTAGTGCCCGATAATTTTTTTTCGAGAAGCACCATAAACAGAGGATGCTATCTGTATTTACTATATTATCTACGGCTACCTCACAGGCTCCACGTAGGAGTAGTATGTGGTGGGGACTATACAATAGTTTTAACTCGAACACAAAACAAGAAAAAAAATTCAGAGAGCCCTAATTATACAACGAAAAAAATGTGAGAAATAACACTGCCGTAGCATTATATTAATAAAAAAATGAGCATGTGTTATACAATTTGAACGGATCAACACATCATTATTCACGGTCAAAACACGACTTCCACTGATTCATTTTTGGTGAACACAATCATTTTCATCTGATTTCCACTGATTTCCATGTGACCACGGATGCACACACCATTGGGGATGTCATTGCATGGGCTACGGCACGTGTTAACCTAGATCTGTAAAAGGGTTTCCCGTTCGATCATATACTTCTGAGAGGAATAATAATATCAGAACTGTTACGTCCCAAGACAGCTACCGAGACCATGAAAGTGGAAAATGTTTAGGTGATTGCTTGTTATCTTTTGTTGGTCTTACTTAATGATGCGCGCTGACATGATGACACCCGATGTTATTGGAACGCACAAAATGACAAAATGATAACGTCGTTCACTCAAAAGTTACGATGAGCAGTCTCGGCGATCGCTTACTTCCGTTGAGATGTAATGAATCACGCCCGTACGCGTTCAGTCTAATAACAATGCTACGATTACGACAACAAAGAGACGAACATCAAGGCTGAAGCTGCTGAAAACTTACATTTCTTTCTTCTTTCTACTTACTTTCTAACGTTTTCTAATCGCGCTTTTATTTTTGCTAAGTAAATAAAGAAAAAAAAGGGAAAAAGAGTGCAAGAGTCAGTCGGGTGATCAGATATATTTTAAACAGGGAAAGTGAGGCAATAATGCTATGATGATATACCGTGGTATCCGAGGAATGGCAAACATTTTTTTTTTCATTGTAATAGCGGTCGTTGTGAGGAAGTACGGTACGCTCCCCCGACCTTGGGGCCCTCTTATTATATATTTCACGCTGTAACAACGTTATGCATAATAAGCTGTCATTTGATTTGATTTGATATGATTTAATTTGATTCGCCGAGTGAGCTATTCGTCCTGGCCCGGGCTCCATGCACAGAGCTCTAACTGCTTGCAGTTGTTATGGAGTCAAAACGCGATAAAAAGAGAACAGTCACATTTTCTGTTGAACCAACCGTATGACTGATGGACGCTGCACGAATAAATATTGCATGGCGTTTAGCATAATGAAGAAAAATGGCACTCTGAAGGTACCGAAATCCTTGCAGCACAACTTGCTTTCGTAAATTTACGTCCTGCTTGTTTTGCTTGCAACAAAGTTATCATGCCATTTTTGACGCTCCTATTCATCAAAATTCGATATGTTTCGCATTATTATTTCTTGCTTTGCTTAGGCAAACACAAGAAAAGGGAAACATTCATTTCAGTGACCTGCCGTTGATAGTAATGTCATTGCTGAATGTCCAGAGAAATGTTCCATGTGCGCATCGCCAGATCGCAATATTTCGGAGGAACACGCTTCGCTGCTGGATGTTAGCTTATTTGAGTAGTAGCGAAACTACTCGTATGGGCCTATCTTCGCGAATGAGGCTCCCTCGAATAACGTTTCTGTTCAGCGTCATGCTCAATTTCTGAAATATGCTTCCCTACAGATACGCCCGGAAGTCATAGGTGCTCTGATTGTGCCACCATATATTTAGCCGATTATTCGTACATTTAATTGTCTAATCACCGCCGAAGCGTTGTGAAGGAGTGGTCGGGGGAGTTCTACGAATAAACTTTGCCTACGTAATGCCGTGGAAACACATTAGCACCTTGATGCTTTAAATGCGGGCGCGTTACTGCATTGTAACTCAAGAAGACACAGACAAGCGCATAATTAAAGCATCATGATTGCCCAAACTCCACCAATGAGCGGTTGTGTCAAGTTGCATAGCACTGATAATTCACCGTCTTGGATATGGTTGTAGTAGACTGCATATAAGATGCGATGCTGCTTGGGCATTACTCGCCGCTTGAGCTGAAGCACTCCAACACGGCGGTACTTATAGAATAAAATCGTAATGGCGTAGGCGTTTCAAGGATGTCGAATATATAGAGATAATTAAATGACACAAGTTGCACCTAAATAAAATATTGAGTGCGCCAGCTACGTTAACAGAATAGCCACAACGTTCCTGGTGAGAAAAATAAAAATAACATTAAAAGTATAAGAGAGAAATTGGGATGAAACGACTTGGTTGTTTTGGGCGCAGCTGCTGAGTTATCACTAAGAGCGTCAGGTACACTGGATTGGATTGAATAAACTGCTATTGGATCCTCTAAAAGACAAATCACTGCGTCGCGACCCACTTCCACATGGGGACTGGACGAAAGTTGATAAATAAAAAAAGGGCAGCACAGTATTGAATACACGCACTTCCGTTGTTGCTCCATGCACAGAACAATAAGACAGATGACGTTTTTTTATCTATTAAACTTTTAAGTGAAATTTTGTTCTGGCCTT
The DNA here is from genome assembly GCF_013339725.1 of Rhipicephalus microplus. NCBI lineage: Eukaryota > Metazoa > Arthropoda > Arachnida > Ixodida > Ixodidae > Rhipicephalus > Rhipicephalus microplus. Next base: position 43,024,978 of record NC_051170.1, on the reverse strand, counting down.
CAAATGAGGAGGTGCTTTAATTTTTTTCAAGTTGAAGTTAGCGTGAGATATATGAAAATGGTGCTTACTTCGGACTCACAAAATGTAAATGTGTTCACGGATAAAAATTAATTTTGTAGAACGCGAGTACATAGGAGCTGGATAGCAGCATTAGGAACGAAAAATGGAAATATTTATTGTGAAAAGCATTAAGAAGTCACACAAGCAGCAGAAATTTACACCTAATAATGTAGTAGCTACAATATATCTAGGTGAGTAAATATCCATATCTTTCTTTCATATGACGTAATTTCATGCATTGAAGCAAAACATTTTGTTTTTCATGCAAAGAGCTAAAAGTTGTTTTGTTGTAGAACAATTGCCTTTTTCCGAAACAGCACCACCCTTCATGCCCTGACTCATCAAATATATTAACGTTGTTTTGAATTATAGTCAAACACTTTATATTTCATGGAAGAGGCACATCAGATGCGACGACAAGGTACCCCACAAAGTGAAGTAATTAATAGGGCTGCTGCGAAGCCATGTTTATAGTCTCCGAACACTTGGGCAATTTCGAAGCATAACCGGTCAGCTCCCATAGCGCCACGCAATTTATCACCTTCAGCGCACAACAAGCCTTCCGGGCAAAAAAAGAAAAGCAAACCAAGAAACAAAAACAAAAACAACAATGTTACGCCAAAATTCCTAGCATACGCTATCACAGACTTGCTGCTCATAATGAACAGCAAAAACGTGTTTGTACAACATCCACACCTCTTGTCAAGCTTCTTTTTAAGTCACACCCAAATAAAACGAAAGAAAATAAAGTATGATGCGTCGCTAGCAAATTGCAAGGGCATTGTTTTTTTTTCTTGCTGTTCCATCAAAGTGGTGTGAAGCGTCATTACACGTTCTTTGCAGGTTTTCAACTTTTTGAAACCAAAAGCTGAGACATTTCAAGTCAGCAATGTTCGCTATCAGCGATAACAAGAAAACTTCGTGAAACATGTTCAGTTTCTATGATAAGAAGCCGATTATGCTGGTGCGGTGTCACGAGCTAAATAAACACCAAGTAGCCAACTATTGAGAATAAGACCGACTTTAAGAAGCATCAGTACGAAAGCTTTATTCTGAAGCACTGGAAAGAAGATGCAGCGCTTAAATATACCTTCGAATGCAAGGTATACCTTGCATTCGAAGGCTTTGAATGACAGATGTGGCCTGTTGGTGACATCGTTATCACGTGTTTCATTGATACTCGAAGAAACTTCTTTGTTTTGAATAATTGCGCATTTTACCGCGCAATAGTGTATGACCGAAGGAGGCTCATTCTACCTCGTGACATTCATATAGTGTTTTGTTTTTGAAGCTGTTTCAAACTATAACACTTGTTTGGTAGAACACCTGCTTAGATCACCTGCTTGGTAGAGCCCCTGTTTGAAGTGCCCGTGAAGAGCACACAATTGAAGTGCCTGTGAAGAATGAGCAGATGCGTCACCACACCCAGCGCCACCGTATTCTCATGATTAAAGTTAAATAAACACCAACGAAAAATGGTCGCTCATATATGTGATGGTATGATAGGTAGCACGTTTTCGCACGGCATACTTTCCTATGCCGTCTGCACTCCTTACATTATGTAGAAAACGCGCTGCCCAGAGTGTTTGTCAATGGAGGTGTTTTAAAAGGGCATATGTGTTTAGTAAGTCTTTTGTTGGCGTTTTGCTTTACTTAACTTCATTGTACGACTCGCGTAGTAGTTTAGAATAAAGAGTTTCAGCTTAACATAAATGCTTGAGTTTTGTTGATGCACTCACAGGTTTAGCCAAATAAGCTACCAGCCTTAATTGTCATGAGAAAACGAACATACCATTCTTCGACTGTACTTTGGCTTTCCCAGTTGGATTTCTTCTAACCTAGAGGTAAACCATCCTTTGAAAACTCGCACAGAAAACACCAGCCATCAATACGGAAGATGCGGTCTAGTAATAGCTTAGTTTACCACGCGGAGGCAAATTTCTGATCTCACCAAACCACTGACTAATGGAACTTCTTTCAGAGATGCGTGGTGTTTGAGCCAAACAGGGGTAACGGCTCCGTCCGCTTCCTTGGGCAAACAGCGCCTCAGTTGGGACGCCGCACAAAGGAATCGGGCTCCCTTCACGAATGAAACGTGTGCCCCTGACGCGTGCACGCGCACAAACATATACAAAGCAACCTTCGCACCCTCTTTGTGCCCTGTAGCGTTTCATAGAGCTTCGGCGCATGGCTGGAGCTACCAGCGAAAGCTGACCTTGTTATGCGACAACTTCCGAAGGGCGTATGCGGCCGCACATGGAGATGCCGCTGCACAATGGCAACCCGAATGAGAAACTCGTCTATATGCGCATTGTTAAAGCTGGGCTTTTCTTAGTATTCACCTTATTATTACATATTTTTACACTCCTTCTGACACGATATGAAGACAGCACTACTGGCTACGAATGGCAGTGTTTGTAACAACGGGGCGTGAAATATCGGCTGAAACACAGTAAGAAAATAACATAAACGAATCTGTGTTTATCAATGCAAAACAATTACATACCTATACGGGAGAAGAGCTGTGAAGTAGAAGCAAAGTAAGAGCGCAATGTTGAGAAAATAATGAATATATGTTGGGAGTGCATCGTGCGTCATGCGCTGCAATATTATCTGAATCTAGACAGCTTTACATACTTCGAGAAAGTTTTTATAATACAAATTAGAACAAGGCAGAATATTTTCTTTACGCTCGCCCATAGGTTAGTATCGCTTTCCATTTCTGCCATGCGTTGATCCGAAACTTTTTAATGTTGACTGGCCGGAACCTAGATGAGGGGCATATTAAATGTTTGGAACTATAATTTTGTCAGGTATCTGTTAACATTCCGTATAGTTGGAACCTACAGAATGACAGAGAAAAGAAAAAAAAAAGGAATATTACACAGAAAGCACTCACTGTGCTCCTGTTAATGTACAGGCAAGATGATAGTGGGGCTATCGCAAGGTCTTTGGACCTGTCGTCAATGAACACGAGCCACGAAGCACAAATAGATTGATAAAATATTTAAGTGTTATAGTATTATCCCCAATGCACTAGTAGTAACGTTATGCATGAGTTAGACACGAACTCCTGCATTACAAAAAAAAACGAGAAAATAATAAAAATATCAATAATTTACCACAGTGTCTTGTGACTTTCTCTTATAGGCATTCATCTCTCGCAAGAACTATAGATCTCGATAATGACAACTGCGTGAAATATGTAAATGATCAGTCAAAAAAAAACAGACAGGATTAAGCACTTTTGTGTAAGTTTTTTTTCTTTCGCACTGTTTCCTGTAAAGCAACAACATAAGTAAGCTCAAGACGAGATCTTTTAAAGAAATACAGACACTGCGACTAAGTTCTGCAGAAACGTAGCTACAGCGAAACGCTGCAACACCTGTTAGCAGTTTCTAGCCTTCCTACATACAGACCTCAACCTTCTGTGGTTCAGAATGCCAATCTTATATTTTTATTATGCTGAACCAATTGAATAACACACAAATTTCTTCGTGGTCACAACTAACCCCAGTCTGCTAACACATCTCACACCCAAACTTTTTCAGATTCTCATTGTTAGCATTGGTTATACAGCGTTCAAAACATGCCAGCATTGTAATTTTGACGATGTCTTCCTAGTATACCTCATTCGACAGCTGCAAGGTGGAACAACCAAAGAAGGAATAGAAGATCTTCAAAACGTGAGCACAAACATCGCGAAAGCTGCACTTTAAAAGTCAGCGCAGTTTGGCTGACGAGAAGTGCAACGGACTAGTGCTTGCGCACTCGCCAGGAAGAAAAGAAAGTTGGATAGTTATTGAAACAGTACATTTCCCTCTTCCTGTTTCTTCCAATTTTGGTTTTCTTAGATCCGCGCTTATCCCTCACTGCACCATGGGAACCACACCCCAAGACATTCATCTCAGCAGCGCTGTGGTGAAAAAGAGAAAACACATAGGTCTGACCAACGGAGTGGCTGTTTGTGTCAGTATGAAAAAAAAGTGTAGAAATGGGGAGACACTAAGATAAAGGGAGAAAAGAGGTGAATGTTAAGGGCATGAGCGAGAATTGAGCGGTCGACTGCACTATCGAACACGCAAGAAACCTTCACTGCCAGACCGAGCCAGATATTTTACGGCGGGCCATATAACTTATAAGGTGGAAACAGATGAACCGGAACTCACGCCTAGTTCATCATACCTTGTGTTCATTTTCAGGTTTTTAACTTCGAGCTGGCACATCGACTTATCGATCGCTCTGTCGTAGCCACCTTCGTTTTCTATTTGGCCAATGCATGCTGCCACTTCCAGCTAATGCTATTGTACCCTGCCAATTGTGACTGTACGGTGTTTTTAGCTTTCACGTATGTGTTTTTGCCGGTTCAATATCGTTTGTTCCAACGTAACATGCCCAGCTGATGTCAGTGATTTTTTTTATTCATATAAATGGGTTGCTGTAGGGAGGTGGAGGAAAGGGGCTTTTCGCCATAACGTTTACTCCCTTTTCCCCTTCCCCCCGCATAGGGTAGCCAACCGGACATGTGCCTGGTTTACCTCCCTGCATTCTCTCTTGTTTTTATTTCTTCTCCTCCTCTCCTTGATCACAGTGAAGTGTCTACTCAAAATGCAGAGAAAAAATAACATTACTATGGGCATGAACAGAAAGGGAGAATACCTCCGCTTTCGGGTGTGCCAGCCTCAAAAGGCTGAAACTCAAGAAGCTGCCAAAGATTTGGAGCACGCCGGTTCAGACGAAAGGATGCTGCTCGAATTAGGTCTGTTGCAGCTTGAATGTCGAAAACGTTGATGGTATTTGAAAAGCTAAGTTCATCGCTCATATTTCATCTTACAAAATAAATATATAAACTAAGTTTTTATCACTACATGGTCCTTTAAAGTACCGGGCAATCTACAGTTTTTGAAATCATAGCGATTTTTAAAAATTAGTATTGATCTCATAAAACTTGGCGTGTTCATTACTAGTAGGTTATAAAGGAATGTGATAACACACAGAAAATACCAGAGAAATTATCAACTGTCCAACGAAGGTAAATGCGACTGCGTGATTTTTCAATCAGGCTTTGGTGTAGCAGATTTCGAGGAAGTGTCGTGTTCGCAGATGACTCGATTTCTCTCCTACGAGGTGCATACATACATGCAAGCCGGGCGCTACGCTTTTTGCCTAAGGGTTGTTGAAGAGTTTCTCTCGATAAATAAACCAGGTTTAAAGCTTGATTTTTTTTGGTTGCGAATGTTTCAATAAACTTAGAAATGAAGCCTGTGTAGAATCTGCGTAACACACATGCCTAGAGGTTAGAAAAATAATAACCATCGAATGAGGAAAATATATCTATACTGCGGGAGATCTATAGCAACAGCCACTTGAATACGAGCCTTTGAAGCAGCATCTTCACCTGAAGCAGTCATTAAATATCTGCACTTAAACAGCGGTTTGAAAAAAAAAGCAAAAATAAGGATATGGGGACACAGGGGGGTGGGGGTGGAGTGGCTTTATGGCAGTTGGGAAAATAAAGAAAGAGTGACCATCTTTTATATCTTTGAAAATTTCTACATAGAGGCGGTAGCACCTACGTGGTTTCCACAGCACGTTACAGCTCACCATTCAGTGACGAACCTGAAACAGCAACTCTTCTTCCTCATCATCCCACTTTTTTTCCTTTCTACGGAAAACGCTAAATGGTCGTAAAACGACGTAATCGTTTCGGCACATCATCCGTGTCCCATTGGCATGGTTTGTCCTCTTTTATGAAAAGAGAGTAACTAGTGGAGAAAGCCTGAGAGATTGTCTGTGCAACGTTCCAATTTTCCTGAGGCTTGCAATGAAAGGCAAATGTTATTCGCTGCATCAATAGCCACAGGTTTGCTCTAACTGAAAGTTATAAAAGAAGCCATCGATGACGAAGAGGTGAACAAACTAAAAAATATTGCGAAAAAAGACATGTTCACCACTTGCATCAATTTCAGAAGAGTCACTTGCGGAAAGGACGAGAAAGCCGAGGTACCACACAGAGTCTTCCTTTGTTCTGGTCCAGCAACCCGCGTAAGTGAGGCGGTCACTAAATGGTGACTATTGGCAGCCCTATTTCATCATCTCCTTCCTACTTCGTGCAAGAAACAGCACACGACAGTGTAAACACGAAAGCTTGTGGGAACTGTGTGTCAAGGTATGACTCATTCGGAGAAGTGGTCGCTCTTAGTCCTGCAATGTATACCATCTACAGAGGAGAGAAAAGGCGCGTCCGCGTAGTTTACAGTTTGTCTGTTCATGGGACTGCCGAATTATCTACAAATGCTTCTACATATAGCCTTTGCCACCAACCGCTCGTCGCCATATTGTGTGTCTTTCGTTCAGTCTTCAATTCCATGTTTGTTCGAACGTCGCGGACGTTGTTTTCTACGGTCTTCGGGTTTGGTATATTTCGCCGCTTGTTTCGTTAGAAGGAAAGAAAGAAACCATGACAGGTTTGCGTTCAACGCTTCCTAAGCTGATAATGATCCACAGAAAAAAAGTAAAAGAGAGGAAGCGCTGCATAAATGATAGCAATGTTTTACTTGGCTTACACATTGTGCGTTCAATCAATGTGCACTAATTTTGAAAGACAAATTGTACAAAAGCTTGATGAAGCTTTACTTTATGCTTAGTGCGATTGTGTCCAAACTTCATGGTGCAACCGGGTCACAAGAGTAAGCAAAAGGTTTGGTGCTTTGCACGAACCGAAGTTTCGCATCGTGAAAATCCAGGCAGCTGAGATGAGCTTATGCGTGAATTCAATGTAAGAAAATAGCTAGAAAAAAAGATTTATGCACTATGCGAAGTAAATGTATTTATCGGCTAACGCCATGCGTGTTCCTTTTTTTGTGCATGCGTGCGTTTAACGCTTACCTGCGAGAGAAGCACCTTAAAAACACACAGAAAATGCAAATGCTAAGCCACTTTCTCTATGAGGCCATCTTTTGAGTTCATATAACGGCTAGGACCTCAAACTCCCGTCTAGAAGGGCCAGAAAAGTAAACATTTGAAAATGAGCTTGTGGAACGTAGTATAAGTTGCAATATAAAATCCAGAAAAAGAAATAAAAAAGCTAATACTATCCTATTGAGCAGCTTACGTTCGAGTAAAGCATAGTGCAGAGTAGAGAGGTCAGCTAAAAGGCGTCGTGAGTTTATTTTATTTCAACGACGCCCTTCGACTGGAAGCGTAGCTGACCAGTTTTAAACTCAATTCCTGACATTTTTAGAAGACGACCTGTGCAGCGACCGAAGCTGGAACGGTTTACCAAGGCATCGCGTTGAACGAGGTTTTAGAAGTGCATTTACGGCTCAGGGGAAATGCGGAGAAAAAAAAATCATTACACTGAAGAAAACCGGTCAAGTAAACTTCATAAGGCACTTCTTCAAGGCGGAGGCAGCGAAAAATACGTTGACCTTTTTGTGGAAATGGACGAACCACAGCTACGTGCAATATAGCTTTGGTGTTTCATTTAGAATGTTACACTATATTCACCTGAAAATAGTATTTTTATTTTGCTGCCGTATATAAAAAAAAAACACTAGCACCACCTTCATGATCTTGCCTTCGTCATTTTCTCCCGCTTTTACAAAATAATAAATATAGTGTGAATGGTGTCACACTAAAAGACTGAAATCTACCGTAAAGAAATAAAATGAAGTTTAATCATAATCATCATCATATTACACCTATATTTTACTGTACAGCGGCGAAGGCGCATGAATAGTGTGTAAGGCGCAAAACTAAAAATAAAAAAATTATATCGTTAGCGTTTTAATGTTAATTCACAATTAAAGCGAATTTAAGCAGTTCGCTGACATTAAGTGCCTGCCCCCCCCCCCCCCCAAAAAAAAAACGCTCCTACCTTTAATGCGTGGCTGCGAGAACAAATGAGGAGCAAGAAATCACATGGCAAGTTATTTAATGCAAAATTTTGTTGCATTAAGGGTGCAACTGTTTTCGTAATTCATTTTTCATAGATAGTATCAGCTAACAAAAGAGCTCAAATGAAAAAAAAAATCTGGATGATTTGAAACCACTAGACACAGAAACTACATAAAAGGTTCAGGACGAAAGCCGTACAATGCAGCCCATTTACACGACCCTGCTGATTTGTACTTCGCATTCAGTCTTTTCCTACACTGTAAAATAAAGAAAAAAAACTATTTTGTTCTTCTTCCTAATGCATAAAAACGTCAGTGTACGAAGCTGCCGCCTGCCGCTGTGTTCCAGTGAAGTCAATTCATGAATGTAAACCCAAATATATGTTGCTAATCGCTGCGTTTAGGTGCGTTTCGATATATACCATTGATATACAGGATGATGCTTGGAAGGGGAAGAGCCTCAAACCTATGTTCTTCATAATTTTTCCAAGGCCTAGCAGCTACTGTATTTGTGTATGCCACAAAGAGTACGAAATACTTTTGCATTGCAGCCTTTATTTTTTCCTGTTTCGTGAAGTGTTCATAACAGAGTGGAAGTTCAAAGAATATGCATGTGCATTTCATAAAGCAATAAGTGCAAAATTTTGATTTACACTTTCACATACTTCAACCAGTTGATCATGCAGTCAAGCTTGTGGGCATTGTCCAAAAGCATTCGGTTCCGCCTGCTGCATCGGCACTATCACGAGAGTATCGCTGATTACTTCTAACAAATGAACCAAGCAAGTAGTAACTTTATAACAGGGTAGCCAAGCATAAAGAAACGAGTGTGGCATATAAGCCTTAGTTTGCAAAAGTCTCTTTGGAATTCCACGTAAAGTCACAGTCTTGTTTCGTCAGACACATCTGTAAATAATGATTTTATTTAGAGGTGTATTTTAGTCAAGCATGAATCTCTTTATGGATGTTCATCTACTATATTTTATGGGTCATGTATGTCCGTATGCTTCGAGGAGTTTTTTTTTCCTCCATCTCAGCACAGCTCTTTCTGGTTCTCAAAGCGCTGGTTAGTTTTATAAATTTTCGTTCTTTTTGTGTCGATTGCCGAAATGCCTTGAATTACTCAGGCCGTAAAAATGAAGCAGTCCGGCGAAGAAAACAGACGAGCTGTCACAAGCCACAGCGATGACAGACAGCAGCAGAAAATAGTGGCAACGGGGAGCAATAACGGCAGCTGAAGACTTATCGGCACGGTAGAAAACTACTTAGTGAAAAGTGGTTTGACAGATTGGGCACCCGAAAGAACAATTACTTCAAGGACAAAGTAAGAAATGTTGAAAAAAAGATTAGAAGTAGTGACTGGATTACACTAACCAGCAGTAAAAAAGGAATGAATCTTACCAGAAAAAGAAGAAAGAAATACAGAAAATGCAATTCTTGTCACCCCGATGTCACCTTCGGGCTTCTACCTAACCGCTCTCTCATTCCAGCACCGGTCGCATCTTCCGCAGTGCTGAGAACAAACCACGCAACACAGCCTGAATGCTCTGGGCCTGTTATTGCACTGCTAGCACCAGAGTGTGCAGCAGAAGATGAATGACTGCGCTGCCTCGACGTGACATCTCCCCCAGCGCGCTGTTATAGAGGCACCGTCTCTCGCCATCTGGAAGCCATCGCCTGGCCAGAATGCTTACTCCCAGCGCCCGACAGCAGAAGGCAAGCAAATCGCCTGCCATACGAGGGACGGCGCACGCTCATCCAACCTCTTCGGTCAGAGCTAGACCGGAAGATGAGCGAAGTTATTTTCGCAGGAATCCACCACAGGCATCCGTCTACCAAGCTATCGCTGTACACGTCTATTTAGCTTACCGACCAGCGAGCGCTTTGGTTCTCACTGAACATAAAACCCTTCTCCATTGCATTTAGGGAATGCGACCAAAGTTACCTCTACTATATTGCTACAATCGTAGGAACGAAATAGAAGGAAAGCCTGCCCAATGTAACCACAACGACTGACTCTGTAAAAGACCACATTGGATAACATACGTGCGTTCCAAAAAAAGTTATATCATTCATAATTCTACTCATCTTCCGCATAAATTGCAAAGAAGTTTTAGCGACCGGCAGTGGCGTAAGGCCAAATTGCTGCGGTTGTGGTAAGGTAGTGTAGTCACTCTATTGGTGCGGCATTTGTGCATATGAATATTACGAGGGTCCCTTATCCCACTTATCTTTCTTTTCAGAGGCGCAATCTCACATGCGCAAGTATATTGCGTGCCACCTTTGCTAGTACAGAAAATGCCATACCTGAGAGGAATGCGCGACACAGTTTCAGAGCTAATGGAGCTCCCTGTAAACTCTCAGTGATGTTTTGTTACTTTTTTAGGATGTCTGTCTGTACGTTATTTGTAGATTAGAGGTGCACGAAATAGGATAATTAGCGGCTCCTTGCCGACCCACCCCTGTTAAAGTGACTTTAGGCAAGGTTCACACTCAGGCCTCCCTTCACCATTCCAGTGTGCGACTAACACTGCATCCCGGACATCGGCAGTTATGCCATCTAAAGTTGTATCTGAAAACTGCAGAGTGGCATGTGACATGGACACTCATCTGTCGTGCGACCCAGTCTTAGAGCAGCGCTGTCATCAAACATTTTCGTCAGCCGGGAGATGAGAGAATGGTTGTTTGGTTTGATCAATGAAGAAGAGAAAGTAGCCCCCCCCCCTATCAAAAAAAAACGAAGAAAAAAAGCATGCCAGGTTTTTTTACTGTATCACTTGCGCACATGCATTGGGCCTGTGTGCGTGCCTGCTCCTAACTGCAAAGGATGCTGCCGTCAAACAAAACGCTTCGCTGATGGCAATCTTTGTTCCAGTACGCGAACACATGCCCTTTTGTATACATCCGTTCATTGTCCTTTTATCTCACCTACTACTTCAATACACAAGAGACAGCCCCTAATTTTTTTTTTTTTGGCTTCGTTATGTGCTGGCGTGCTACGCTGGTGTCAAAAAATACCAAGACTGGATCTCAATTCATTTCCTTATTCCATGCGATGGAAGCAAGAAAAGCAGATGCGCACTGAATCCGCTTTATGTCTTCGCAAACTAGCAACAGAATATATATGGATCACTTAAAGAACTCAGCATGAAGTGTGTGCTGACCGACCGCCGTTTAGCGTTCGGGCCTCGCAGCGAACGTCCGGTGCCTAATTTACTAAGCTTATGTGTGCGAGAAGACGTAACTCCCCTTTGTTTGGGACGTTAGATGTGTAAAGTGCAAATCCTTCATCACAGTATCTCGCAAAATTTTGAGTTGTCACTGTCACGTACATTTCTATTTAATTGTGCGTACATGCCCAGAGGTTCATATGTATCAAAATTGGCACTCGTTTCACATTGTGTTTTCTGAGAATTGTCTTTGTGCAATTAGTATTATTTGGTTTGGATACACACACACACACACACACACACACACACACACGTACACACACACACACACACACGTACACACACACGCACACACGTACACGCACACACACACACAAACACACACATGCAAGAAAAGACGAAAAAAATAAAGAGGAAACAGGCTGACAACTGGTACCTAAGGGAGTACAACGCCTGCCAGCTTTTTCTGGAAAGGAAAACATTGAGTAAATGAAAAGAAACAATAAAAAATTCATTGCTTAGTTTACCCAGTAGTGGAGAATCTAAAGCAACGCCTCGTGTGCACCTGATGAGTACATCCGTTCACACATTTGCCATGAAGTACGCGGGAAGAAGAAAGGCAATAAAGGAAGAAACAGTGCCGAGGCACTTTCTCCGTGGTGATAACCTGGTGGATGTGCACTATAGAGCCTCGAAATTGACCCGTGATGAAGAATAACGACCGCGAAGGGTGCCGTATTAATGCGCGCTTTCGCAACCCAAATTGATGCTTTCGTCGATGCGCTCACTCGAGGTTCGCGGGGTTGCATTTAGCACGCCGAATAACGTCGGCTCCATCGTTGCCGCATAAGTTTTCATTTAGCTCTGCGCCATTGGCGATGTAAACGCGCGTGGAGGCCGCTTACTCCCAACGCGATTCATTTTCGCTACTAGCGCCGTGAAACTTGCACTGAGTTGTTGCACTAGCACCTGACCCTCTACACCGCGGCGTGCTCCTCCATGCCAGAAAATATTCCTTACGAGAATTCACCTAGCGTCTTTAAGAAGCGCAAGTCAAAGCTTTAAGCCAGCTTCACATGGCCGCTGTTGGTAGTTGGGGATGGGGGCGTGAAAAAACAGGCAGAAGAGAGAATTGCTGCTAATATTCTTTTTTAAGGTCATCGCCCCCTTGTCAATAGATCTATTTTAGTTACAAATCTGTGAGATCGCGTAAACCTGATGTTCCGCACTCCTATTTTTTTATTCTATTTTCTCTAAGATACTGCGAAAAAAGAATTTCCTTAAACAAGTTCGACGTCTTCGCTGCGAGAATGCTCAACCAGGGCAAGATTTTGAACATTGTGACCTACGCGAATCGTAGTACGAACATACCCAGGAAAGTCTTATGTGCTGTCTAGAAAGAAGGCTTTGCAGTGATTTTTAGGTGGGAAGCACTCGATTACCTCGACTTGTCAGCGTGTAGCGTGCCACGTAGTTATTATCTGCCACACACACACACCCAATAATGATGCAAATAATGCACCCCAATATTACAGGTACGACCCATTACTCACCACCGGTTTGATAAAGATGAAGAAGTAAGCACTAGCCCAACATAATGCCCGATGGCGTTAGAAGGAGCTAGAACACCCGTATACGCTGTAGGGAACAGAAACAGGGCATGTCGAGAAGAAGAAGTAGAAGAGGCAACCTATAGGGTAGGCTGTATTCTGACGCAGTATTCTAACGATCTTATTAGAGTGCAAACCCCCTTCCCTGCATGCCCGGTTTCAGGATTTGCACCGCTTGTTCTCATCAAAGAAATATCTACAAAAAACACTGCGTGCTTCACCCCTCTCCATGTTTCATGTTGGTGGAGGTGAAACAGCCTTTCCTAGATGCTTCGGCCCTCTCCAGTTGTTTTCTCTATTTTGAGGCTGCGCAGTCTTCTGCTGCTGCGAAAATTTTCGCAAGTGAATCTGTCGCTGTACTTTTTTTACTGGCACCATAGTATTATGTGGCAATAATGAAATAATATATGCTACTATATTTCCTGATATATATGGGCATTTGGTGCAAAGGGTCATGAGTTGAGCGTGTAGAAATGAGTACACCTAACAGGTCAACATAAGAATAGTGTTGCTATGTCAAGGACAGATAAAGGATACTAGAGACTTGTTCTGCGAGGTGAATCTGCCTGGAGTCATGCCTAACTGAGGCAGTTAGTGAAAATTTTCTTCTGTAGCCATGAGGACAACTATGGCTTCCTTGAAGGTTTACGCTGTGCCTTCCTTATCTCGCGCTGTCTAAAACAGAAATAACGTTACGCTAGCGGTCTGGCAAGCTACACTTATACTCGTGTTGGCGGTGGTGAGTCGCAGTTGGCGGCGGGCTTTAAGTTGTCTCTCAATCCCGGCAATAGTTTAGCCTTCGCCTCTTTTGTAATTGAGCAGCGGAATGGCAGCCTGTTCAGTAGATACGTCATAGTTAACTTGCATATCACGATTTTCATGTTACCATCTGTAACTTATACTAGCCATATGAAATGTGCATCATGGTAATTTTTGTATATATCTATTTATTTACATAGCCACGACTGCCGACGAGACCATTTCTTGCAAATGATGCTCTACAGAGTGAAGGAAAATTGGAGGAAAAGAACGGCAGGGAGGTTAACTAGCCTATAAGCAGCCGGTTTGCTACCCTGCGCATGGGAGGGGGATGGGGGAGATGAAAGATAGAGAGCAAAGAGGGAACAGAGATAAACACAGCCCATTCGGCAGCATACGCACGCACACTCAGTCATAGTCCAGTCTTGTCTTTCGCGGTGTGTGACATTGCTGTTACAGCCGCTTGTTCAAGTCCGTTTCGCGTAGGAATTTTAACAGAGCTTTTGTCACCTTCTGTTGTAATGTCTTCTCTCGGGCACTTGACAGAATAGTGTTCACGGGACATTTGGATGTTGTCGATGCGCGCAAGAATGGACGCCAGTGACTGTCTCTGGATGTCATACAACAGACAGTCGCACAGGATGTGGTGTAGCGTCTCTTCGCAATGTCAGGCATCACAAAGATCGTTGTCGGCCATTCCTATGACAAAGGTGTAAGATTTTCTAAATGCCACTCCTAGCTATAAGCGATGAAGTGTGGCTTCTCTTCGATCGAGCCCAGTGGGCATGCGGAGAGCCATCAAAGAGGACAGCTGGTGTTGACGATTCGTCTCGTTGCTTGGTGGGCACCATAGGAAAACGGGATTTCCCGCGCAAGTCATCGATGATTACTGGCTGCATCGGTCCGCGAAAGTGGTACGGCTTCTTCTCGTGTTCTTTCAAGAGCTGCCCGCGCGGCCATATTGGCATGTTCGTTCCATATGACACCGCAGTGACTTGGCAGTCACTGAAACGTCACATGATGCCCTTCCTCGTGTGAAGTGTGGAGAAGGCACCGAATTTCGAAAACAAGCTGTTGGTACGGCCCATAACGCAGTGCTGAGAGGACAGATTGTAAATCAGCCCTTGAGTCACTGAAAATTTTCCATTGTTGGGGTGGTCCCCGATTGACCACACAAAGTGCAGCGCGCAAAGCAGCTAGTTCCCGTGCTGTAGATGCCGTGGAGTGGCCAGTCCTAAAGCTGATGGTAACACCTCTTGCTGGGACAACTACTGCACCTGACGAAGACTGGCGGTTCGTGGAGCCATCGGTATATATATGTACACTGTTTGAATATTTCTCGTGAAAATCGCTTTGGTGGAAAATCGCTGAAATCGCTTTGGTGGAGTTTGCTCTGACCATGGCAGCAACCTGCGCCCAGGCACTCGTCCACTTTTTCCTTGAAAGAAAACGGTGTACCGCCCACGAGGTGCCAGCCACTAATTGCTCGCCGACACGCTGTAGCTGTAGGTTTTTGTGGTTTGCGCATTATTTTACTTGTTTTCTGCGGACATTCTGCTGCTGTTGTCTTCCGAGCTGGTTTTGTTCCCTGGGCATTTTTACTGAGATTGTTTGCCTTTGGCCGTCTTGACAACATGGGCAATTACGAGGAAATTAGGGAAGTAAGCTGTATGTATGTTTTTTGGTCTCCCCTGCCAGCGTGTGGAGTTTTTATTCTCACATAGGAACAATGCAAAAGGCGTTTCAGAGAAAAGCTAACCTTCGTGCTTATTCGCTTGATGATGATGATGATCATGATGATGATGATGATGGCCTAAACGAATGACTCACACACACTCTTGGTTATTGGCCAAGAAACGATTATTCAGATTGTGGATCACATATTTATTTTAAATGTAATGAATTTTATTCACTTATTTATTTCCTCCTCCTTCTCTGCTTCAACGCAGGCATGTTTAACGCTGGTGCCTCTTTTAAGGCGGAATAATTATGCGAGGAATCGAGGCTAAAATGATATTTCTTGCCATTATAGAGTCAGAGTGGTTTTAAAGTTGAAGCGACGAAGAAAAACAGCAATGAGATTGTTAGGTTGACATGTATGCAATGAAATAATTGATCGACAAAATGCCTCCTGAAGTCTCGTGACGTGAAAATGTGTGGAAGTTCTTTGAGTGAGCTTTCATTAAGGAGTTTCCGCGAACGCAGGATAGGTAAGTACGGAAATCAAAATTATGTACTGTCGAATACATATTCTTAAGACTAGCAAAACAAGCATGGAAGAATTGCGGAAATACAAATAGCAGAGAATGCCAGGACTTACCGATGCATTTTTATTTTTCTGGGAAACGAGGCGGCTCACACCGTGGCCCGCGATCATGCCTACCGGGCTACTTCTCCCGCTTTCTAGACGCCAGGACTGCGTCCGCGGAGGCTGAGTCTGTACTTAACACTTACTCTGCAATACTGCAACACCATAGGCTGGCGCGCAGAGAGTATCCACCACCACACTCGAAGCTCAACAAAGAGAACCGCATCATACTGAGAAGGCTGCAGAGCAACACATACACACATGGCATACTAATGCACCGATTGTACCCAACTTTACATGAATATGCTTGCCGATTCACGAAGTACCTGACATGTTGGCCCACGTGATCCTCAAGTGTCCATGCAATACAAATACAGACCTGTCGCCTCCACAGAATACCTTCGACGCTGTTAAAAAAAACGAACACCTTCTCGAAACGTGGGAGGCCAAGCTCGCCTTGAAGGACCTGGACCAAAAACGACGTCTCGTCGCCAGGGTTAAGGAGGCAGCGAAGGCCTGGGGGTTCCTGGATTGAGGAGACCTCCCTCTAAGATGGGCGTGGAAGCTACACCGCTACAAAGTTTTGAAAAATAAACGTTTATTCCTCCTCCTCTTGCGATGGCGACAGCCACACCAGCATATTTCAATTATCGTTGGCAAGAGTAATCAGGAAATCTTGTATAGAACTTGTGCTCTTTCCTAGCAACTTGGAAATGCTTCAAAGCCTCGAACTAAGTTCTTCAAAATTTATGTACAAAGGGCTAATCAGTCTCCTCAGCCATTCATCGATGATTTCTGCTTTAAGTGCAGAGCAATTTATGGGCCCTACTTATCATTCATCCATGCATCTTATGTGACGTGATCACACTCACCCTAAAACGCCAAATACATGCCATAACAACAAGTGAATAGTGCTCAAACATCAATTGCAAGAAATGAGCAGAGTCTAAATAGTGTAATTATAAAAATTAGTAACCAAGAAGTAATCAATTTTCAACTAAACAATCACTAATATTTTCGAAAAAGTTTAGCTAACCCCGAGACCACTCGAAAGAAGGAGCCGTAGTTTTGTCGAGCATGCGAATGGCCCTTCCCCAACAGTTCGCCGTCAACTAGTTGCTATATCTGATGGAAAAAACAACGTGGTGATACTCAGCTACAGACTACGCGCATGGTAACTGCGGTAACAAGCAGGATATCGATAAAGCGCAGCAAAATATAGCGCACATGCCTCACACCATGATTGGGAATCTCCCCAATAGAATCTTAGCATTAAAGGAAAACCCTTATTCTTACCTCAACCTACATGCTTGCCTCAAAGTCTCTAGATTTTTCTTAGGAGATTTCAAAGTCCCTAGATTTTTCCTTAGAACGTTATTCTAAAATTCATATGGCACCTGCTACGCCCGCAACACGCGCAGCGCCTGTCAGCGGTATTCTAACCCTCCCTAATAACATGTGGTTATCATAGAAATATCTAAAAATATATTTAAACTATGTTTTTTGACACAACAGCAAAACTTTTGGGGTCGAGCTCACCAAAACCCCGATGTGACTATAAGGAATGCGTTGTGCAAATCTCCGAAAATTTTTACCCTTTAGGCTAGGGGTTCTCAAACTTTTTACCTTAGGGAACCTGAAGATCAAGCCTGCCAGAACGAGATCCTCGCTATGAGTGAAGAAAAAAAGGGAAATTTTAATGCTCTTTTTTTGTTACACCCAATATTACTGAGAACAAAAAGACAAATATGCTATGGAAAGTAGAGAGCATGCTAATAGTAATAAGTGTAATGAAAAAGGTGATACAATAAACGTTTGACGAAAAGGTAAGTTTTGTCAGGGACCGAACCAGCGACCTTCGAGCAACGCGTCCGATGCTCCACCAAGTGCTTTCAATGTGACATGATACATTTGATTTCTTCCGGCTGCTGTCGTCCTCAAGGTGCGCCAGATGGTGGACTCGATATATTTTTATAGAAAACAGCCAGACCTGCACGGAGCGTGCAGCACAGCCACAGTAAAAGCTGGAAGAGTGGCCTTTCAGAGCCTTTTGTAAACACTCTTTGCGAAACTGCTACAGACACACTTGATGGGTAAATGCTACGTCATAAATAGTCATTATATCTGTGTAGTAGGCCGGCATTCACCGTGCTATCCTTCGTCACTCTTCAGAGAAGCGTGGTGTCCGCTACACACTTGCAAGGAATCTTGTGCAAATTTTTTAGGCAGTGACTGACGACGATGAAGAATTAAGCCTATAGTGGGTATGCGCCACAGTTAATAGGCGATGAATAACAGGCTTTTATAATGCGTTAGATCATTGGACCACCCGCACGTTACGCGATTCGCATTCTGTGACGCCTGGTTGTTTTTCGCCGTTCTAAATTGCTTTATTACTCAAAACAACGCGATCACTTGCCCAACATCAAGTCTGTCTGAGGCCAGTTTAGAAGCGAGTTCCAATCACCGGCATTGTTCAGTGTGAGAAAACTGGTCTGGTGCACACGATACCCGGGTCCGAACCCTGCTGCATTTCTAATGCTTCCTATTTAAAGAGTTTGTTTTCTTATTTCGTGCGATAGGGATTACGGACACCGGTGGCGGACAAATACGGCACTGCATGTGACCCGTGTTGTGATGTCTTAACAGCTTTCGCTGTAATATGAAAGTATGTGCTGTTGATATTATGTTGATAGTGCGGGAAATCATGCTGTATGAGTATACAGCTAACGCTAAGAAACGAAGAAGAGAGTAGTACTCGCCCCGGACAGAGTGTCATGTAAATAAATTGGTTTTCACCTGAGGTGACGACCATACACGAAGGGTCTTAGTTGCTGGTGATACATTTTGTGTCTCGGTATCGTCTCGAAGTTGATCCTGTTCAGCCGCCGCCAGAACCCCGGAATACACATTTTAGAAGTTGGAACTTTCTTTAACAGTTTCATTCCTAATATCAAAATTATGTGTTGTCAAGCAGATTGCCTTTTTGTTTGCCAACATGAAGGAAGCGCCCATAGCGAGTGTACAAATTATATTTAGCCATTATTACCATGATATAGTCGGCCGTCATGTAATCTGAGTTGCTAATACAAAGAAATTTAGAAATGAAAAGCAGTACTCGATCAGCATACTTAAAAAGCTCCCAAGCATTTCCCCGAGGGTGAACATGGTTAAGTGCGAATGCATGGGGTGATGCTATGAGGGGTATTTATTTATTCGCACTAATATATTTATTAATCACACTATGGTGCCTTTATGATGTAATGTTTCCTAGGAATCGCAATTTGTTCACACGGGGGAGTTTACGTTAACTCACAGGCGAATGCCAACGGATTTTAACTTTACTCCCCCTCATAGCATCACCCCGTGCATTCGCACTTAACCATGTTCACCCTCGGGGAAATCCTTGGGAGTTTTATTACTGACGATGATGATGAAAGTGTAATTAATGAATTGAAGTGTTGTTTGTCATGAAGCATTTGAACAGATACATTATATACGAAGTATTATTTATTTACACTTCACGATTTTCGTACGATGCAATAAATGCACACATCGCGAGCACGTCACACACACACACACAAACTACACTACAGATTAGCAGCTATTCGTGTTATTGTTGTAGCTCACGGTTAGTACTAGCGCTTTGTGATCCGAGAAATGTACGGTGAGCGGATCCGGCAAGACGGAGCGGACCGTACAGTTCCTACTGAACGCCAAGTCTATGAAGCCATCGTTGATCGTGGTCGGAAACTCGAGACACAGACACGTCATCGAGTAATTGTTCAGCATGTGGTCAACCAACCAGCCATTGTCCTTTCTAACGTCCACGTTAAAGTCACCCACCACCACAATCGGAACCGAGGGACGCGCGCGCACAGACTTACTCTCCATCGCCGCATCCATCGGCTCCAAGACGTCATCTCTCGAGAGGTTCGGGGCCAGCAAAGTCAAGGGCTCGCACCCTCTCCCGCGCGGCAGGTTCACTGGCTCGAACGGCTTCGGGAACGTCCACTCGCCGTTGACGATTGCGAGCGGCGTCTTGACGCCGGCCTTCATCGCCCTTCTCCGCCTGACGCTTGCGTTGTCGTTCCGCTTCTTGGGCCGCGTTCGCGGCTCGATGCTGACGCCTGATCTCGGTCTCGCGAGCGCGCAGCTAACCATCCGCTGCACGCTTCGCCCGCTTGTCCTCGGCCTCGCGAGAAGTTCGGCATCCTCTGCACGCTTCGCCCGCTTGTCCTCGGCCTCGCGAGCGCGCAGTTCGGCATCCGCTGCACGCTTCGCCCGCTTACGTTCAGTCTCACGAGCCCTTCGCAGCGCCGCCTTGTCTTCTAATGTCGGCGAAACCACCGCGGTACCGTCACCTCCAACGACGGGTGCAGTGCTGGCATTCCGTTGTACTGCATTTGTTGTTGATGGTAGCGTTGCCTCCGGGACATCCATCACACGACCCGCTCTCGTCGGAAGACTGGGAGAGAAGGCGGGCGCGCGAGGGAAAGGGGTGCGCACGCAGCTGCAGCGAGCGAGGAGAGCGGAGGAGTGAGCGAAGGGGGAGGGGGACGTGCGCAGCGGCGTTAAAGATATAAGGCGCGTTACTGACACCGATATCAGCGTCGCGTCCGCGGCTTATTCGGTAGAGCATCGCGCTGCGGCCCGCCAAGTTCTCTTTCTTTTAAAGATAGAGAGAAGACTGCGGACGCCGCCGACGGCGGTGGATGGTTTGGGATCGCTTATAAAGTGTATTCACACTTAAAACGAGACGTTGAAGTTGATCATCTGGGGTGACCAGCAGGAATGAAAGCCATCAGACGGATGATGATATATTATTTTCTATTGTTCTAGTGGAGTTGTTTATTAAGATATGTACAGGTGCCTTCAAGATTGAGATGAATGTGTGCTACATACAATGCCGCTTTGCTTCTGTGGGGCAAGGAGCACTGCTTCGTGGCTTTTCACCGGAAGGGTCCAGCAGACCCTTCCTGCACGGTGGTCGTTTCAGGTGACCACATCATGTCTTTGAACTAAAATTGCCATTTTTAGTTTCTTGTGAGAAAATACTTTTTTTGCAAAAGAGTTCACAATTGTTTCAATAAAAAATTTTCCTGCCAGAAACGAAGTTTCTTCTATGAAAGAGTTCAACGTGCTCTCAGTTAACACTAGAAGCTGGAGCACAAAGCGCAGTTCCCGATAGCTCTAGCTGTAGTCAATGTGACTACATTTGATTATTGGAATTATAAAGCTAGACATTATTGTTTCGGATTATATTTTTTCTGAAGCACATGTTTTTAAAAAATCCAGCTGTGTGTGATGTTGGGAAGCACAAACAATTTGACTAGTTTTGCTCAGAAAACCTATCCTTTTTTTTTTGCAGTAAGGCATCTAGCGAAGACGTTCATACAGTTATTTTCGATAAGTAAAAATAAGCAAAACCACTCTTCAGCAGCCTCTCGAAGATTGCGACGGACTTTAAATGTCTATGCGTACTGAATGCATGCGTTAGCACTTGCGCTGAAGATTACGAGCAACCAAAGATGTTAACGTAAGCTAACGTACTAGCTCCCACTAAAGCCCCACAGTCGAGAACCACGCAGAATAACAGCGTTGGGTGTAAATGAGGTTCCAGAATGCGCCTCGTACAAGTAATTTGTAAAGTACTCAGGAGCCTGTGGCAAACAGATCGACGATTAAGCAGCGTAATCTTGGAGGCTCCATCATTGCTTTCATCCTTCGAAGAAGTAGCAGTAAAGTGCACCACGATAATTGCTGTTGCACTCAATACTGGTGTAACGTTTCTTTGTGGAAAGGTAATTACGAAGGCGCTGCAAGAACAACGCTACTTCCGGTGTTAGCTTGCTGTGGGATAAGAATAGCCGGGATTCTTCGATGACCAAAGAATTGCCTCTACTAGCGAGTTTAAGTTAATGACTAAGACTTAGGAAGAAATTGGAGTCCAAGAAATGGAGGTGGTTCTAAGGATAGAGCTTACCTGAAAGATTGGCGAAACGGAAGTCGGCCAAAGCCGGCCTAATGTAGGCCCGTGCTTAGGCCGTACATGTAAATGACCTCCTTCACACTTCAGTGTTTCTTCAGGGTGTCAGAAACTCAACGCCTAGATTTGTCTCAATGCATACAGTTGAAGACGCATAAACGCGAACGTATACATCATGGTGAGTTATACACACTAAATGGTCACCTGTTGAAAATGTCGGTTCCCATGAACTCTTGCGAAGTACTGGTAACATTGCGTATTCAATTTATTCATTCTTTAGCATTGATTTAGGTTGTATTTGTCGAGCGTGACGACAAAATGGACGTTTCAACTGTGTCCGTCTTAAGTAAGTAAAAAGAAAACAGAAGTAGGAATTATACGCAGTGCGCATTCCGTACAGGACTTGATTTCCGAGGATAGTTAACTTGGCGGGACTGGCGCAAACATTCACGAACTGTTCCCAAAAACATTTGTGTTCTAGTGAGTTACACAGACTATAACAAAATTTGTGTTCACTAGTCGGCATGTTATAGAACAACGGAAACAATACACAGGCTCTGCAATAACAATACACATGAGACGCACTAATCAATGAAGCTTAATAGAAGAAAAAAGCCTACAGAGGCCAGAACTTTAACAAAGCTGATTAACTTCTTTTAAAAAAAACAAAGTGACCTGTCTTCTTCAAAAAGAAATACCAATATTACCGGTTGTCTTTATGTTTCCGTGTGCATTGCTTTTCATTGTTGCGTAATATATGAAGCTCCACAACTAGTTCAAAACAATACACAGTGAAAGTCATGTTAATCTTATGAGAAGTTTGACTCTAGAAATGTTTCACAGAGAATTGGGTGATTGAGAAGTAGTTACAGTCTATAACCGTGAAGCCAAGAGATCTTTGTAGTTTATTCACCATTTGGCAAAGCCTTGCGTTCAGTTGACCATGGCGGTGAAGTTACTACAGCAGGCGGTGGCTGACCTGAAGGTCACGAATTCGATCCCATTGTGATTCAGTCAAATTTCGATGGATGCGAAATGTTAGAGGCCTGTGTATTATGAGCTTTCAGTGCACTTTAAAAACTCCATTTGGTCGACATTTCTGGAGCCCTCCCCTACGGCATTCATCATCATATAATTCTGGGACGTGAAACATCAGATAATATCATTATAACCTTCCGTTCATCAATGAATTCGAAAGGATCAGTTATCTGTAACCGAAATGCATACGCTTGCCTTACTATTGAGTAACTGAAGCCTAAAAAACACACACAAAACAAACGTGTTACTGGGTGCCCGCAGACTGTCTTCTTAGGCTGCACCGGAAGCTTTCGATCAGACTCCATAAATAATGCGACAGGCTACATTTCTACTAAAACCTGTATTCTGAGTCCTGATCGATGTAAAGACCCACACCTACAGCCTGTAATCTCTTTTGATGATAATGGCTACCCAGCCTACATTCGTCTTATTCATAATGGTGCTGGTCACGTTGCGCTTGTACTTACACCGTCATATCTTATGCAAAATTTCGACCAGTGATACTTGCGCACGAGCCCCTGTAGCCCAAACCTAGAAGCGGCTTATCAATAATGCCTAATATTCCACCTAAAGATCTGTGACCATAAGGGTACGGCTCTTTTTCTAACCAATTTGCGCTATTGCAGAATTAAGTGGACTGCTAGAAACCGAGTTCGGCTAGGTAATCATGAAGGTAATCTACATGCTGTTGTGCACTCAAGTCGTTTGGCGTAACACGGGCAAAACTATCATATATCATAGCCATCTGTAGAATATTAGACGTGCGCTCGCGCCATGAAGAAGTCTTCTCTCTCTTGTTCTTCGTGTGGCTTGATGATAATGTCAAGTGTGGAGCGCTATAGGCTTCCATTCTGTCCTGCGCTGTCATCGCTTGGGATAACGCATATGAAAACACGTACAAAAATAAAAATAAAGTCAGAGAAAGTGAGAAGAAGAAAGTGGGAGACGGACAGGGAAAACAACGGGAAATAAAATGAAAATAATTAAAAAGGAATGAATTAAGTGGACAGAAAATACTGAAAAAAGAAAACAGGAGGAAAATAAGAGACCACCGATAACACACAGATGGCTGTATGGCTCTGAAATTATTTTGGGCTTGTTACCAGTGTGTGAAGCACCCTTAATTTTATTCAGCTGCAAAGGCGAAAGTGAAAAGCCCACATTATCGTATTACATCTAATTTCCAAGTAAAATGGCTGTGAGAGGACAGTTGAAAGTGACAAAACTACAATTGGTTTCTTAATTAAATGTGTGAGACAGGAATTAAAATATGATTCTAACAGTGGTATTCTACTACACTGGCGAAAATAATGACGAAGTTGAAATGCTATATAGATGTAGAGAAAGGGTGAGTGCAACTAGTTTATGTCCTTGTATTTGTTTTCTCTCCTGTTCCTTTCTTTTTGGTTGCAGCCATGAATGGCGTAGCTGCCTCGGCCCCAGAAAGAGAGAATTCATGACTTTAGCTAGAATCAGTCCTAAAGTCATGTCACAAACATCAGATTCCAGATAAGCTAATAGGTGGCATAACTGCCGCGGGCATCGTGGAGCGTTAGCCGCATAAAGAAGCGGGGAAGTGTGACTCGATCATGAATCAAGCAAGCAAAGGTCAACCGCAGCTTCACTGTTCCTTCAGATTCCACCTTGTGTGGAATCAATGTAAGTTTTTTTTTGTTATCATATATACGTCTCTACATTTTCCACTGTAAATGTCTATACAATCACTCAATCCGGTTAGCTTCTATCCTAAGTCAATGGGGCTTTTTTACATAAACCAATTACTAGGCCCAGCATGGAAAGGCTGTGTCGTTCTTTCTTTAGGGAAGAGTAGAAGGTTCGATCTGGTTCTGTTGTGGTTGTTGCCGCGTTGGTGCTCCTTAGTCAAGTGTAGCTGCTCGTCTCCCTTCCACGAGGTAAGGAGCACAGAAAAACGGGAGCCACTTCACGAGCACACCAGCTCCACTGGATAACTCACTGGCAGTGGATGACGAAAAGGCTGGATGACTTTGTCCAGTGAAATCCAAGTATGTGTGTTTCACTGCGGAGCACCCTCGCTCTCTTACTGCTTTCCTCTCTTTCACTGACCTTTCCCTAGTTCAAGGTAGCAAACATTCATTTTTATTCCGTTAGCAATTATATGGACAGTCTCGGTTGGTTTTTACCGCTGCCGTCATTCGCGTATATATATATATATATATAATATATATATATATATATATATATATATATATATATATATATATATATATAATATATATATAATATATATATATATATATATATATATATATATATATATATATATATATATATATATATATATATATATATATACTATATATATATATATATATATATATATATATATATATATATATATATATATATATATATATATATATATATACGGGGAAGGATGCGCTGGCCTCCTCTTTCTGTGGGGCGAACATCGCCTTTCCGGCTGGGCTTGTCTGCGTGGGCGCTTATCTCACCAGCGAACAAGAAGAAGAGGGGGGGGGGGGGGGCTCGTATGGTTGCCATGCTATCAAGGCAACGATCAGCGCGCGCCTTGTGCCCCCACTGCAGGTGGGAGCTTCTACGGGTCGTGCTCTCAAAAACGGCGCCAAAAGTCCTCCTGGAGCGGCCGTCTTCTCTTACAACAGTGTTTTGTAGAGTTACGTGAGAGGGAATCTAAATGATCTCAATGCCAGCCTCACTTCGTATATAAACGCCGTCACTTCGCACGAGCCTTGTGGTCATCTACTGTGGCTGTGCCTCTGGAATCTTGGTTACTTGGCAGGCGCATGTTTGGTATAATTATATTGCCCCTAAAATGATAGCCATGCTTCGTAAAACATTCGAATATGTTGTGATCGCATTCATTGCTTTGCCCTTTTTGGTTAAAGTGTGACTGTATTCTTTTGACGTCCCTGCCTTTCCGGAGTTGATTTGTTTGTCTCAAAATGTGTCAGCCGTAAATCCTCCAAGGAAGAACGTTTGGAGCCGATCTTTCTCAACGGACCGCATGTCTTATTTAAAATGAAGAAAAGTGCGCGTTTCTCACGGTGAGTAACGTACGTACATCAACAGCAGCCACGTGTAAACAGGCATGGTATTTACTGATGCGAACCGGAAGTCTTTCAAGTTAACTTCCCTGCCTTCTCCTTTTTTGTTTGCTTCCTTCCTTCTTGCAAACTCTCCGGTGTCATTTGTTAATTACGTCGTTGAAGTCTTGCAGATTTGGTCCTGGTGAATGGCCTACGGCTCATGGGTGAGGAATCGAAGGGACCCTGGAACACTTTTCCTGTAATCATCGTGGAGCTTCTGCGAGTGAGCACTGTGGTAACGGGAGTAACAGAAAATAACAGACAACACGAAGGGCTTCATTAAGATCTTATTCTCTGGTAAATCAACAGCTGCAAAAATTATTTTGACCCTGCCAAATACGGGCTGAGTCACAAAGATGTGTCGCGGTCTGCAAGTGCTTTCTCTCTCCTTACGGACAAGCGAGCACGCTGAAAACTACAGCGATGGCGGAAGGGGAGCGGGAGCGACAAGATGGCAATAAGACGCATCTGCATGTCAGCGCGCGTCATTGCCTTGCGCCATAGGACGGCACTTCAAGGGACTACTCACTCCAACTCACTCACCACAATTTCTTTAGCCATCGCACCCACTCCCGTTCACAATCACGTCCACTCACACTCATGAGTACTCACTCACTCACGTTCGCACTCACTTCGACTCACACTTATAAGTACTCACGCATATCACACTCACCACGTTCAAATGAGTATGAGTCAGTGTGAGTGAGTGTGAGCAGGAGCGAATGGGCCGAGCTATGCCTTGAGCACTTCCTTTTCTTTGTTCTTTCAAACTGGATCTAGCTTTCTGTTTCACCATGAGTGCGCGCGCTACCCGAGGAGGTATCCTTCGGCGAGCGCACTAACTACGTGGGTCATGATGCTCGAGCCAGCCAATAGCCTTGCACTTTGTGCTCAGCGTGCCGTTCATTGCATCATTAGGCGATAGAAGAGGGAACAATTTTAGCTGACTTCGAGAATGAACCGGAATTTCTAGGCCGGCTGTTGAGATATAACATCTGGCTCGCGTATTCTCAGAAGCCTCGACTACCAATCGGCAGCTTTTTTGATCATGGCCAAAAAAGTGTTGTGGGGTCCGCTTAGGTAGTGAACTGACGCTTAGCTAATGCACTCACGCTTAGCTAATGGCTACTCACGCTTAGCTAATACAGCAGCGCATATCATGTGAACAGATTCGAAAGAGGGAGGCAATGCACGGAGATTATGCATGTTGCACACAATTTGATACCGTACACAGAGTATCACCAGTTTCCAAACATGAGAAACACAAAGCGCTTTATGGAGCACCCAAACTTAATTTTCGTGAACACATAACCCACTGAAAATACTGGTTTTGTGGCGAAAAAAAAAACATGCTATAATGAAACCACGGGAAAAATTAAGCTTCAAAGAAACGATTTTTTAACTTTCTGGAGCCCCTAGCAACGACATTTTTTTTGTTACAAAAGCGGGGTGGGGGGTGGCGCACTCCTTTGAAGTAGTCATTTTTCGGTCTGTATGCCATGGCAAAATAAAATTGGGGGAGGAGAAAGGGGGGCGAAGGTGGGTACCCAGGCTCAGTGTGCTATCCCGTGACTATGGCACTCGGAAAATATGTAGAGACGCATTCACTATAAAGGAAGCACTCTAATGAGCACCTTTCTTATCAGTGGCTCCCTAACTGCAAGTTGATGAGGACACTGTTGTGTTCTGGGTTTTCGGTTTCGGTTACGGATTGACGTGTGAGGATGCCAGGGGGCGCCGCTCTGGCATCGAGAATTTCAAGGCGACTGTAAAATAAACAGTGTGCGTTGGGTAACCGTGGAGTGCGGTTGTTGTGCTTTCTTTCGGCGCTTCGCGCCAACCCGCGGTGTCCCCGCCGGCCGCGTACGTCTCCATCGGCCGTCTTCTTCTTCTTCTGCTTCGTCGGGACCAGCCAGCCCCAACACAGCCGACACATTGAACGTGCGCTTTACTAGTTTGTCGGAAAGAGTCTGAGCTCTGAACCACCTGCAGCCCTATGCGAATCTAAGCTCTTAATTTTATTCAAGAAAATGAAATCCAGACAGGCTCTGCGTGCAAGTGTTTCCCTTAACAGTGGCCGCGTCATTACATACATATCGTCTGGTACTTTGAGTTATCACTTACGAAACGATATCGTCCTTTTCCGCGCACTCCCTTCAATGCCACACGGTTGGATTCATCCCCTCTAAGTGTTCCCCCCTTCACTAAATCAAGCTGCCCGTCAACGGATTTACTCATACTCATTCAACACTAATGCACAACAACGTGGGCACCGACACTTACCTGACAACTATGCATGAGTTGTATGTGTATACACAAATGCACAAGTTTTATTATAACTATAGGGCTGTGGTTCTCTCAAGAACTCGCCTTCTTTCCTGAGGCATCATGCCTATGTGCCACCTACGCCTACTCTATGGGCGTGGTCTGAGGAGCTTCAGGTCTACTCTAAACTGCGTGCCACTTATGAATGCTGCAATTTTTCAGTGAAACCAGTCTTTTCTTTACAAATAAAAGTGTCGTAAACTTTTTCCCACGTACGCTGCTGTTCGATCATTGCTGCAGTATAAGGCGCATCACTACTTCTGATGTGTTTCCTTGAATTATCTACCAACGTTGAAAATAGGAGAGTGCTATAATATTAAAAAAAGTTAAGATTAGAATGACCCGAGCCGTTCGCTGTGATTAAACCAGCCAGTGCAACGTCTTGAAGCAAACTAGTTGCTTCTATGTAAAATAAAAAGAAGAACAAACTGACGCTTTGCGAACACAGTGTCTGTCTTGTAGTTCATTTCTTCTTTTTTTTCCACCTGTTTCCAACAGTGTCCGGCACGTACTAATTAAGTCCGGCTATGTAGTGCCGCTAGGCTCCATCAAGTAGCTGCCAAGAATTTGGCGTGTCTGCACCGTCACCGTAACAATCATGACGTAACTGTAAAAAAAAAGAACTTCATAAGAAACTGAAAGGACGAAAGAAGATGTGCCAGGAACAGAATGTGCACACTGACCGGTGCAATTACGAGGGCGAGTGTCTGTTAGGCGTGAAGTACAACATTTGACCAGGCTGTATGTTTAACTAGAAACTCATCAATGAAGGGCTGGAAAGAGCTCCTTGAGATTCAGAAGAATGCACACACTATGCTATTCTCGTTTCGCTGTTAGACTGATTTTTTGTAATCGATGTCACGTTATTTAAATCACCTTCTTCTTCGTTAGATTTGATCCAGAACTTGATCTGTTTAGTCACGCCTTAAAAGCACTTTACGCTGACGCCGTGTATTATTGCAATTCAACATTGTTTGTGTCTGTATAAATGACGATAAAAACAAAGGAAAACAACAATATGGATGGGTACCAGGTGGAATCGCCCTTGCACGGATCTCGATCGACGTCATCCTAAGCTTGTAGCTCGTGCGTGAATAAAACATCACACTAGCCTGAACTTCTGAGTCTCGTACCCTCCGAAGACGTTCATAACAACGCGTTGTTGCGTTTGCGTTCGTCCAACAAAAGGAAAACGTAACTACAGCATATGACAAGGGAAGTATTTATTCAGATGCACCAGGGACCCGGATCGATTCCCACAGTTGTAAACAAACCTGTATATATAAGCGTCGCCCTGGAAACGAAGTATGAGCGGCTTCTTTCCTGTTGTCCGAGTTGGATTCATTTACGAATTGCAGCGTGCCACGCGCAAATGAAAACTGGCAAATTAAAAGGCCCTTTTAATTTGTACGGCAAATACGCCTGGCCCGCGGAATGCGATTGCTTGTTGATGTTTTTTTTTAATGAATCACATTCGCCCCAGATATTCACCAGGACGTCAATATTTGTAAACCGCTTCTGCTTAGTCAAAATGAAGGGTTTGTAAAAAAATAGTTTTGAAAAATGTTGTGTCAATATCAAGGGCAAATCCAGCGTATGCCTTTGAAGCATTCAACGACAGCGGAATGGCGAGCTCATTTTTGTAACACATCGATCAAAGCCTTTGTCAAAGGACAATGCAACACGCGTTTACATATATGTTGGAGAACAAGCTATTTGAACACTCGAGCGTACTCTAAAAGAGAAACAGCGAGTACCTAGTCTACCAAGCGAGAAAGAAAAAAATAGATTTAAAAATTGAACTCACCCCGCCTCGCGGACAACGAGGAAAATATTGCGAAGCTGCGAAACTAGTAGTGTTCCGTTCATCAGGCTAACACATTTTCATATTTCAGCAAGGATTCCATACAATGTTATGAGCAGTATTTGTTACACACTCTTTGTTCAACTGTGACGAAGCACAGTAGTCTTGTTGCATCTTGACGACACCACTCTGATATATGCCCGTTCACAAGGACGCCTTCGCTTAAGATGCTCCAAAATGATGTATCACCGCTCTTATTTAAACGCTCTTTGTTAGCCTTCAGATGGTAGTATATCCACAACCTTCAGAACCGCAAAATATCATGAGAGAGCGGAATCACTATGATAGCGCACAGCAAGCAATTTTTCGGGCTACTTATTGACTTGTTCATTTTTAGTGGGAGTTGTGGGTAGTGGAATTTCTCAAATATTTTGTGCGTATGATGAAAATGATAGTATTTCTATAGGCCTCACGTTATATTGTGGCACACGCTCAATTGTTGGGAATGGAATGGAATGAAAAACTTTATTTCGGTCCTGCAGGACGCGCTTAGCGCGTAGCGGGCGTCTCCCACGTAGGGACCGACAGGGAGTACCTGGCGGCCGCTTCGTGGGCCTGCTGGACGGCCCATCGCTGGTCGGCGAGAAGTGAGCTCCTGAGGGACCTCTCCCACTTGCTTGAGGTAGAGTCGGGAGGAGTTGTTCTACACTCCCAGAGCATGTGTTCGAGTGTCGCTGTGTGTCCACATGATGGGCATGTGTTGCTGGGGTATGCATCGAGATAGTAAACGTGAAGCGTGGCAAGGTTTGGGTACGTGTGTGTCTGTAATAGGCGTAGGGTTAATGCCTGCGGTAGGTTAAGTTTCGGATGTGGGGGTGGAAAAATGCAGCGTTCCAAGTAAAAGTGCTTTGTAATTTCATTGTACGTAATTGGTGCATCCCGATTGGTATCCAACCCAGCAAGATGAGGTTGCCCTGTGGCAGTGCGGTCGGTAAGTGCGCGCGCTGCATCATGGGCGATCTCGTTGAGGTTGGATAGGGCACCCGGCACCTGGCCGAGATGGGCGGGGAACCAGATGACAGTGTGGTGCTTCAGGGCACTCGGGTCCGCATTGCGCAGGATACGTAACGCCTGGCTAACTGTTGCTTTAATATTTAGTAAATCAATGGGGAGTAGTGGGACTTATCTCATTTGAGGTGCCCATGCCCTTTTATCATTACCGCAAGCGTTACCACAGACCCTAGACATGAAAGACTCGATAACGAACAGGCCCATCATTTGAAACCAGAAGAAAGAGATATACCTTTTCCGAAAAAGCTTGACTTAGGAACAGCAAGAGTGAGAATCTTTTTTTTTCTTTTTATTAATTTGTCCTGCTCTTTGTCGCACTACAGAAGGCTCGGTTGACGTCGAAGCTTATTTAAGTTTGAAGTTTATTACATCATGAGCCGTGTTAGGGATCTTTTGCATTTCACCGTTTTGTGAACCGTTAAAATATTTAGACTGCAATTTTTTGTTGTCTCGTCATTCCCAGCGTGATTGGAAAGGTCTTTGCATAGTATGAAGCTCTGCATTTTCTAGTGCATCGGTTCGCTGTTACGCCCCAGCGTATAGTCAGATCCCACAATGGTGACTCTATCCCCAGAGACTCAATAAAAAGGCAGCGTAGGTTGTAAAATAATAACCAACATATAGTCGAATAGCAGTGCTCAAGTTGGGAAAGTCTTGTTATAAAGGCCCAAAATGAGTACTCGCATCAAGTTACACATAGCACTACACCCTAAGTCCCGATCATAAGCATAAAATGTGCCTAAATACCTTTTCTATTTTTCAAGTATACCACTTCTTTTCTAAGAAATTTTTTATGGCAATAGTAGTGCCAATTTTCGTGGAGCACGTGCTTGCATTTCTTTTTTGGAAACTGACGTGCGTATATACGGTCTAGTGCCCTTCAGTGTCTCATCAGCTGTTGTTGTTTGTCATCACATTATGGGCATTTTATTAAATATGTTGAACATCATCATTCACGTGTCTATATGCACATTCTGGACTTTTCGCTCGTGAAATTTTGCGTAATAGTGCTTTGTGCCACGGTTCAACCGGAGGCGGGCCACCATGCAGCGTTTCAAAGGCCCTGCTTGCTTTTACCGTTAAAGGAATCCGAGATTCAAAAGTAGAGTCAATGTAAAATAAGCTCTGAATGGAACCCCAGCATTCTGCGCGACAATCTAGTACTCTACAACAGAGCCACACCAGGTCTCGGAAGCACTTTTTAAATAGACCATAATGCTCGTGGAATGTCCATTGTAGTTGCAGTGCTGGCTATCTAATTCCATAACCAACACATATGTATTCCTCTGACACAGCTGTCACGTGAAGTTGGCGTCAGTTGTAGTTAGGCGGCATTCGCTGAAGTTGATTTTGTAGCAGTGTCCACGGCTATGATCCTCGCTAGCACTAGCGCTTGATATAAACTTACCGCTTCTGGTGATGCTAATACCGACTATGCTGTTGTCATCGCTACGCAACTATAAAGAACTGGTTATATAAAACATATGCGGCTGTTTCACGCTTTGTCTGCGCGAGCATTTGTAGACATCTCTAGCAACACTTTATAATCTTTCCTTCAATAAAAAAACTGCAACACCTGCCATCTGCATTCTTCGCATAATAATTATTCCCAAGCTACGTGGAGTCTGCCGATATTTTTTCTTTGTGTGTGTGTGTGTGTGTGTTGTGTGGAGGCGTATAATATCTTAAGCGAGCTTAGATTGCATGGTGTGAATGTAAAATTGACAAATTTTACATTTGTTCATGTGTAGCAAATAGATCAACAAGCTTTCTTCCTGAATTTGTTGCTTCCAAATTTAATTATTATTCTCAGAGCAGGACAAACCACCTAGGAACCAGTTTATGGCAGCTGCGAAGAGGGGATCCGCAGGGCATGTGTTTCCTTTGACTGTGTACAGTCTTTACTGCATTGCTGCGAAAGGGTGTATGCATGCATTCATCCCAGAATACCCCACTTCACTTCAATACCACAGCTTCTTCGCTTCTGCTGCGCGGTCGTTCAATATATGCGCGTAAAAGTCTGCGCGTATATGTGATCGATGGCTCGGTTCCTGTGACTCACTCGGCTAAGGCTGGTTTTTGCGCCGCTGGTCAGGCAAGCGGTGATCGCCCTATACCCTAAGAACGCTCTCACGTACCTTCACCAGGCATTAGCCGATGGGGAAGTCTGCGTTTTTAAGCGCTGTGGTGGGACGCCCTCTTCCGTGCAAGACTTCCGCGCATCCTGGGGTGAAGCAACATTGCGCGTCATTTGCGTGCCTGCAGCGACGTTTATGCATAGCCTACGCTCAAATAGGACTCAGTGCAACAATGCTGCACGTGGAAGCGTCTAAAATATTTCAGACAGTCACGCATTACGTGCGCTATCACGAACCTTCTCTTCGACTGCCACCGCATTTGTGGAGTTATCAAAATGAGCGTTGCGGCGATAGCATTCTTGTTTTGTGTCTTTTGCTGGCACAAATGGTGAACTAGGTGTATGGAGACACTGTATTATCCTCTATTGTCTATAGTAAAACACTTTCGCTGTTTAGGTAGTTCAGGCGTAGTTGCAATCTACGTTTCAATAGCGATATCGCTAATAACGTTATAATGACACCCTCATTTATACGAAGGGCTATGATGGAAACTCTTGGGACAGAGTATTTGGTGAGTAAAACAAGACGACGAGGGGGGGGGGCGGATCCTTTCCGGGAACTTATGGTCGTACTGGTGTATAAATATAGCGAAAAACAAGACAAACAATGCAAAGAGCTTGTTGTGGAAATAGGCAATATTTGCACACGTTATCGATTCAAGCCGTCCACAAATTAGAGATATACAAGAGAAATGCATTGCCTATTGACCCGCTTTCAAGACTGCATATATAAAAAATAAAAAGAACGAGAGAAAAATAAGCACAATGACAGCAGGAAAACTCGAATTGAAATAAGTAAAATAAAAAAATGCAATCTATAACCTCCAACCACGTTTTTGAGAACTCCTTAGGGTGAATTTTACACGGATTTACTTTGCACTATACAAAGACAAATGCACGTGAGAACTGCAGTGAGAAAAAAAAAACATCAAAACATCGTAAGGTGGTACTGCCACCCAGTCGTGACGTCTACAAATAACTTCCGAGTATTGTGGATGGCAAGTTTCTTTATTTCTTATTGTATTGACCTGACAGGCTTCCTCTCACTTTTTACCCTATATAGCTCTTTCGACCACTACCTCACCCACCACCATCCCTAACGTACCTTACCATTTTTCATAACTTGTGCGTGCTCTATTGAGAGAACGTCTATAAGGCACATTGGAGTGGCTTTCTGTGGTGGCTATCTTTCGCGTACATCTCATTTGACGTCGTCCAAGCGAGAAGAGAAAATTGTCGAATAAGAGCAAAATGTTTTTCAGGCAGCAGCGCATTTCTCGCGAAAGGGCAGCGTGAAAAGTCTCCGGTGTTCGATTGTAAGATGGCGCGAGGGCAGGCTCGTGAAAATAAAAAAAAACAATGATGCGGTGGTTCTTTCAATACATTTTTTTTTTTTGCAGTCCTTCATTTATCACTCACCACAGCGCCGACAACCACACCCGACTGGTCTTCTTCTTAGGTCGAGTACGTGGGACGGAGCCGAACTGTAAGCAGGGGGTCTGAATTACCCATATTTGCTGCTCGAGCAGCCAAACAGAAATCTTCACTCGAGAAGAAAGATATAAAAGACGAGGAGTTTGGGAACCCCAAAGATCGAACAGGCTGACCACGCCATCGAATACGCGATCCGCCACCAGAGTGTAGCAGATGGCCTCGTGGGCCGCGCCATACCGTTGAAACACAGGAACAGAAATTCACGCCCTATAGCTCAAGTTCGACGAGAAATGCTCTCTTTTCCTGTTGGTTTCTTCTTTCCACCCCCTTCCACGCTGTTTTTCGGTTGCCGCACGGGAAGTATTGATGGTCTATTTTTAGGGAAATGGCCGGGTTGGTCACAGCACGAGTTCTACCGAGGGTGGCTTCGGTCACAAGGAGAACACAGGTGTTGCCCATTGTTGGAAAAGGGGGAGTGAGGCAGAAACCACAGAGTATTGCTTTTATGCTTGTGGCGGCTGTGCATGTGCGTCTACATCCATGAAGTCGGTGAGATGTATGCGTCACAGATACGTTGAGAAAGACGGCGGCGACATGTGGACCAGTAATAAAGAATACGATGTCACGAAAATTCGGCAGGTCCCGCGTGCAATAGAAATCAATTATATGCGAAGCATGCACAGAAAAAGTTTGCTATGGTGCACCTTTAAAATGAGCATAACGTCGCGAAGTGGATAGACACAGCACGCCGTAAAGATATGTAGACATTTTACACGCATTGATGCTTCTAGAAGACATTCTAATGTGAGAACTGATTGTTAAGAGTTGCATAACAATGCCTGCACCAACATGTGCTCTACCACAACCAGCAGTGGTAAGCTAAAATGTTGTTATTGTATAAGTACCTGATCTTCGTTAGGTGAAGCGGTATGCTGTAGCATATGCAGTTTTTTTTTTTTGGGGGGGGGGGGGGGGGTTAGCCACAAGTGTCATAATAAAGATCGACGTGAAGTGCTGGTGGTTGTGTGCACATTGTGGGTTTACTAGGAATGTTCAGTACGCTGTCGTCTACTAGTGACTACACTGGGTATCTTTTAGTCTGACGTATAGCTCATTTTCGACAGATTGGAAAATGGTTGAGTCCCGTGTACTTCGATTCAGGTGCACGTTAAATAACCTGAGAGGATCAAAATTTCCGCAGCCATCTACTATGGTGTCTGGTAAATGTATGGTGGTCTTAGGGCATTAAACCCCAACAATAATTGTTACTGACACCAGCCCTCAGGTAAAAGCACAGACGTGAGTATTATCGAAAGAAAGTGCGCTTCATGGTGCACCGATGTTATTATCACACGTAATTTTCCTTAGCGTGTTCATTAGAGGTCAAGCAACGCTTGAATATAAGCTTGCTGAATCACAGAGATATTAATGTAATGTTTCTTCACCATCATCGTCAGTAGTGTGACTACGTTCACTGCAGGACAAAAGCTTTTCTCGTGTTACACCAGTCAGCTTGGTCCTGTGCTTGCTGCTGCCACTTTATACCCGCAAACTTCGGAATCTCATTTGCCGGCGTAACTTTCTGTCTCCCCCTAACCCGCTTGCCTTCACTGGAAATCCAGTCAGTTACCCTTAATGACCAGCGGTTATCCTGCCTACACGCTACATGCCCGACCCATGTGCAACATCCCACATGCATACGACTAATATATTATCTGGGGTTTAACGTCCCAAATGCAATAACGACAAATAATGTCGTATACTTATAAGAAAACACGCAGGGGTTGTTGAGCGACCAATGTCCATAGCGTACTGAAGTCACAACACAAGTCTCGTAAACAGAGTTTTCCACTGAGTGATGCTCACAGGATTTAAATTCATGTAAGTACTTAACAAAAGGAATGAGGGGACGCCCTCAACCGTAGTTTAATTGACTGAGCATCAGAAACGTCCTTTGAGGATTGTGGGTTGCCATCCTAAAGTCGAAAATTGGGCCTCTTGTTCAAATTTATTCTATTTAAATTTTCACAGTACACTCGGAAACAACAAATACTCGCCCCCTTTTTTCCTTGGCTTATCCAACTTTTGGTTCTTGGTTTCGTTGATTGTAATGATTACGGCAAGCACATAAGGACCTCACAAAACAAGCATCTAGTGTTCTGGAATCAGCGTATTACTGGTTTTGTATCACTCCGTGGGTACGATACACGGCCAACTTATTTTACACCACAACTCAGACATGTTTCTTAGCCGTATAGGGTCCTTTTGAAAAACGCGGCAAAGCTTTCTGGCACCACCTTCCTTATTGCACTCTGAGAATACGCGCAGAAGAGGGGGACGGTGAAGTGGAAGATGACAAAGAATGGAAGCGAGGCCTTGCGAACGGCACTTGTCGACGAGCCTTCCAAGCTCCCTTCTTCAACAGGAACGCGTCTTGTCTTCAAGTGGCTAGAGATGAGCCAGCTACTCCAGTAGCGACTTCAAGTGAAGAGGAGAAGAGAGGAACAACGGAAACCTTGGGAAAGCAAGGCGAATAAAAAAGCGAGAAATTAGGAAGCATTTGTGTTTCGGAAAGCAAATAAAATGGCGGGAAAAGTGTTTCGTATCTTTCAGTTTTTTTTTTAGAGAGCGCACCGTAGCAGCTGGAGACATGCGCTGACGGCAAGGCATGCTGCCACTCGCTTTCAGCTGCCGCGCTGGCAGTAGTCTTGTCTTTTTTCTATTTTTCTTTTTTCTTCTAGAATAATAAGGAACAAGCTTGCGAATGTTTCTGCGTAGCGTGTGGTAGTGTGGTTGCTTCATTTCCGCTTAAGGTGTGGTGAGCTTTAGGACATGGAGCAATCTTCTACGCGAAACGATGTCAGCTAGTGGTCTCCGCTCATCCGAAATTAGCACAAACACCAAGAAGACCGTCGCGACGATGTAGAGAAAATAAACATGATGAAATTGTGGAAACATACGAACATGCAACATTTACGAAGCTTCCGAAGTACTGAATGCTGGCCGCAGCAGCGTAGTGAGATGACGCATACTGTACATACGACGTAGGGTGTGGAACCTCGGTAAGTGCTGCCATCTGTAAAAGACGATGCTTCGCTTCATCTCTTTTTCCCTGCCCCGTATATTTTTACTCGCCCGCTTTTTACACGTCTACTGCACGCGTAAAAGCCAAGAGTCGGGCAAGAGAAGCATGCGGAATTCTAAATTTGGGACGACTCTGCAGTTACAATACGCGAAACTGGCCGTCACTGGGCCGCATATATTGGCAGCAGCTGGGAGTCAGAGCAAACAGTGCCATAAGCTTCATACGTTCACCCCACCCAGCCCTTTGGGATGCCACAGTTCTTGCTTTTTTTTTTTTTTGCTGAGCTACAAGCGCACCCTTTCTGCATCAGGGTTTGGGTTTTTTCTACCCCAACAAAAATTGTTTGGACGGCGTCCTGGCATTACATTCACGGAGTTGTGCTCCGTGACATGTGGCGAAAGGGGCGTTGCCCCGTCCTCGGCCGATGTGACATGCCTAAGAGTGGTAAAGAGAAATAAAATTACACAGAACGCCCCAGAAAAAAAAACAGAAGTAGAAGCCAAAGGCTGTTGCGGGACAATTGAATTTTTAGCGTCACCTAGATCTTCGCAGCCAGAGCATTTCTGAGGGCAAGAATGTTTTCTTGTGCCCACTTTTTGTACCTAAATGCAACACTGTCATTCGATGATTCCGCCTAAGCATTGCTGTGAACACAATTTGCTTTCACGAGGGGAAGTTAAAAGCGCCGAACATTGCGCACAACGAGCAGTAATATAGAATCTATTGAGTCACAAATTTGTAGCGGCAATTAAACATTATTTTACTGGGTGTTCGAAGTATATGATATATTTCCTAATATCAAAAAATGATTTTAAAATCCCCTGTGATGAGTAGCGTAACTGTGGTCTTTAAGATCAATTTTCGACGTGGTGAACAATATTAGCACATGACTGCAAGATAAGGGGTCCACCAGCTACGTAATTTTTTTTATTGAAGTGTTAATTTACGTCGAATTCACGATATGATTACTTTATTCTGGGCAAATAGTTTGCTTATTTTACTATTAATACAAAATTAGGAATACAGTACAAATGAGAGTGAAAAGAGAAACTGTCAAATTGATTTTGATTACAAATGAAAAGTGTGGTGTTTATAATTATACAGTAACAGCTGTGACTAAGCACAATAGGAGGACGTGTTACAATACATTAGCCAATAGAGTCACGAATAATCCATAACCTTGAATACTGCGACTTTGCGAAGGCAGTTGAATTAGTGTAATCTTCATACGTGATGCATCTAACAAGGTCCAAATGGCGCAAAACGTAATGGGTCACACCGTCTTGCAAATCACGCTATCTACTTGCAATTAAATGTCAGGACGGATCTTTTAAAACGTTGTTCAGAGCGAGCAGCGAAAACGTAACGGTATTATCGTACTTTGTCGCGCACTTTAGAAATGAATTTGTAGAAACGTTTTTCCTCATTAAACTTTTTCAAAGTCAGTACAAAGTGTATTCACAAGCTGCAGTTTGTGTTGCAGTATGCACCATAATAAAATAATTTAAATATTAGAATTACGTGAATGATCATTCAAGCATGTGAATGGTTTTCTCGGCTATGTAATAACAGCCATTCGAAAATATCACGTTTAATAGTGACAATTTAGCTATCTATGGGATTTCATTTTTTAAATATAATATTCTTAGAAAAAGAAAAAAACAATTAGTGTGTACAAATTACAGGAGTGTAGTTTATACCGAAGCTACAACCAAATCTATTTCAAAGGGTTCAATAAAATCTAATGGGGAACACAACAGCTATACTTCCAAAACATTTCTTCAATACTGTTACAATTTAAAGAACCAGCAAATAGGCAAGAAGAACGGCTCTAATAAAGCGTCGCACTGTAGTATACTACAGATGTCGGTGCTCGTAATCCCTTTTGAATCATTGAGCCTCATATTCCGAGCAACTCCTCGAACTCCTGGCAATGGTTTGTTGCACCAACCCTCTCCTCTCCTGCATTGCGAAATGCACAGGCGCAACTCAAATTTTGTTTCGGAAGGAATCACAACCTCGTGCCGCAAGCACTGATCCGAGTAATATAAAAAATATTTCAGCAGGAAAAAAAAAAGATCAAGCCTCCCTCGCATTCCGACGGCAGTAAGAGGACGCCCGATATTCTGTCGTCCCGAGTCAGCCGTCAATACAGGAAACCAGCGAGACGTACCTAGCTGGCGAACAGCAGCAAGACAGAGGCTGCAGAAGCAATAGGAATGGTGGTACGACGTTCCAGCAGCCTCGAACATGGACTAAAGCCATGTTGTATGAAGTTGCTTATACCCAGACACACGGTACTATCAGGAGTTGCTCCTGACAATAATGTGTCATCATTTTTTTTGCTTTTAGTGCTTTCA
This sequence comes from Rhipicephalus microplus, assembly GCF_013339725.1. Taxonomy (NCBI): domain Eukaryota; kingdom Metazoa; phylum Arthropoda; class Arachnida; order Ixodida; family Ixodidae; genus Rhipicephalus; species Rhipicephalus microplus. The sequence goes on along the minus strand of NC_051170.1, from coordinate 42,984,823 downwards.
CTTTCTCTTTCGATGTGTAATTTATATTTGTTTATATAGGTTCATTGTTTATATTTATATATGTATAATTTATATATGGTACTTATAGTTTTTATATAACGCCTTTGAACAGTTCTAGAATCGTAGGGACATTTCCAGGCAGTTAATCTTCCTTTAGCCGCATCATTCCTTGAAATGTAATATGTTGATTTGTAACATGATGAAAATAAACATTATTGTTATGATTTATATTAATAATCATGTTTTGTAGTATTATTATCTACAATCCATGTCCTGTAGTCTCTTCCCCCTTCCACAATCTTATAGAAACACTCTTGAACCTCACGTCTGTTCAGATACTGATAAAAGGAAAAGCGAAAATCGCACTGCTCTAACTAGGAGTATCTAGAAAAAAATCACACCATCTCCAACTAGAGGGAACCATGTCTACATGCGAAGCAGTGGGACCTAACGCTTATTATGGCGGTGGCGTTGACGCTGGCGCTCATCGCGGCATTACGCATGAGAAAAGCCTGGGGAGGCACAAAGCTTGCAGTGATAGACCGGTGTTTCTTACTGGAACATGACAATCGCTGCTAATGGGCACGAGAGACCGTCTACATCGATCTGGACACAGTAACCCGCAGTGCGCTTTTAGTTAACGCGCACGGTGGAATTTTGTTTGGTATTGAACAACGCACAGGAGATTTCTTCCACCGGCACCTCCTTGGAGGTCAAGATGCAGTGCCACATACATGGTGGGCCCCGGGAACGGTTGTGCAGCCTGAGCAGACCGTGTTTTTAATTGTAATTGTAATTGCGGGTGGGTAGGGTCCTCGGAACGGCTTTTTGCTCTCCCATAGTCGAGTATCAGATACACTAAATTGTTGACAACTTTTTCCGAACACACAAATCCGCTACCAGATGCTGTCTGCATCGGCGTCGCGAGGCTACAGATGGGGAGAACGTAGGAGAGAGAGGGGAGAAGATGCGCATGCGCTGTATGGGTGATCACGCTGCACACCGAATCGAGCTCGGTCATAAGAAGCGTTGCATGTAAAACAAACAAGAATGCGACAATCTATAGTTTGAGTACTAACTCCCCGTTCTCCTTCAAACGTCCCTTTTCCTCGAATACCAACTGGAAACCTTTCATGCGCAGGGACAAATCACGTAGCTCCGGACGAAGGTCTTTCGAGACCGTTCTGGTTCACAATTGCTAAACGCACACAGACCAGATGGAGTGGGAGCAGATGCACAGTGCATGATGAATGATGTCGCCATCCCTGCGTGACGCGCGTGAGCTGCCTGCCAATCACCGCCACAGGGCTCATATTGTGCGGGCTTGTGTTGCCCTCGTGGGAGACATTGCTGCACCGGAATTCTTACTGATTTATAACGAATTGGCTGTAGTTCAACAGGGTTCTAGTTCAACAAGGAGCTAGTTGGTACTTTTTCATCACGTACTTTTTGCGCAAAATTTCTCAGACGTTGATGAGCGCACGTGCCAGATTGTGTAGGTAGTCGGGATCTAATATGGCAGCAGTTCCGTGGGCGTGACCTCAGTTTCGTTGACGGAGAAGAAAATAGCCATCTTCGAACGGGCACTATATCGGAGGGCGGATTTAGTTGAGACACACACACACACACACACACACACACACACACACATATATATATATATATATATATATATATATATATATATATATATATATATATATATATATATATATAGTACCATTTCGTATTTCACGGAGGTACTATATACATATTTCACCCACTCAACCTCTCTTTCTTTCAATATAACGAAGCCCATGCAAGCAGAAGGCAATCTAGATCGCCGGTTGTGTGCCAACAGTGTTATGCTGGTACAAGGCAAGTGGAGGGAACTCTCTTAGGGATCTTTCTATCCTAATATATATTTGTGCCTCCATAAGAGAGGCCGTGGTAAGAGCACCCGATATTCTTAAGAGGGGTCACTGCCCAGGTGCGGATATCAATAACTCTCGTCATAGTCATCATCATCATCATTTCACTGAAGTTCACACGATATTAAAAGAGCTCCATGACACAGAGGGGCCCTTTATCATGCACCGATGTCACGCCACACACCGTCGTAGTGACTTGTATAGTGCTTCAAATGCAGACACTCGCGTAGTTTATTGGCATCTCACATTTTGTCCGGCTTTCATTCTTTACATGGTCCCGCATGACAAAGAAGCACCGCGTCTGAGATGTGTATATTTCATGGCTAGTCAGCGTGAAGGCAATATTTGTGGTGCGATGACTCCCAGCCCGTTTTGGCCGAAATGCTCGCTGAAGGAGAATGTCTGGAGCCCGATACGATGGCGGCGTTGTAAAATGAGACACAGCGCGAAATGAAGCGGTGTAAACGAGTGCTTCGCTCAAACAGGAAAACATAACGAAGTCATAGCGAGTTTACTGAAAAGCCAAAGAAGGGCGATTTGGGTGAGAGAGACAGCTTTCAACAAAACAGTTAACCAGGAGGAGTGCGCTTGGATGGGTTCAATTATGCTGGAAGAAAAAAAAAAGATTGAGTGGGTATTTTGACAGTGTGCTAAATATGTACTTATATTTAGGTGCGCCTTACAGAACCCGGGGTGGTCGAAATTTCAGGAGCCCGTGGAATCTGGCCTCTTATAATGATATCGAGGTGTTGGGGCTGTAAACCTCCAGTAATTATTAATAATAATCTTCTGAATACCACGTAGGTCGAATTTGAAAAATTACGTTTGTCTCTTCACAAACCAGGAAGCATAGTACATAAGACGCCATAGTTCAAGACGTCTTTGAGGCTTCTTGAAATTGTCATTCGACAAAGCGTAAGAACACAGCTCCATCAACGCTATAAATTTCTTATCTCAGTGAAACATTCAAGTATTGTTACGTGAGAACACAGAAACGAAGAAGTACACATGACCATTTTATGCAGGAACAGAGAGATAAGTCAGTGCTTTTGTTAATGTCTTAGCCAGCTTTTCAATTCACTTCGACTCTTTTCGTTCTCACTAGCAGTGTGGGGCGTTCAGTATTACGAGAGCTCATTAAATCTTAATCAGGTACGCTTTACCACAAAAAAAAAACTTCAAGGCTCCATGACCCACCTTGCCAGGCAATGATATATCTTAATGAGGTGGAATCGGGTGACTTTTAACTTTTCGTTTTTGAAATACTATACCTCGTTGCTCACGTGGCACAAGACATAGGTACGCATACAGGTTGAAGAAAATTATGAAAGTGTATTAGTCGAATACGAGAGACAAAACAGGGTAAATCCGGAAGGTTGTTAAAATGAGTTTTTTTTTTTCACAGGATAGCCTTCTTTGCGAACCGATCTTAATCTAGCATTATGCATGAGTGTTTCATTCTCTTCTATACATGAATACGAGACTACTCTGCAACGCGTAATAATGTTTATTTATAAATATGCTCTTGCATTTTAATATTTTTCGTCACGTACGCTCCTTATTGCACTTTATGGCGGCGCCGGTGATCGGAGATGGCACATGACGAATGACAAGATCAGTAATAATAGGCTGGCTGATTCATTGAAGTTACGCATTCCGAGAGAAGCAGATAGCTGAGTGTACCGTGCGCGGTATGAGCGCTTTCATGAGTTTGGGACGACGGAAGTGCGTCTGGTGGGTGGAATGACAGAGTAAGTGAAAAAGATATGAAGAAAAGGAAAAAGCAAGAGTGAAACTACTCTAATAACGTAAAAATGAACCTAGCGAGAAAGAGGTTGAACGACAGAAAAGAAAAGTGAGAGCATACGCTTTTTGTTATGCGCAACGCAAACCAGGAAAGTAATGGACTCGCAGGTAGCGTTGATTTCACTCGAGAGATGCGTAATGCCCGGAGTGGTGTCGCAGCTCGAGCGTTGATCACGCCGGCAGCGACGAAGCTCGTTCTTTTTTCTGGTTGTCCGATACACGCGACAGTATAAAAATTACCTTGCACGCGGCTGCAAGGTATTGTAATAGTAGGTAGTGTATTTGAAAGGAAGACAAATAAACACATTCCAAGTAGTTTTAAGACACTAGGTTCAGGAGTTCGATAAAGTATTCTATCGGTGAACAATGTGGATGGGCGAACAACTGGTTTCAGGAATTTCAGTACTGATTCATTAACTCGGATACCGCAGCGTCCTTTCAGAATGAATGTCTTATTCGACAAAGGAATGTATTGTTGTGACATTTGGCACGCACCTAAAGGTGTCATGCTGACATGAATAGGCTCTAATTTCTTTTTTATTTAGCAAGTGCACCGCAGTGCGATGCCGTGATATACGCAATGGACTATTTCGTTTTGAGGAGGGCAAAACTGTTTTGTATTCGAGCACATTTTGGCGCACGTGTTCGAGACTGGAGTGCATCAGGGAGCATCAATTGAAGGTTTAAGCGTCATTCACTGTGGTTGGTTTATGCAGCACTAGCGAGGGCTGCTATCCTGGCAAACAAAAGATCTACGTATCAACTCGTCGCTTCTGGTGTTTTCTTTCGGCATTGTTACAGAGCGGTAAATAATTGATAGTATGAAACAAAAGTGACTGTTCAATATATGTACCTGCGTACAACATTTCCACATACAGTCAGCGTCATTTCAAAATCTATTTCCCTAATAAAAATTATACTATACGGTCACCTTTCCTCCACTTCCTACGCGTATAATCGATTCCCGTAGTACGTGATAACCGGTGCATTTTTTTCTCTATCGAGTTATAGTCTACTGAATTAGGCGGTGCGTCAAATGTTTGAAGATCGATGTCAAGATCTTCCAGCGTATGCATCACACGCGCATTATAGATGCACAGACATAGTACATGTATTATCAGGGTGTAATGCCCGCAATAATGATGAAATGGTCTAGGAGCAGGTGCTGCTTGTGGTGCTGCACTATTTCGATCAGTCAGCGCCCCGGTTGTCGATCAGCGTCGCGTCACCGCACTACTTCCCTGTCGTCGGCGTAGTCCTCTCATCTCTGCACTTGTAATCTTCGTGAAAGGTGCTCAATTACAGTCGATGCACCCGCTTGACGTTCCCTTAAACAGTGACCGTCTGAGGACTATATATATATATATATATATATATATATATATATATATTGCCACGTTCCTTTACTCAACCTTTGATATCGCCCCGTTACACTACGTTCGGCGCAAACCGCGCCTACGATCTTCGTGAAGTTTCCAGGCTGTAGTTGATCGCTTCATCGCTTAGTTAAGATTACGCCCACTTCGTGAACATTACAGATTATTCAGGAACCTACGTCACCGTTATCTATAACCCTAGATTATTCGGTGGCAAGGGTATACATGCCGACACGCTTTAACGCGTGTCAGTTGATCGATGGCCGATTCTCAGCTCGCCGCTATCAGTGCAAGACTTCTACTGTAATCGGACTTTCCGTTTACTGGGAACAGGTTCGCCCGCGTAAACAGTTCATTATCCAACCCTCGCTCGGTGCTCATTCGTACACGTCACGACCTCGACGCTATATATATATATATATATATATATATATATATATATATATATATATATATATATATATATATATATAATGAGATATAACAGACAGTAATGCCAAGGAATGTACAGGGGAAGTTATTAACATTAATGGAATGTAAATAGAAGAAAGAAGAAAGTGGATGAAAAAATTACCAACTGTAAGCAGGAATCGAACCTACGACCTTCGAAGGTCGTAGGTTCGATTCCTGCTTACAGTTGGTAATTTTTTCATCCACTTTTCTTTCTTCTTATTTACATTCCATTAATGTTAATAACTTCCCCTGTACATTCCTTGGCATTACTGTCTGTTATATCTCATTATTATTGTGTTAAAAACACGGAAAAACGAGCCCTTAGCTATACACTTCTTTCCCTTATATATATATATATATATATATATATATATATTGTAACAATACTGCTAGACGCACGCCGAGGTAGAGAAACCGTTTATTGGGCCTAACAGCACCGAGACAGCAACCAGCGGTTTAAGCAGCAGCTGCAGCAGCACAAGCCTCCGCCACAACAAACGTCTTCTTCGTCGCTTTTAGAGCCCGTATTTGTCACTACATTGACTCCCCGGTGCGAAAGCAGCCATCCTGGCGAGCTATGGCACAGACAGGACTGGTGGTTCGTAGTGAGGTTTTAGACGCTCGACGTGCACAGTCTCGCGCCCGTGGCGCCATTGATCGGTAGGTGGCTGAATAGGTTCAACTATGTGGTTGACTGGTGAAGTCTGGCGCAGGCTCCGGTACGGACCTTCATACTTGGGTATCAACTTTGAGCAAAGGCCTGGGGCAGACGATGGCACGCGGAGCCACACGATTGCCCCAGGCATAATCGTGGGGAAGTGGCGAGCGAGAAAGAGCGTCGGCGTCCGAATGCTTGTGGCCTGACCGATAATTTACACGAATATCGTAATCTTGGAGACGTAGTGCCCAGCGAGCTAGGCGACCAGATGGGTCTTTTAATGACGACAACCAACACAATGCGTGGTGATCAGTCACGACGTCAAATGGGTGGCCATATATCTAAGGTCGGAATTTTGTGATTGCCCAAACAATGGCAAGACATTCTTTCTTGGTGGTTGAATAGTTCTTTTCCGCTTTAGTGAGGGTGCGACTAGCGTAGGGCACAACATACTCATTGAAGCCAGATTTACGCTGAGCAATAATAGCGCCGAGGCCAACTCCACTAGCGTCCGTATGGATTTCGGTTGAAGCGTCTGGATCAAAGTGGCGTAGGATAGGTGGTGATGTCAGAAGATGGCGTAAAGAGGCGAATGCTTCGTCGCATGCTGGGGACCACGCGAGAGGTCTTGGTTGTCGGCAAGTAGCTGCGTCAGGGGTGCGATTATGGTGGCGAAATTGCGCACAAAACGGCAAAAATAAGAGCAGAGCCTGATGAAGCTCCGGAGTTCTTTTAGTGTAGCCGGCCTGGGAAAGCCAGCGACAGTGCGAAGCTTGGCTGGATCAGGACGGACACCATGCTTGTTAACAACATGCCTCAAGACGGTAAGCTGGCGGGTAGCGAAGTGGCATTTCTTCAAATTCAGCTGCAGTCCAGCGTTCGAAAGACAAGTCAGGACGCTTGCGAGGCGGCTGAGGCGGGAGTTTAAGTCCTTCGAGAAAACGACGACGTCGTCCAAATAGCACAGGCATGTGTTCCATTTAAAGCCTCTAAGGATGTTGTCCATGAGACACTCCAAGGTGGCAGGCGCATTACAGAGGCCGAATGGCATGACGTTAAACTCGTACAATCCATCAGGCGTTACAAACGCAGTCTTGGAGCAGTTGACTTCATTCATAGGGACCTGCCAGTAGCCGGATCGAAGATCTAAAAAATAAAAGAAATCTACTCCTTGCAGGAAATCGAGGGCGTCATCGATTCTGGGCAGCAGATAAACATCTTTTCTGGTGATCTTGTTAAGACACCTGTAATCAACGCAAAATCTGATGCTGCCATCCTTTTTTTTTTTCACCAGTACAACCGGAGAGGCCCAAGGGCTGTTTGAAGGTTTTATTACACCACGTCGAAGCATATCGTTCACTTGATCATCAATCTCACGGCGTTTAGCGTGAGAAACGCGATATATGGGCGCTGGCGCAAAGGTGCATGGCTACTAGTGTCGATTTTGTGAACGATGGCAGACGTGCGACCCAAAGAAGGTTGGCTATGGTCAAATGACATCTTGAAGCAATCGAGTAAAGCCAGGAGTTGGGTGCGCTGAGCAACGGTAAGTTTAGGGTGAATGGATGAAAAAAAAAAAACCTCCGGAGATGAAGGGGGGGGTTGTGTCAGAGGTAATGATGTTTAAGTGAGATGATGACAAGTCATCAGGTAGGTGACTGGATGAAACAGAATCGATTTCCTCAAGGTGACCGAGGAGTTCGCCACGGAATAATATGACCGAGGAAGGAAGCGAGTTCGTTATATAAATGGAGCCACGTGAGTTTTCTACGGTGACAACTGCGAACGGAGAAGGAAGGTTTTGCGAGAGCTGAAGGTGTCGGAGGGGATAAAGAGGGCGGTGACAGAAGGTGCGTCGTCGCAGAAGAGTGGCACATGAACACAGGATAGAGGAGGGATGTGAGTGTCCGCGGCTACGGTAACTCGGGAAGATAGCGGCTTGAAAGAAGGTCCTTCAGACGTCGGCGCTTCACACAGGGGCAGTTCACACGTCGTCGACAACTCTAGTTCGGCAAGCGCACAGTGAACGACGGCATGATGAGCGCAGAGGAAGTCCCAGCCTAAGATGATATCATGTGAACATGGGGAAAACACAACGAATTCGACTACATACAAAATATTTTGGATGACCAGTCGAGCTGTGCACACCGCAGAAGGTTGGATGTGATGCGCAGTGGCCGTGCGGAGAGAGACATCGGGAAGCGGCAGCGTAAGCTTCTTTAACTTGCGGCACAGTTCACCACTTAACACAGACACGGCAGCACCAGTATCAATGAGCGCTTTCGCAGCTACACCATCAATATGCACAGTTATTTTATTAGCAGGTGAAAACGGAGGCCTTGAAGGTTTCGGTATATGCGCAGCTCTTGCCTCGGGAACTGCAATGGTCTGTTTTCCGTTTGGGCGGGTGGTGATCGAGGAAGCATCGGAGAAATGGAGCGGCGCCGTGGTGAGGGCGACCGATTCCTGTCGAAGCCACGGCGACGTGGCGGCGACTGATCCGACGTGGGGTGGAACGAAGACGGCTGTGGTGGCTCTGGACGATAGGAGTCGTAAGTCGCCTCAACAGCAGTTGGGTTGCAATCCCGACGAAGGCAGTAGCGTGCTACATGACCAGGAAGCTGGCAGAAATAGCAAATTGGCCCGTTGTCTGGAGTGCGCCAGGGGTTTGTTGATGGTGGTGTGGGGTGGCGAACAGAAGGTGGGTAGCGACGGGTAGGTGGACTTGCCGCGTAGAGGGGACGAGGCTGTCTAGCAAGATCCGTGACGGTTGGTAGCGACGGCGGCGATCGTCTGGCGGCCTCAGCGTAAGTGACAGGGGTGGAGATAGGCGGAGGATTGTATGTGGGAGACAGGGCGTCAGAAACTTGCTCTTCGATTGCCTTGCGGAGCGTTGGGGTCAGCGCGTGTGCACTGGTCGGGACGTACGGCACAAGAGACAATTGGCGCGAAACTTCTTCTCGGTTAAACTGCTGGATTTGCTGCATTAACAGTGTCTGTTCGGAGGAAACAGCACCAATGGTTAACCCAGATGTAGAGGTCGTGTCGAGGTTTGGACGTTGAGTAGAAACCCACTCTATCCGCAGCTCGTCGAAACTCTGACAGTGCTGAATAAGCTGGGCGACGGTTTGCGGGTTTTTCGCAACGAGGATGTGAAAGACATCGTCCTCGATACCTTTGATGATGTGCTGTATTTTGTCAGTGTCAAACATTTCGCAATCTACACGACGGCAGAGGTCCAGAACATCCTCAATATACGAGGTAAAGGTCTCGCCTGAACGCTGTGCGCGGCAGCGCAGGCACTGTTCGGCGCGGAGCTTGCGAACAGCAGGTCGGCCAAAGACTTCTCCGAAGCACGTCTTGAACGTAGGCCAAGAGGGTGTTTCCGCTTCGTGGTTGTTAAACCACAGTTCTGCCACACCCGCGAGATAGAAATTGAGGTAAGCAAGCTTGTCTGTGTCATCCCCTTTATTGGGGGCGTTTACCTCTTCATACTGCGACAGCCAGTCTTTGGCGTCTTGGTCGTCGGTCGCGTTGAAAATCACTGGATCTCGGCGTCGTGGCATTCCGGAAAAGGTGATAGATGGGATTATCACTGCAGGGAACTGGGTCATGTTGTCAGACATTGGCGAGATGAGGGGCGGAAGTAGAGTCTGGGAATGGAGTTCCAGTTTGAGACAACCAGCACTCTCCACCAAATGTAAAAATACTGTTAGACGCACGCCGGGGTAGAGCAACCGTTTATTGGGCCTAACAGCACCGAGAGAGCAACCAGCGGTTTAAGCAGCAGCTGCAGCAGCACGCGTCTCCGCCACAACAAACGTCTTCTTCGTCGTTTTTAAAACCCGTATTTGTCACTACAATATATATGTATATGTATATATATATATATATATATATATATATATATATATATATATATATATATATATATATATATATATATTGCTACATGCATGTTGACATTTTGTGGGACGATGCGCGTAACATTCTCGTGCAAGGGGGGTGTGGCACCGAGATCAGTGCAGGTTGACGTGACAGCCGTGTTTGGGAGCCGCAAAAATTGAGGCAGAACTCGGCGGGTTTCGGCCATTTCGAAGCGGCGGCGTTCCTTAATCATGAGATCGACGGTCGTGACGTTGTTGTGCACGAGCAAGTTCAAAGCGTCGTCCCTCGAGTATGTGGCCCCCCTTGTCGCTTTCAGTCATTTGCTCGTCCATTTTGCGGCACAACGCGAGCACGTCCTGTATGTACGATACATACGACTCGGTTGATGACTGTGCACGGGTGGCGAGTTCTTGTCGTGCGGCAATTTGTCAATCAGACGGGTCCCGAAAGATATCGCGTAGTCGTTCTTTGAAGATGTCCCAGCTGGTGAGCTCGGCCTAATGAGCGTCGAACCATGCACGCGGGGTGCCATCCAAGTAAAAGATTACGTTGGCGAGCATCATGGTCGGGTCCCATCGGCGAGACAGGCTAACGCGCTCGTACATGCGGAGCCAGTAGTCGACGTCAAGGCTAGGCTGGGTGGAGAACGTACCAGGATCACGGGAATTGGACATCGCAAGGTACTTAGTAGCTGGCGCTCCAGCTGAAGGCGGTGACAGGGTGTTATCATTGGAAGCCATGGCCGGAGGCTGGACGGTGCAGCCACTGCGAAACTTCGTGGTATGGACGGAGAATGTTCCACTTCAACTAAATATGTTACGGAAGAGAAGGGACGCCGTATCGACAAAGCTGTGGATGAAATGTATTTCAAACCAGCAGCGGCGGCGTGACCAGTTCACCAGACACCAAACGGAGCCCACACTTCATTATCTTCGTGAGGCACTCACGCGCATCGTCTCATAAAATGTCAACATGCATGGAGCAATATATATGCTGATTGCCTCAGTAATGGTGGCTTCCGTTCTTAGCAAGGGAGGTACGGAATCGTCTATATAAGTGAGCCTGGCCTTCATCGTGCCCGAATCATAGAATCTTTTTAAGTGTTACAAGCTGCCACTCTAGCGTCGCCAGCGCGAAGTCGGCGACGGGAATGACAGCAGGTTGGTTCGTTCCGTACGCAAGAAGGGACAGTGAAGAGATCAGAGACGTGGGAAAACAAAACAAACTTTACTCTAGTGATATTGCAGCACATGGGATCTAATACAACACTTCAATACAACTACAAATTACATCAACACTTGATACAAATACATATAAAAACAATAAATCAGCTTACGCGAGAGAACTACTACAAACTACACAAACTAACACAACAGAACTACAGAGGAGAAAGTTCGAAGATATAAACAGGTGAAGGCATACGTGTGATGACCGGCAGCGTTGCGTCCCCGACGATCGGATGCGAGAAGTCGAAGAGAGTTCTGGCACGACTGCGATGTCGGCGGTGTTGCAACGCTGGTGGCTCCGGGAGGCTAGTGCTTGCAGGTGACTTCGAGCAGGTTGAGCTAACTCGAGGCGAAGTCCCGATGTCTACGTTGCAGACGTTAATATCGCGTCACAACTAGACGAACGGCTAAGTTTAGATGGCCAGCCGATACAGAGCCACACTAAAAACTTCTAGAAGAGATGCTTGTTGATCTGTTTCTACACCATCTTGGTCAGCGACTAGTCTGCCTAGCAGGGCAAAATCCTGCGCTTAAATCCCCCTCGTGTTTCCTCGCTCTCTTCCTTGGGGACAAGAGACCTCTACCTGGGTCCAATCATGCGCGCTTAATTGAGGGGAAACTGCGCCCCAAAAATATTTTGACCCCACCCCTTTTTTAATTGGAAGAGGGCCCACAGCTAGCGAGAGTGACAACCTGTCAGGTTGTTGTCATACGGCTTGGCCACCAGAGCGTTTCCCACGCTTTTCCCCGTGGGAACGGTCAAACGTTTGGCTCTCAGCCGGGCGTCTCGTAGTCTAATCTTTGTTCGGGGTATACTGCGGCCTTCTACGACCTTGCAGACGCCGCCACAGTTACAAAAGGATTAACCGTCGGCGGCGACGTTCTAAGAAGAGCACCCCATTTTGCACTTCTCGGCTCCCTTTCATGCGCCGCTGTTTCTCACGGTCAGTCGGGGAGTACGGCGCCCGTTAATTGCCGTGGCGCGGTGTCGCCAAAGATGGCCGTCCGTGACACTAAGCCTTTATAACAATACTAAAATACTATATGATAATGTATGCACACTAACGTGTATAGTCATATTTGTTTTCCTCTTACTTTATTGAAGAGACGGAGGGCCGATCTGCTACGTGTGCTGAAGTTGTCTCAAAAAGGATGTGTGCTTGCAAGTTCAAAAAGCACAAACATTAGAGAAGGTGGTAAAGTACATGGAGTAAGGCTTGTAATAATGGCTGCGGCTATCAATTTTCTTATTATGAAAGCATTTTGATAAGCCTAATATTTCACTTAGCTACCCAGCCACGCTTTCCGCTTGTGTGTAGTTCCGCTGTTCGAAAGTAAAGCTATCACAGTCGCTGACACCAGACTGTCTTTGTGTGGATGATGGTGTGCACGAAAAGTGTTGCGTATAACTGCGACATTGCAATAGGATGGAAAGGTGCGCTAGTTGGTAATTCATAATTGTTCAGTGAACTGGGAGCGCTGGAATAATACGGACACAAAGCAAAGAGGAGGCACACAGCACGAGCTCTAGTGCTGTGTGCCTCCTCTTTGCTTCCTGTCTGTGTTACTCCCGCGCTCCCAGTTCGCTGAACGACATTGAAGCAACTGCTTTCATCCCAAATGTGCACCAGATTAAGACACTTGTACGAAAGAATGCCCCAACTCTGTCTCTACTTCTCGTACTTCCTTCATCTTGAAATCATGGTGCCGCGAGGTGCGACAATATTTTTTTCACAATCCGATCTTCTAAGGATACCGATGACTCCAAAACAACGGCGAATATTCATGTCTTGTGTAAGGCTTGAGAGAGAATAAAATGACGGAAAGGCAGGGAGGTTAACCAGAAATTGGAGCATCTGGTTTGGTACCCTGCCCTAAGGGAAAAGAGAATGGGGAAGAAAGATGGGAAAGAAAGCTAAGAACGAAATAGGCGTGAGAAAATGAAAAAAAAAATTGAGCATGGGTGCTATAGCCTATACAATAGACCACTGCCTCGCAAAAAGTTCAATAAAGCCTTGATTTTCTGTGCGAAGACAGATCATGTCGCCTTTCAAGCACTGATTGTTCTGAGAAAGATCTTTCGTCAAGGCGAGCTAACGCAGCAGTTAGCTGCCGTTTTTGCATGCTATAACGAGGGCAGTGACAGAAAACGTGCTCTATCATTTCATCGCTGCCGCGATGACCACAAATAGCACTGTCTTCCATGCCGATTCGGAAGCTGAAAACTTTGGTGAAAGCGTAAGGCTGATAGTAGAGACTGCAGTGCCGCCTTCGAGTCGAAGAAAATAGTCCACTTGCGTGTAGGTTGATCAACTACAAATTGCAACGCGGCACGAAGTGCTGCCAATTCTGCTGCCGTTGATGTTGTTGCGTGAGATCTCTAGAATGTAATTGTCGTGGCCAACCTTGGTATCACTACTGCTCCTGTAGAGCTGTCCGGCTGAACCGATCCGTCAGTGTATATATGTGTGAAGTCTTGGTATTTCTTATACAAGAGAAGTAGTGTGAGCTGTTTAAGAACCGGTGACGACAAATTACCTTACGCCATGGACCACACGAGCAGCTGGTACTAGAGATAACAGAGGTTGTACACCACCTGACTGAGAAAGGACACCAAATTACATTTCAGTGGTGTCCCAGTCACTGCGGAATCATCGGCAATGAACGGGCCGATCAAGCTGCCCGCTCAGCCCACACAGAAGATCATAAACTACGACTACCACTTTCTAGGACAGATGCTGCACGAAAGCTCCGCAGGCTTGCTCGCCAGCAAACCACATCACAATGGAATCAGCCACAATTCAAGCATGCCCGACTGTACTCGCTTGACCCTACGCTAAGTCTTCAAGTCCCGTCGAGGCTTTGCCGAGCAGACCAGACCCTGTTGTGTAGGCTGTGGTTGGGCGTTGCGTTTACCAACGCCTACGCTTTTCGCATCGGGATGGCCGACACCGCAGCCTGTGGCCACAGTGGCAAAGAGGAAACAATCCAACATATTCGTTGTGACTGCCTAGCGTATAGTAAACAACGACTATGCCTTCGCAAGGAACTCAACAAATTAGATGATCAACCTCTGTGGGAGCAGGGAATTCTGCAGTATCGACAGGATGCGACTTCACAGAGAGGGCCCTGAAAGCGCTACTACACTTTTTGCGATCGACCGGCCTTGCTGCTGAACGGTTGTAGCTAGGACGCCCTTCCTGTGTGTGTTTTCGTTTTCTTATGAGTGCACGTGCGTTTTTCTTTTTTTTTCTCTCTACCCCCTCTTTCTTGCCCCTACTTCCCCACCCCCAGCGCTGGGTAGCAAACCAGATGCCAATATCTGGTCAACTTCCCGGCCTTTCCTTTCTCACTCTCTCTCTCTCTCTCTTGGTGAAAGCGACACCAAGTCACAGTCGGCAAAGGCTAGAGACACAATTTGATAATGGAGAGCGCAGTGTCTCAAATAATTAAACCATTAGATAAAGCACAACGTTCAAGCAATGCTGGCTTTGCACTGACAGAACTTTTCTTTAGTGACATGGAACCCCTATGTTAGAATTTATTGTGAAGCAATTAATGTTCGGCAGACTGTCCTCTAACCAGAAACCAGGCGAGTTGGAGCTCTAATAAAAGAAATAAAAACTAAACTGTTGACTGCTGAAAAATATCAGTGGACTCGTTTTTCAAAGAGCGAAAAGAGACATAAGAGAAAGAGAGAGAGAGAGATAAAGATGCAAGGAAAGGCAGGGAGGTTAACCAGACGCACATCCTGTTTGCTACCCTGCACTGGGGAAGGGATAAAGGGGATAAAAGAGGTTGTAGAGAGATGAGAAGGTACACACAATCACGAGCACACTCGGGGAGCACACACAGTCTACAGGCGGTCGCTCAGCTTTGTTGACTTTGAGTAAATTAGCAGTGCTTTAGTTGCTTTCTGCGCAACTGAGGCAGATGCCCAAGGTCCTAGTATCTTCTGCACACAAAATAGTCCGGGGTCAAGTTGATTCTAAACCATCCGGAGCTGGCATCGCTGTGTGTCGTAGCAAGCGCAGCTGCACAGGACATGTTCGATGGTCTCTTCAGCTCTGCAGTAGTCGCATGTAGGAGTGTCTGCCATACCAATGCGAAAGGAGTACACCTTTGTAAATGCAACACCCAACCAAAGGCGGCATAACAGTGTCGCATCGGAGCGGGAAAGTTGTGATGGTAGCTTTAGCTTAAGTGAAGGATCCAGTTCATAAATGTGACACCTTTGAAAGCTGGTAGACGACCAGAACGTGCGTGTGAGATCTCGAGCCAGCAGGTAAAGTTGCCTTGCTGCATCATTTCTTGATAGAGGAATCGGGACTACACAGGTTCCTTCATGGGCTGAGCGGGCTGCATCATCGGCTAATTGATTTCCGGTAATACCGATATGTCCAGGCAGCCATTGATATATAATATCATGCCCTCGTGCTAGAGCTTCGTGATGGCAATGTCTTATTTCTTGTACCAATTGGTCATGACTCCTCCTACGCATGGCAGACTGCAAACTCTGAAGCGCTGCCTTCGAATCACAGAATATGACCCATTTTCCTGGACGTTCTTTAACGAGATATTGTAAAGCAGCCCTTATAGCAGCAAGCTCTGATGCCGTAGATGTAGTCATATGCGACAACTTAAACTTGATTGTCATTGCTGCAGCCGGAATTACAGCGGCACCTGATGAGCTGCTGGACGAGATGGACCCATCAGTGTATATCTGCGTTCGGTCCAAGTACAACGCATGTAATAATTGCAGTGTTGCTTGCTCAATGCTATTCTGGAGTGATTGCTTTTCTTTTTGATTCCCGGAATTTGTAGACGTACTTGCGGCTGGTCGAGGCACCACAAAGGACATGCCATTCTCGCAGCTGGCGTCTATCCTGATGGAATGTTGTTTAGGTGCTTGGCTATGACGTCTGAAAACGCAGCACGTGGTGTTCTGGAGGGTAGAAGGGCCAAGTGGTGGTCGGGGACACGGCTAGCATGTCGAATGTGCGCTCTGAGGCAATCCACAACTCTATATGTCCTGACCGGATGGTCTTTGGCAAGCATGATTGTGGCATAAGTAGAAGCGCATCGGGGCAGTCCTAGGCAGATACGCAGTGCCTGACCCTGCAAACTCTCCAATGAATGAGTATTGGATTTGCAAGTGTTAGTCAGTACCGGCAAGCTGTAGCGCAATAGACCCAGAAATAGGGCCCTGTACAGCTGTAGCATGGAGGCCACAGAAGTTCCCCATGCTTTCCCGCACATAAATTTCATTATATGCACGATAGATAGCAGTCTCTTCTTCAAGTACGCACAATGCGGGCTCCACGAAAGACTTCTGTCGATTATTATGTCCAGAAAACGATGCGTCCTTGCATATTTGACACTCTGCCCATTGATGTAAACAGGGTATGGCGTCATTGGTTAGCGTGTAAACGCCATCAACGCGCACTTCACAGTTGATATAGTTAGGCCTTGTTTCTGAAGGTAGGCTGTTGTGAGGGTTGCTGCCCGCTGTATTCGTGCACGCACCTGAGGGCGAGTAACTGCAGCGCTCCAGAGGCAAATATCATCGGCGTATATGGATAGGCACACCGACTTTGGCAGAACCTTCACCAGACCAATGAGGGCAACATTGAACAATGTGGGGCTCAAAACACCTCCATGAGGTACTCCGCAGTAGGTGTAATGTTCAGCAGTTGTACCCTCATATGTTTGCACAAAGAAACACCTGCCAGTTATATAATCTTTTATCCAATGAAACATTCGTCCACCCATGCCCATTGCTGCGAGAGAAGTGAGGATGGCATCGTGAGCTACATTATCATATGCACCCTTCACGTCAAGAAAGAGTGCCACTGATATGCGCTTGCGACTTTTTTCTTGTTGAACAAATGTCGATAAGTCAAGCACACTGTCGATGGAGGAGTGGCCCCGACGAAAGCCTGCCATGCAAGAAGGGTATTTGGTGTATCATTCCAAGTACCACTCGAGACGAAATAGAACCATTCTTTCCATCACTTTTAAGAGGCAGCTTGCGATGGCAATAGGGCGATACGCTGTCAAGTCCAATGGTCATTTTCCCGATTTCAAAAGTGGTATTAATCGACTTATTTTACATTCTCGAGGAATACTGCCGCTGAGCCAGACATAAGAGAAAAAAACAGCACGAACTATTGCTTCAGTGTACTAGCTTGTATTTTCTTTTTCTGCGTTTAGTGGCAAAGAACATATAGGCTATATGAAAGGGTTTCTGGATTCTTAAATATGTCGGAAGCACCATCCTCTTCTTCCGTCTTGTGTATTTTTTCTCTTTGTGGCCTGGTTAACTGAAAATAGCGTTCAACAAAATTTTAAAAAGTATACATGTGTAAAAGGAGAGAAAAGCTGACCTGACGATGGCCAGTGGTGGAAGCAAATGAGAAACGGAAACTACACCACACCGGACCCTGGCTTTGATTTATGGAGATTAGCCATCCAAGCACTTCCGCACAGACATAATTATCTCCTTCCCAAATGAAACACTCTGTGAATGCCGACTGACACTTATTCCTCGGCTTGCAAGTAAACCATTCACGCATAGAAAACAGCTCAGATATGAAGCGGACCTCCTCCTGCATAGTCAGCGATATGCATCCCAGAGTACCATGCCGATTCTTCACGACCTGTCTGAAGACTTAGGCGGGAAGGCACAACTATATTGCACTCGCCTAGGCGCCGGACCCGATCGCCAAAGGTGCGCGGGGCCTCGCGGACAAGTTCCATCAATCATTCATCCCTGCGGGCGCTCCATACGGCAAGTGAGAAATACATCATCCATCACTGCCTCACCCGGTAACGGGACAATGAACGGACTATATGGCTGAGACCTCTGGAGCCTCGGAGGTCACGGAGGGTCACGTCTTTCGATGAGAAGACTACGGCGACACTGCTGTAGTGCCTGCGGCTTTTTTTGCGAAGGTGAGCTCAGTTCAATCGCCATTGGGGCGGATATGGACGATGACCATAGTACAAGTAAAAAATAGGGTCCACGGTTGTGCCTTAACCGTAAAACTACGGCTACATCGCGCAAAACAAAAAAAAAGAGTGGAAACATGAGCTATCTTTAAAAACTTAGGCATTTCCAAACACAGCAGCATGAGCCATGGCTCGTATTAAGAGTCTTGGCAGAAAACATAGATACGGCCGTGGAAGAATTGTTGTAGGCATATCTCTTAGAGAAACTGGAGTATCTATACATCAAAGGGACATTTATTTCCCTGTTCAAATAAAAAAATCAAAAAAGTTTTTTAAGTGACTGTGATGCGGTGCGTATAGGGCAAAGCCCATGAGAAGTATAACCAAAGGTGAGGGGGGGTAGCAGTCGATCACTTAGCAGTTACCCCGCTTTGGGCAGAATGGGAACGGTAGGACAGTTGCTTCTATAAATGAGGAACCTGGATACACCGCTTTCTTCGTTACTGTGTAAAGCATTTTCTACAGAGCATAATTTTTGGTGCTGATATTTTCAGCCAAATGAAAAATTGGTAACTGAAATTAGTCGACATTAACTATTTCACAAAGCAACACAACGTGAATTTGATGCGTGGATCACTGATGGTAGCATGTAACGGCCACGCCGTTAACTTCAGAAGTTGACGTTTTGTGATGTTTTTACGCACCCTAAAGGGGCATGCCAACTATGCCAACCATGGCACGCGTCTTTCAAGCCGCTTATTCCCCCCCCCCCCTCCCTACATGTCTATGGCTCCTTGAACTTCGAACGATGCGGGGAACAATGTTCGCAGGAGGGATGAAGCCTGTAAAAAGAGTGGCCACGTCGCGGTGCCTTTGTGGAAGGGTGATAAAGGGAGGGGTAAAGGAGAGGCGGAGAAACGAATCTAGCTAGACAGGAACGTGTGCATTCATCTTATGCTATGCCGACAAATGACGTCATGGTTCGCGCTGCAGTGCAGACGCCGTACGCTGACAACCCTAAAAAAATACAGACAACCATTCAAAATGTTTTTGAAATAAACGGTTTGTAGAAACAGACGTGTCTTAACAGTAGAATGATTATGTTTCCTTCCTTTATTCCCGATTTTTGGACAGCAACCTATAGCTAGGAAGAAACTGGGAAGTTTGCACCGAATAAGATAACTTGTATAGCACGAGTCTGTAACTCCTATAGACAAAGAATAATTATACGGCTTTCAGTACGGTAATACAAATAATCAATTTACGGCTTCAACAGACGCACAGTGTGCCAAAAACATGAAACGGCAAATTTTTCTCGTCGTAAGGACAGCAAAAAAAAAAGTGAAATGAGCGCATATTATGCTCGTGTCTTTTCTTTTTTTTTGTCGGTGTTCAAGCTACGAGCAACATTCATCGCGATTTTATCTCACAGTCCGTGGTTAACGCAGCAAAATAAGCCCATAACGGCGCGCGCTAGACGTCTAAGCGACGAAGCATAAGGAGAAAAAAATGTTTCAGTGCACTTTGTTAAAAAACATTCATTACTACGGAGTTCTCGCTTGCCCGACCTTTTCCGTTGCACTTTCGCGGTGTTTCATCCCGCCGCGAAACGTGATAAGAAGCAATAATAAGGTCGTGTTCCGAGTTGATAGCGAAGTTTGCGTGTTGGGAGAGCGGTTTCATACTTCATCTCGTTTTGGTGCCATTAGTTGGAAATCGTGCCTTCTGTTTACGCTGCGTATATATTGGAGATCTTCCAGGCTGATGGGTTATGCAGCAATTAAATGTTTCCCGGCTCTATACACAGCAGCATGTGTGTGGTGAAGGGTCTAACCGTACATAATGTATAAACGTTCCCCGTGAAAGGCTGCGTCTTATGGCACTCAGACACGCCATCTTTGCGCCATCATGCGAAAGTTTGGTACGGCGCCCAGTGTTCGGTTATTCCGTTCAACTGGGCTCGAGGCACAATAACGGACGTTTCTAGCCTAAATTGTGTAACAGGGGCTGGTAAAACGAAATGCCTAACACAGAAAGTATTGAGTGGAGGGGGAGGGGTGTTAATGTAGCACAGACAAGAATTGAAATCATTTTCTAAAGGGCTGTGGACGGAGGGACTGAAACCTTTGGCTACGCCAAAGGTAACGCACGAGGAAGACTAATCAGTGACGTAATATTTTCGCTCTCTAAACCAGACGAATAGTCCGTGTTTCAGTTAGCCTAATAGTAGCATAATTGTTAGCCTTTTCCATTAGCCTGATAAAACAGCCCGACTTGTTGGTGACGTGGTTTTGGCGCTCGGCTGCTTGCTGACCCGAAGGCAATGGTTTCAATTCCGGCCACAGCGTTCACATTTCAACGGGGGCAAAATGCTGCTTGTGTACTGCGTGATGCAGGAGGAGGAGGAGGAGGAGAGATTGAAAGAGGAAGGACAGGCAGGTTAGCCAGTTTCAGACCGGCTGGCTACCCTGTACTGGGGAAAGGGGGTAAGGGGATAAAAGATGAGAGGAAAGAGACGTTGAAAAAAAGAAGGAGAAGGTCATCAGACGATCCACGACTGCTGCCTACAGTCCGTCTCTAAGACCACTTGCCCGAAGAAAGCGCAACAACGCTCTCAATGCCTTGCGTGCAGAGGACGGTCTCGGCCAGTGTCCTAATACCCTTTCTTCCGACAAATGGCGATTGTCTAGTATATCTAAAGCTTTCGACAGTTCTTTTCTTGGCACGCTAAAGCGAGGACACTCGCAGAGAAGATGGGAGAAAGTTTCTGCGCAGCCACAGTTGTCACATGTCGGGCTGCTGGCCATTCCGATTCGAAACGAATAAGCATTCGTAAAGGCCACCCCAATCCACAGACGGCACAAAAGTGTCTCCTCAGCTCTGGTTATTCCTGATGGAAGACGGAGCTGTAGGTGTGGGTCCAAATTATGAAGGCGGACGTCGGTGAATGGCGGTGAATTCCACTGAGCGAGTGTCAGTTCTCGTGCAAGTGATCGAAGCCTTGCACGGGCTGGGCATTATCGCAGTACTAAGAGATACTCACATTCCTGAGATACTATTGAGTATCTGTATTTCTGCATCGAGACACATTTGCAAATTGTAATTGCGTCTCAGCAATGAAATACTTTTACGACGTATCGATTGTATTGCGATATTGTGATGCACTCGGCTATCATTTTTTTTTGTCGGAAATGATCACATGGGTCGGCCAAAGGCGAAAGGGACATCTTTTTCGTGCCAAGCAAAGCAAAAAGCGAAGCAAAGCAGTGAGACTGATGAGCGACATTGAGGCTAAAGGTTTCCCGTATACGCACAGAATGACCCGTGTGGTAAAGCGCCCGCCGCAGCTGATGGCATAATCATAGGGGGAATGGTCAGCCTTGCGAAGAATGTTGCCAACTTTGAAGGCTGGTTCAGCATCCTCATATTCTTTTGGGGGTATCTTTTCGAGAATTCTCAACTCTTGTGCTGAAACCAATTGATTGACTTGTGGAGTTTAACGTCCCAAAACCACTATTTGATTAAGAGAGACGCCGCAGTGGACGTCTCCGGAAATTTTGATCACCTGGGGTTGTTTAACGTGCATCCAAATCTGAGTACACGGGCCTACAACATTTCCGCCTCCATCAGAAATGCAGCCGCCACAGCCGTGATTTGATCCCGCGACCTGCGGGTCAGCCGCCCAGTACCTTAGCCACTAGACCACCGTGGTGGGGCCTGAAACCGAACAGGGGTTGTCTATCAGGCAGACTGAGTAGCTTCTATCCTCAGTGAAATTAACGAAGCAACCTTCTTAGCAAAGCGAATCGGAGTAAAACAAATGTACTTTTTTATCTTTACTGATTGGCGTTTTCTAGTAATTTGGGTGATAAGGTTTACGTGCATGTTGCAATTACTTACTTGCATGCTGCAATAAATAAATTTATTTACTGATTAATATATTCAAATTAAGATATTGCAGCATTTGTATTGCGAAAATTTTTGGCGTCTTTTCTAAAGGTATTTAAAAAAATATCCCGTCACGCCAAAGGCAAATGCAGCTCAGGGCCTGTATTTTTGACTTCCGCGCACGCACTTCTATATCATTGTTCCTGAATACTTTTATGTGCATGTCCACTCATCCCTTGTGCGATGTGAGTGTCTGTTATAAACACTAGATGGTTGAAACTTCCAGCATTCTTCACTTCGGCCTCTCTCAAAATCATATCGTCGTTTTAGACCTTGAACCCCAGATATTATTATTGGCATAACAAGACACCACATAAAATTTACGAGTACGATCTAGCATAAAATCTCTCCTGGTTTATAGTACACACACGAATAATGTCTGCAGTGGTGTTTTAAAACGAGTTGTAGCAACTGCGTCAATATTTTCGGAAGTGATAAGTGAATGACGGTGCTATGTTTTGCTTTCCTCAAGGTTAATGCTAAAGGCGAGAACTTTTCAAAAGGCCAGAATGGTTAAATAAAACATTTGTTTGTTGTGTATATTGCTTTATTGGCTTTCCGGTTATTCAACTAGGAAAACAAAGTGAAATGGCTTTCTGGCTCTAACAATGAACGAGGGAAGAAAACAGCTTAATGGGCCTCTTAAGGTCGTTGATTGATTGATTGATTGACTGACTGAATGATTGATTGATTAATTGATATGTGGGGTTTGACGTCCCAAAACCACCATATGATTATGAAAGACGCCGGGGTAGAAGGCCCTCCTAAGGTAAAAATTCTTCCAATGTAAAGTCGTTTGTTAATAACAGCACCCGAAAATTTTCATCGAATGTGCGTACAACCTAGTCGCGCTTTTTATCAATTTTTATTTCCCTCAATGAGGGATAAACATAACACACACCGGCAATGCGTACTCTCACTCGTTCGCAGCTGCTAAAAACTTCAGCGATCATTGAAGGGAGCGGAAGTACTACTGGCTATTTCCGTGTACCACTGCAATTAAAAGCATCGTTAGAGCTCGTAACATTTTCGACGCAATGAATAGGCCCTACGCGTGTCCAGGACATTTGTTTGACAGAATCGTTGCTTTAAAAGGAGCTGGTGTTTAAGCATACAAATTCGTTCGATTAAGTGAGAAGCACGAAAGATGGCTTGAATATGTTTCCAATGTGGCATTGTCGCAATCCACCCCACTTTCACACACCAAAACACTCCTTCAGCTTGTTATGTGTACTAAATAAGAGCATCAGACGCAGTTAAGGGTCCAGTGCGCAAAGTCCACAGAAAAATGCTTCTTTGGGTTTGATGCTGCAACAGTATGGAATAAAACTACACAAATGAAACAAGTATGATAACAAAGGTGCCAACATAAGACTTACAACATCTGTATGGTAAAATTAGCGCTACACTCCTTTGTTTCCTACCATCCTTATTTTTGGTGCTTTTTTATTTCTATAATAGAAACGACATCCAACCGTACTCATTCTTCAGCCGGCCTTGAATTGTGTTCAGGAACCACAGGCTAATCACCAAGTTTTCTCTTGGTGATTTCATCATGAATGCTATGCACAATACACTGGGCAATGTCAAGGCCTACCTATGTCAAAATATGGCAATGTCAAGCACTGCCAAATGGCTATCACACTTCCTTTCTACAGAACATAGAGTAGAACTACAGGAGGGTTGGTGTACGTCATTCTGGGCGACTACCTACGTAGCTGCGTTGTTAACACAGTGGAAATAACATCGGCACAGTACCTGCTAACACTACATTTCATTCGTCGCGCCCCGCCGCGGTGGTCTAGTGGCTAAGGTACTCGGCTGCTGACCCACAGGTCGCGGGATTGAATCCCGGCTGTGGCAGCTGCATTTCCGATGGAGGCGGGAATGTTGTAGGCCCGTGTGCTCAGATTTGGGTGCACCTTAAAAAACCCCAGGTAGTCGAAATTTCCGGAGCCCTCCACAACGGCGTTTCTCATAGTCATATGGTGGTTTTGGGACGTTTAACCCCACATATCAACCAAATCAATTTCATTCGTGTATTTGATTGGACGCTATCGGTACCATCCTTCATTACGTTTCGAAAATTGCCGGCCACGGTTGCCTTTCCGGTGCTTCAAACATCACCGCGTCGGACGTAGCCGGCCAAAAACTGACGGTGCACTCAATTTACTCAAGCACCGTTGTTGTATGCAATATTTGACTGATTAAACAAGGCATTGCATTCCTGAATGGCATTACCGCACCCGCACGTGCATAAACACGTGCGGTGCTGAATTAAGCGCCTGTCACGCTATCAAAACAATGTTTCCCATTATACGAAGTATACGCGTATTTCAGCGCGCATAACAAACGTCGGACCGTGTCACAAAGCAGTCTAATTATAACGAATCCAATACCCTGAGTGAGGAGGCTTAATGCAAAAGGAAAAGGGAAGCCGCTCGCCCAGGGCGCAGGCGTTATCGCTCACTCGCACAGCGACCACCGCTGCCGACTGCGAACGCGCGCCTTTCTTCCGGCAGAAAGCGCGCAACAAAATCGATGCGCGTCAGAGAACGGCCCGTTTCCCATTAGGAAACAGGAAACGAGTTGGTGCAGCTGTGAGTTTTGGGACCTGAATCAACGACAGCTTATGCTAGTCAGACACCATCGATTGGACCAAGCATGCAATCCGAAATGAAAATGAGTCAAAGCGCACAGTGTGTTTTTTATATGTGCTTTGGAAATCAATTTTCGTTGATGGCGCTAGCTTCAACTTTGAGATATTGCGCATTGATAAATCATTTCTCAACATTTTCGTGTATTACATTTTACCTGAACCCTTTCAGAGGGTACCTATGATGAACTGTCTGTAAATGTGTCAAATCACTATAACTGTACTTCAAGCCACTCAATATTGTATTCCAACAAGAACAATGCGGGTGTTGCTGAATTTATTTTGTTATAGTAACTAATGTAAATAAGTTGCAATTAAGATCTCTTTACTCCGAAGCTACTGATGCTTACTTTTGGCATAAACGGAATAAAAGTTGAGGCTGAGAACACAGTGATAATTCATTTTTGGTTATGTACATTTTGAGCACAGAGAGAGAGAGAGAGAGAGAGAGAAAGAAACTTCATTTGCGCATAACGCGGAGCATTACAAATGGTCGGGCCCCTATTCCAGGGCTCCGCTGGCCCTAGCCATCATCTCTACCCGCTGGACCAGCCAACGCTGATCAGCAATGGACGAGCTGGACAGCAGTGCCTCCCATTGTTCCTTTGTGTTGTTCATGTTGTGGTGTTCTTCATTGTGATGTGTACACTCCCATGTGATGTGAAACAGAGTTGGTGTGGCCCCACACCACGGACATATATCTCTGTATGATGTGGGGTAGAATACATGTAGCCTGTGTCGGCTCGTGTATGTGTTCGTTTGGATTCTGCGTAATGTCGCCGATTCCATTGCTGTGAGGTTCTTATGTGGTGGTGGATACAGTTTTCTGTTTTCCCTGTAATACTGAAGAATTGTACCGAAGTTAGGGTCTAGGGGCGTTGTATCCTCTATTGCAGTGTGCAAGCAAGCTCGGTGATTTTTGAAGCCTCGAGCCACCTCATCCGCAAACTGGTTCCCGGTGACACCCTCGTGCCCTGGCGCCCAGATAATGGTTTGGGTGTATTCAATTGGAAAGTCTTTATGAGCTTTTGTTAGAATTTGGAAGGCCTTCATACATATTCTACCTTTTTCGTAATTCCTACATTCAGCCTTCGAATCCATGATTATTGTCAGTGGGGCTTTTCGCTCCCTGCCCTCCTTGATTGCCAGCGCGATCGCTATCTCCTCCGCTTCTGTGATGGAGACTTGGGCTATGGAGGTACAACTTGTAACGTTTTTCTTTTCGGTCTGTGACCAAGGCCATAATGTTCTTTGCATTTGTCTGATATGGTGCAGCGTCTGTAAATCTCGCCGTATTAAAATATTTTGTCTTGTTATCTATGTAAGCGGTTCTTGCTTTACGTCTTCCAGCATGTAGAACTGGGTCAGTGTTCTTCGGTAGGGGACATATCTTGTATCAGGCTCTGACTGAGCACGACATTTCCTTAGCTCTTCATGTTCCTGTACTTGTTCACCGAGGCCGATACTCTGAAGAAGTCTTCTGTCGGTTGGAGTCTGTAGCACGCGGTTAATCTGGGTGGTTACTTGCGCTTCAGCCAACTGATCGAATGTATTGTGAAGTTCGAGCACTAATAGCTTCGCAGTTGAAGTGCTTTTTGGTAGTCGCAGGGCCGCTTTATACAGCATCCCTATTATTTTGTCTGCTTTTTTTCTCCCCTCTATTCATGTTGTGGTAGGGTAGCGAGTATGTTAGTCTGCTGATGACTAAGCTCTTTACCAAATGAAGCGCATCTTGCTCTTTTAGTCCAGCACGATTGTACGTTATTCGAACTATCATACGAACAATTTGTTGAGCTGTTCGTTTAAGCATATTCAGTGTGTGGAGACATCGCTGATTGGACTGTAGCCACATCCGTATGATTCTAACGGTTGTTTTCTCTGGAATAATATTGCCATCTAGCGTCTCCTCAAGGCGGAGGCTCGGGTCTGTATTTTGTTTATTACTTTTGGAGAACCGAATGAGTTCCGATTTTTCTACTGAGCACTGAAGTCCCCTTTCTTCATTGTAGTATTTGATTGTTTTAGCTGCTAGTTGGAGCCACCCTTCGTTTTCTGCCAAGCTACCCTTGGTTGTCCATATAGTGGTGTCATTCGCATAGAAGAAGTATCAAATGTCTGAAATATCTTCGAGTTTTTTGGCTAGACCAATCATGACTATGTTAAAAAGCGTAGGCGAGATCACAGCGCCTTGTGGTATGTCCTTGCTCAGTGGGTGGAAGACTTTGTATTCGTCTTTTCCTCCTTTGAAAACAACAGTTCTTTTGGTAAGGAAGTTTTGTACATATTTGTACGTCCTTCGACCACAGTTTGTCGCTGCTAGCCCATCTAATATGGCCTTGTGGCTTCTCAAAAGCACCTTTTATGTCGATGGCCATGACAATGCTTTCTCCTGCTTTTGTAACATTTGTATACTTCCAACTTTAAAAGCAGAGGGATGTCCTGTGTCGAGAGGTTTGAGTGGAAAGCGAACATGGTGTTTGGCAACAAGTTATTTTGTTCAAGATGCCGTTGAAGTCTGGCAAATATTAATCATAGTTGGGGACTTTATAGTCAGGCATACAAGCTTGGGATATAAGATCCAAGACACCAAAGGCAAGAATATTGCTAGACAAATAGAGAAACTGGAATGACGCTGTTAACGAACTCTGCAATTCCAACTAGAACAGGCAACAGCATATCCATGGACACAAGTACGGACTTGACAATAGTACAAAACTGCCACAGCGTGGACTGGTACAAAATCATCGAAAACCTAGGCAGCGATCATTATATACTCAGAACCACAATCCGCACAGGCCGAATCTACAAACACATCGGCACACTTACTGTAACAGACTGGCATGCGTATAGAAAATCGCTAAAAGTGCATGTGAATGCCATTGGCGACGTGCACGAGTTGTGCAAAGTAATTCGAAATGAAAAGCAAATGCACACCAAAACTGTCGCTAGAACAGACGACACCCCTGAAGTAGACGCCCACCTTCTCTACCCGTGGGAAGCAAGAAGGAACCTCACTAAACGATGATAAAGGCAAAAGCGAAATAAGAAGCTCAAAGCGAAAGTTAAAGAAATAACGCAGCAAGCCGAAGAGCATGCTAATCAACTTGCGACAGCCAACTGAGCACAGAATTCTGCTTTTCACATAGCTCGCAGGAAGCGGCGCGTCACAGGGCTCGTCGAACGTGGTAGTGCCTTCATAAAAGCGATCATGCGTCAGTAAACAGCAAAATGAAGTTAATGTAGACAAAGTTATATGCAGAAAGGTTCGATTCACCCAAAGTACTGATATATTGCTGCTTTTTCGTAGCCCCTACATGGTGCAAATAGCAAAAACGAGTGGGGTATACAATTCTGTACATGGCGTCTCAAAGGGTCAACATACGTTAGGCCTCGATTCCGAATGAAGACTAGGCTTGCACATGCCTTTATTTGTTTTTATTTCCCCTCCTAGGAATTATTGTGTCCTATTTTGTCTTATCTTAACGACAAGTACACGTCAATTGACATTAATCTAGCAACAAAGTGAACACACGTGTCTTGACTCAGGCCCATAGATCCATATTTTTTTTTTCAGGAGAAGGCGAGGGTGCACTTGCTGAGGCCCTGACTATTTCAGAAAAAGTGAAAAAAGGCGTCTACTCTTATTTAACTTCAGGAAAACACCCCTTGGCCCAAAATTTTGAGAGGTGGGGGTGGGCCTCGAGGACTGTCACTTTTTCTGCTAACAGGCCTGCCCTGACACTAGCGTAAATAAAACTCACGTAAATAAAACGCGTACGTTTTGTGGCTTAGCATGACAAGTTAACAAAATGTAGTGAATAACGTTCCAACGTAGTTTTTGCAGATCCCGGAAGATCCGTTATTAGAGTGAATCAATAAATAAGAAAATGAAATAAATAAGTTTAACGTTTTCTCAATGGCCCCATAAGACTCTTTGCTCGATCAGGAGGAGGCATAGTTCTTTGGCAATAAACTATGTCGGTACTCTATCTTCTGTCACTGTAGTAATCACTCACTATAACATTAGTTATAGTTTTTATATATGAACTAGTGAGGACAAGTATATAAGTATTTTCTAAGTTTTTAACATGCTAAAAGAAACATAAAATAAGTTGCCATTTGGTTAACATTTGTTACTAGCTGTTTAAATGCAAAATGAAGCAAAAAACGCATCTTGAATGCAGTTTTGTTTTATACCCATGTTGCAGGTAGCGTGAGCATTCACGACATGAATAATTACTTAATGAGGAGGGTCGTGCCATTTCCATTTTAGGTTACAAATGATACTGTTGGCTAATGTGACAAAATTTTTCTTCGTTACAATGTTTACGCCTAAAAACTACAGAAACAAAAAATTCGGTACAAGAGCAGGAACGTAAGTTGTAGAAGGCAATTAATACTATTCGAAACCTCAGTACGGCTGTGAATTCACAGCAGGCAGAGGTTAGAGTAATACTCTTTCCTACTAGACAGCGACTTGTCTGCATTCACATTTCAAAATAATCTAAGCCTACACATGTCAACCACCGATATTTTTTTTTACTGGGACCATCAGCAATGTAGTTGAAATACTAGGTACTTATTGGTGTGAACAATCTAAAAAACCATAGCTGCAAAGAATGCCTCCACTGAAATATTTGTACAAAAAGGTACATTAGAAAAACAGATAAAAGAACTCCTAAGTGAATACTATGAGAGGTGATTGCAAATATAAAAAGAATTATTAAAGAGAAATATTGACAATAGGCATCCATGCTAACATGGAGGATGAATGTGACTTTCTGACATAAAATACCTTCTAAAAAAAAGCCTCGTTTGGATCGCAATACAATGTGGCATTAGGCGAAGTGCACGTTAGCGGGCATTGTTCAGCCTCCGCAATCCACCCTTCAAGTCCATTTCACATCGGGTTCCTCCACCCTGCCAAAACGTGCGACGCCCTCCCACTCTTTTTCTGCAAGAGAGCAGGTTGTTCATTTCCGAAGCCATTAATAGAATGACCCCCTCATGCATCCACCGCTCCTCTGGCTTCGTGCAAATAGCCGGTCATTCTATAACGACCTCCATAGCTCTCGACGCATGCGTGGGCTGTTGACGTCTATTGCAACGACGGAACATCGCTGAACTACCCGCCCACCTCAAAAGGAATGTTGAATTGGCCTGCGAGGATAAGTGCTGAGCATAATTTAACGGCAGGCCATTACGAAAGATAATGCCTAATATCGTAAAAGGCTGTCCACTCAATACCAGCATGACCATTATTTTTACATATCTTTGTTTTTTTCAAGATGTGAGCTCATGTGTGTCTTCTGTTTACGTTGGCGTGCGACGTACAGACACTGAATGCGTGCTCATGTAAACATAGAATCATTCGCGTGGTTAAAATAATTATTAAAGTTTTGTTTGCACTATAGAGAACAAGTAAGCTTCGAGAAATATACGTTTCAGGTATAGTACTGTAGGCAGTGGTACAGCCTGTAGGCTTCATTACAATAATCATTAAGATGTCTTACCGTCATTATGTCTAGTACAGGATGGTGGATTGTTCTGAGATAGCGATGGACATATGAATGGAAGTTGCAAAAAAAAACACACTTTCTTTTCTCAGTTTCCATCGTCACCTTATATTGAAGAGAACAGAGACAAATATTGCGCAAAAGTAGTTAGTGCTGCACCACAAGGGGTGTTCTCTTGTGTGTACCGGGCCTACAGCGATTGCATTCACGATAGAATAAAGCAAAGCAGATAAAGCTGAGAATACCGAGTATCCCAGTTGACAAGTTTCCCCACGCACTGTGCGCTCTTCGCGGTGTCGATCAGACCAAGCACTCGTCTACTGGAGTAAATGACCTGGCTATTGCCGCCTAATAGCCGCGGAGCGAACAGGCAAGCGCCGCTGCCACGACAAGACAGGCGTAGTTTCCTTCGCTAATCGCAATGACTCATTGCTGCATAACGGGTGGACGGCTCTGCTCTGCCTTCTCTGGAACGCTAAAGCACGCACGCACGCGTTGTGTCTGATCACGCGGCAGACGCGCACGTGCAAGTATCGATTCTTGGGCGTGGAGTCCATCGGACGGCTGGCTTCTAGAAAAATAAACGTGAGGTTCGGGGGATACAAGCCTCTCGAACGGCAGAGAGACGCGTGTGTTATGAAAGTGTAGGGTGGGGATGTCATATTGGCGGGGAGGGCCGGGCGAACGTTGCGCAGCCCAACTCCTGGTTGAGGGCTACGTGTTCTTCGGGGAGGATCGTTTTGCGTGGCCTCACCAGCTGCTCCGTCTCCTAGAAGCGTAGTTTTCCTGTACAGCAGCCAACGACGCCCTCGCTTTTAGGCAGCTGGTTTCAAAAGGACTTAGAATGACCAAATTCAAAGGGCGGAGAATCATCCTAAACCCTAACGTGTCCGCATCTTCTTATGCAAGTAGGGAATACTAAAAGGAGAACTTTCTTGGCGTCACCTTTGCATGTATTTTAAAGGAACTTTCGATGGAGGCGAGAATGCCGTAGGCCCGTGTGCTCAGATTTGGGCGCACGTTAAGGAACCCCAGGTGGTTGAAATTTCCGGAGCCCTCCACTACGGCGTCTTTCATAATCATATAACGGACGTCAAACCCTACATATCAATCAGTTACATCTTAAAGGGGGAAAAAGATGCACCGATGGAGTAGCTCATTCTGCCTTCTCCCCCATCTTCTCTTCTTCGTTTTTGCTAAGCCAATTCGTCATCGGCGTCACTTTAACGCACTCGGAGCGAATGCCACTTGTTTCTCCCAGCCGGGTCATTAGCAGGTGTGGTCCAATACTTTATCATTTTTAATATAGCTTTGGGAAGCTTTGTAATTAGCACATTTAGCAACGGCTTCATTGCGTAGTTTTACGAATACCTTATTAGGTAGTTTAATTACGTTACAATCTTGCAAATTCAACGACAAGCACTGTTAGTATTTCATGAGTTTGTTAACTAGTCGGGCCGTTAGAAGGCTCGGCATTTGGGGAGTTGAGATAGCATCATTACAATGAAGAATACACGGTTCTAAACCCAACTTCAGTTTACAATGTCAACTGTTTGACTTTTTTAGGAAAGTTTATGTGGCAATGATATTCGGTATATTCATGTGGTTAAAGCTGGATGCCAGTGTTGTACATCTTTTTTAGAGAACCTTCCACTCATTAAACGTGAAGCCTATTGCGTGATACTGCGATACACAGCAAATGGAACATAACTTTTGTAGCTGTTCCTACAACAGTTAATGGGGTCTACCGTCGCAAAACCACTACATAATTATGAGAGAAGCCGTACTTCAGGGCTCCGGCAATTCGACCACCTGGGGGCGTTTAACCTGCTCCTAAATCTAAGCACACGGGCTTCGAAAATTTTCGCCTCCATTGAAATGTGGCCGCTGCTGCCGGAATTCGATCCCACAACCTGAGGGTCAGCAGCCGAGTGCTTCAGCTGCAAGACCACCATGGCGGGTGCATACAACGATTGAATGCTAAATATTTAGCCTGTTCATAATATGCAGTGTGTTTCACGAATCAATACCTAAATATTTTTTTTTAAATTCCACTTTCGCCGCAAGGATGAAGCAATGAATGTGTGGCATGCTTTTCTGCTTCTTGTGGCGAACAAGTTAGGGCATGAGTGGGTAGTGGGGGTCTGCCTAACAGAAGAAAGAGCTAGTTCGAAGAATGGCGTAGAAATATGAATGGACCACTTTGTGCTCTCCTAAACCATGCTTCGGTGTGAAAAAAAGAAGTGATCGGAACAAATAGTAATATCATCCTGAGTAGCAGGTAACTCTTTTTCCGATCTCCCGTAGCTCTATATTTTATGCGTGGCTTGAGGTCCTAAAGGTCAATAAACAGAGGAGCTGCGTAAAACACTTCGCGATCAAGTACGAAAAGATGAAAGCTATGCCATGATGGGTGTGATTCAGCAATCGAGGAACCTCCTCGCCGCCCGAATACGCGCAGCTTCAACATGAAAATCACCGAACGAGTCGTTTGGGAACGGCTGTCGAGACAGCAGGCGTGCTAGCGCTGGTGACCACGCCCTTTGTGATAAAAATATCTCTGACTCCGTTGCTGCAATTGAACGACCTGCCACCTTCAATGTTCTAAATAATGACAAAATTGTGAGCCACTCCCCTTTGAAACCATGAACGTTCCACAAGAAGTGAAAGAAATAATTAAATAAATAGATAAGCAAATAAGTACATATTTAAAAATAAAAAATAAATAAATACTTGTCATTTCCGCTCGCTAACTTTCTCTTATGGTGTCTATAATCTATGGCCGGAGGAAAGACTGGCGGGAAGTTTCCTCTCTGTTTGAGGAGCAGTTGACGGCAGGCCTCGCACGTGGGCTTAGGTTATCGCATCAGCCCGCGTCGGTAAAGTGGCTAAGGTATTCGGCTGATCACCCGCCGGTTGCGGAATCGAAACCCGGCTCCGGCAGCTGCATTTTCGATAGAGGCAAAAGTGTTGTAGGCCTGTGTGCTCAGATGTGTGTGTATGTTGAAAAATCCCAGGTGTTCGAAACTTGCAGAACCCTCCACTACGGCGTCTACCATAATCATATGCTGCTTTTGGTACGTTAAACCTTACATATCGATCAATCATCAATAGCATGACTGAAGCGAAAAGTTTAGTGCAGCCCATGTCACATCACCCGTTGAGGCGCAGCGAAGCCCGGCTGCCTCACTAATTGGGAGACCGTGGAATGCAGCGCTAAGAGCGTTCCACAGGTGCTGACGCGCGACGGCACGCACTATTAGGGTGCCACGGGTGACCACTGTCGTTCCCTCCTTTCCGCACTACATGTGGTTTATTCATTTAGATTTTTTATGAATGCGAGATGGTTTTAAGGGGTAGAAAGAGTCAAATTAGGTCTTCTTGCTGGTCAAAGTTCTTTTCTTACGTATTCCTCCACAGAATGCGTACAATAAAGTATTACACAAGTTGTACAAACCATCTCCCTCAATGCCAATAGAAGCGATTAAGCTGCGTTCATTGTGAAACTGAGCTGTAACGTGTCATAATCTATGAATGTTTTCTCTTGCGAATATTTTTTGTGAAGCTGTTTTTATGGTCAGTCGATTTACTGCAGTGCGGTTAAAAAGCAGATTGTAAAATGAAAATCGACGAGCAAATTAGTTCGGCATTACAAGTTCAGTTCCTTGTTAATACCATTTAGTGCGAAGGGCAAGGATGTTTGTATCCAAGGTCCATTCTGTTTTCGACTAAGGTTTTTTAGATTCCACCTAAACTAGCAGGGTTTTATTCGTACGAGATTCACCTGAGCTCAAGCGGGAATTCAGTGTTGCAATTCAGGATCGAGAACATAACTTTTCATAGATAGGAGTGCCCATCGCTGATGACGGGATGCACATGCATGATCTGCTTAACGGCACACACGTTCTGGAACAGTTTGGTTCAGCATTCCTTTCATACAAAAAAAAATCCTAAAACATTATTGCTAAAATTACCAGAGGCCTCATACACGTCAAGATTTCACTGTAGTGGAAAGTCCTGCTTAGCCCACTGTGCTCTCCAAACGAGCAAAGCAAGCAGTGATTGCGCACCACCAACTATTCGCTCCTGCATTACATGCCAACAACGCACCACGAGCGAGAATTCTTCGGAATGCAATATGACAGAGCCTATCGACACAAACCGGGAACCCGGAGGGGAGAGATACAGAGAAGTAGAAAGCGAGAAGAGAACGGGAGTGGAAGAAAAGCCTAGCCAGAAAAGGATGCAGCTTCACCAGATAAATCGAACTCTGCTGAATGAAGCCCCTGTTTTCGCATTCCTAACGGAAGCAGACAGACGTAGCGCCTATATTTGGCTGAGATCGGCCAAGGAAATGGGACGTATGAACACTTGGTATGTGAGCTTTAACGACCCAGAACCACCATATGATTATAAGAGACGCCGTAGTGGAGGACTCCGAAAATTTCGACCACCTGGGGTTCTTTAACGTGCACCCAAATCTGAGCACACGGTCCCACAGCATTTCCGCCTCCATCGGAGATGCAGCCGCCGCAGCCGGAAATCGATCCCGCGACTAGCGGGTCAGAAGCCGAGTACCTTAGCCACTAGACCAGCGTGGCGGGGGACGTGTGAACCCTGTGGAAAGAAAAATGCCCAAAACAATTCACGTCTACCAGCACGGAACAAGCCCGCGATGACAAATGTAACCACAAATAGATGCAGTATAGGAGTATGTTGGTCCTGGGATCGGGCTTTTGACTCTATTCATTATTGTATTACGGTGCGTTTTAGGGGCGAAGCTCCTTATGGCGTGGCTTGGACGTCCTTCGTAGTACGTAACCACCAGTGGCACATACCCGAAATAGGTATAACATTTGACCTCCAAGGTGGTGCCAGTGAGAGATTTCTTCTGTGCGTTGTTTAACAATAAAAAACAGGGCTCAATGTACATGCCAATGGCTGCTAATTGGGAATGAGAGACAGGAGCATTCGGCTTTTAGCCAACACGCACGCTGCGATCCCCATTAGCAGCCATTGGCATGTACATTGAGCACTATCGGACAAGAAAAGGTTGCTACATCATACTCGCTGGGTGCAACCTCCTTAGTTTTAAAAAGGTTTAGCGAGCGTTGAGCCGCAGGGCCATGAATACAATGAACTAGTATATACCATGAATGAATTCGAGGGGGTTAAAAGGGGGAAGCAGATACGAAGCGCAAGCCGTAAGAAATAAAAGCTGAATCCTCCTGTCTCTCATTTCACATCAGCAGCCACTGGCATGTACATTGAGCACTATCTCACAGGAAAAGGTTGCTAAGGTTGCTACGTTTTACTCGCTGGGCGTAACCTCCTTGGTTTTAGAAAGGTTTAGCGAGCATTGGGCCACAGTGCCATGAATACAGTGAACTAGTATATACCATGAACTCAAGGTGGTTGAAGGTGGGAAGTAGACCCGAAGCGCAAGCCGTAAGAAAGTGTGCGTGTGCCACCTCTTGTTTAGTCCTTGGAATGTCCATTGAATGGCGGTGCTTCTATATGGGGAATATATGATAAAAAGATGCGAGATGGTGGGACTTGAAGTGTTGAATAGATGGACGAACGGACACACAGACAGAAGTATGGATGGACGCATGAACGGACGCAGGGGCGGAAGCATGAACGAACGCAGGGACGGGCGCACGAACAGACGCATGGACGGTCAGACAGACGGACGCATGGACGGACGAATGCTTCGCCCCACTATCCATCATTCACTCCGTGGATACGCTGCCATTTTTTTTATCCGGTGTAGCTATCTTACCGGCATATGTGAGTTAAGAAAAATTGACACAGCCAGCCTTCTGTCCTGGAGAATGATATGGCAATGATTGTAAAAAGAACATCTTTAGCAGAGAGAGTGCATAACGTTCCTTATAACTCTCTTTATAAAATCAGGGGGCATGCTGGGCCATATCAAACGTGCTCCTTTTGCTCCGTATATAATGTTTTTGCAAAGTCTGAATTCCTGATTTCTTCTCTACCCCAAAATATGCTACCTGTATGCGTCATGATTCATGCAACTGTTATTTTTGAACTTCATATAAAGTTGGTTGTTGAGCTTGCTGTTAAGCTTACTATAAAATTAGAAGACGTTGCAGTGTTTTCCCAACATAGGACAAAGGATGATTTTTTACAACTGTCTTAATTATTCGCGCTCTTATTTTATTACAATACAGAAGGTTTTAGTGCGCTTTGGCGGTAAAAGCTTGAGGAAGGATGAAAATTTATGACCAGTTGGAAGCGGTGGTAGTTGGCGACATTGATATCAAGGGAGGTCTGGATGCCGCATCAAGCGAGCCATGCTAGAAAGTGGGGCTAAAGCTGCGTATGGTTGAAATATTGCGCTATAACACTAACTGGAAGCAAGAATGAAAAAGAAAACAAAGTTTCTAAAGACAATCACACATAGTGATGGTGAACATATTTACGTCATCTTTATGTCATATATGCAAGGAAAGTTCAAGGAATGTCTTAGAGAAGTTCATACACATGAGAGCCTTCTCTGAATGCGGGCAAGGATGAAATGTGTCCCTGTGCAAAACTCGCTGAGTCGTCATTCAAGTAATGGATGCCACTGCGGGGATCAGTACTGCTGGACATTCATCCAAATAGAAAATACTACGCCAGGATGTTAAGTTTGAAAAGCAGACTACTTAATTGTGTTTAGTAAAAGTGGTTAACGATTTAGAGTACTATGTACTCTACTATGGGAGAGCACTGAGCCGTCCCGCTAACGTACTCGACGACCTACTGAGACATGCCAAGCGAGACTACTTAATTAGCAAAAAATAACACAAGCCTAATTGTCAATAAATAATTAGTCTCTACCTTTCTGCTTAGTTCTGGTGTTTAGAAGCATGAACAAGTGGACAAGTTGGCATAAATTCATACTACTGAAATGGCACCACAAGGTACGACAAATGCACACGAAAAAAGGTAACACGATACACAAGCGCTGGCTCTCAGCTGACCTTTTATTCACATACGCAAAACACAAATAAATACCCACGTGCGGTTTTCTCCAGATAATAAACCCATACATAAACGTATGACAACCGGTGTGAGCGATCAACAAAACACAAAAACAACAATATATCTACCTATTCAATTAAAAGGTTTCTGCATATTGCAAGGCTACGGACGGGGAGCTGATGCATGCTTTTTTTTGTTGTTGTTGTGTGCCAAGCTTTGATCATTTCTCGAGTTGTCCGGTTATAATGCCGGGACACTATATTGGTTTCACTGAACTGAGGCTCGCATCCACACTGCCGAGAATGCGCAGCCATTTGCGATAGGGCATCGCTATGTACACCTGAATTTTCTTGGAGTGCCGTTCCAGTGGAGTATGAATAGTTATGATGCCACGCTACTCAGATATTTTAGTACTTGATTGGGGAAGTGGCCCAACTCCTCGTTCTGATCGGGCTACTGCTGATTTCAGTACAATGTGTAATGCATTTGTCGTTCATCTAACACATGCGCACAATTCAACTGACATTCACACGTTTTTGTCATTGTTTCAACTATTACATGTTACAATGTACAAAAGTTCGTGCTTTGTATTTTCTTCTTTTTGAGTTTTTTCTATTGCTTGTTGATTTGCTTTTTTGTTTGTAAGCGAATCTTTTTTTTCAGAGTATGGAACCAAATTTTCTTTTTGTAGTCTACCATAAGCTCTCCAACGTTACAGTTAGTGCAACCCAAGTCTTGCCGTCATGTATTGGGCTATTTTCTAAGGCTTGGAAGTTCTGGTGCCAGTTGTTGTTTTTTTTTGAAGACTTTTTCATGTTCCTAAAACACGCAATACAAAAAAATATCAGAAGCAAGATGATATGGCGTATATTTTACACAGCTTACACTCAAAAGATTTTTGGTCACTGCAGAATGAGCACCATACACCTAACCTATAGCGTGAAATTCGAAACAAAGAATAAGAAGAAGAAAAAAAACAATGACATTAGGCATTTCATTTGTTCACAATGAGCCTATTACGCTCATTCTACCAGATTTTCCCGTTCAACAGCTTCCAAGCCCAGGGCCTATAGCACCACGCACATGATGTATTTCCTATTTTTTGGTAAAATAGAAAAGGCTTCCGCACATTGACGTAGCCGGAATGATTGAGGGAGAGGGGGAGGTGAATGGACGCTTCAGGGTCCACGGAAAATTTTGACCTACAAACGCACAGCAAATTTCTGGTTACGCCTCTGCATCCGTCCACCGGAAAACCAAAATAAAAATGTGAGGACATAGAATATCATCCATAGGCCACTGCTGCGTGACATAACCCGCATAGATTTGTCACGTTTCAGGGAAGGAATGTTACATTTGGACTGTCGTTTAGCACGTGTACCTTTCTTTCCGAGCGAGATTCTGGCAACCTTGTCATGCCAGCATTCGCTTTTGTGTGTGCAACAGAGAACTGCATTGTCTCAGAATCCTGGACATGTGACAGGCTGAGCTAGTGCACGAAATTACAAGTGCGGCCATGCGTATAATCGGGTAAATATCACAGCGAAGCGAGGTCCTGTACACAACTTGGGCGAAGTATATGTATTTTTCTCTATCAGAAAAAAAAACGGCACAGGCATCTTTAGAAAAGGATGTTTCGTTCGGGTCAAAAATATCATCACGAATGAGAATAATACCACCATGCATGCTCGATCAAATTGCGTGGAACAGCGGGCAACGAGAAACAAATGATTGAGTTCTTTCACCGTAATAATTGGACTGGCAGCCGGTTCCCTTTTGTCATCCGTGTGGAAATTGAGTAGAGCTCTGGAGCATCTGAGATCGATTCCATGCAGCTTTTTTTTTCTTACCTGCAACACTATTTTCTCCAAGGCACACAGTGCAATACAGCACTAAACGTTTGTCTGTTTAAGACAGAAACATGGCATGTTTCAGAACCCACATGTTTTAAAGTTTTTAGGCCTGGACTCTAAAGTGCCTGAAGTTTGAAGACAATTACCAGACTTGGCTAGAACTACAAGAGCTGCACAAGACTGTTGTCTCCTACAAATGCTTATTTACTATAGAAAGTGCCGTACAGCCGTTGGCCATGCAACGTTAATGTCGATAGCGAGATGTCTGTAATTAATCCATGATTCCGTTTATTCCTTCTCAAAGCACGGATCAACGTCGCTGCCACTTAACCTTCTACGAAAGCCGACGCTGCCTAATTAACCTGTCTCCTTATAGGTAACCAGAGCTTAATATTGGCGCTGACAAGCCTTCCATTTCATGGGATTGGGATTTCCTACCCATTCATTCCAGAAGTTTGGGATGTAACAAGACAGCGTTGTACTTGATGTCAGCGCTATGTGGGTCCCTGGTGAGTAATCAAGTTTTCTACCACAGCTCTGCAAACAAAAGCTACCAGTTGTCACTCTGTAGCTCTTTCTTGAGAGTTTGTGTTGATATTCTGCGACTGACCTAGGAAGTGCTGGCTTTTTTGAAGTGAAGAAGAAATAAAGATAACGTCAAGTTCGTCCACATTCTGAAGCTTCAAATCAGGTCTAACATGAACATGGCGATCCGTAGGTTGCACGCATTGCCTGCACCAGTACGTTTTTAAAAAGGTGTTTGTTTCGGGTCAGCTTGTTTCTATTCATCATCACCCAACTTTCTTTAGACTTAATAAATAAATATACAGAAGTGTAATTTTAGCTTTTCTAGGGACTTCAAAGCAACCTAGCCAAGTTTATCGCAAGAAGCCGGGAAAGGGAGTGATGCTCAGGTATAGCGATATGAGGATGAGGAGGATCTAATGTCCCCGCTTCTTCACGCACGTAAAACTACGTAAGCACGGCAATCTATAAGAAGGGGTGGGGAACGGAAAGTGATGGTGTGGAGGAGTAGTGATGTGAGGGTGGTGTTTCAAAATTAGGAAAAGAGAGGGTAACGTGTAGCATAGCCTTGTATGGCGTTTTGCAGGCCGAACTGCGCTAAACCGTAGCCTTGAATAAGGAGAGGGCGTCAAAAGGAAGTGAGGCTGTGAAGGGGTGCTGTCAGGGTGACTGTGATAGAAAGAAGGAATGAGGAGAATAAAGCATAGTATGATATGTGTGGCGTCACGCAGCAATACAGTGAATAGCGTAGGCATGCATAGTGAGTGGGTAGAGAAAGGAAGCGAAGCTGAGGAGGATGGAAAGCGGGAAGGGTGAGGATAGCGTAACCAAGTATGGCTTCATGCGGGCGAAATCACGCAATGCAAACTAGGGTATAGAACGAGGCTTAGAAAAGAAAGTGAGTGTGAGGAGGAGGCGAGACAGAGAAGCATAGCATATAGACGTATGGCGTTAGGCAGGGACAACCCCGTAAGGCACGGTTCTCTATGCCATAATGGCTTATTTCGAAGCCTTCTTCAGCGTGGACGTTAAGCTATTAATAGCTGGTCAATTTAAGTGATTGAAAATTCTAATTAAAATTCTTCACAATCCAGTTCAATCGTTTAATTCTGATTCCTATGATACAATAAGAAAATTCGCGCACGTATACAGCACAATCATTCACTAACCATGGAAAAATTTATGTGCGCTGAAAGGGGTCCGAAAATTTCCTAGAGTAGTTTCTTTTTTTTTGAAGGTTCTGCTAAAATATAACTGCACAATTTAGAACCGCACATTCGCGCAGCAGCGTACAAAACATTCATGAATTGAATTTTTTTAGAGGACTTGGGAACCACCTCTCTGCCGAAACAACAAACCGCATTTTAAAGCAAGTACCACGATCTCCACAGGAGCATTGAACCTTATGCTGGCGCTAAAGTCCACATCGGCATTTGGGCGCTATCCCTCGGATAAGAAAGGTTGGGTAACTGCTGCCATTCTTCAGTGCTTGCCATTTGCCTCAGAGTACAACTGCTGCCGACCCACGCAACGCCTACGCCAAACACGCACGAACGAGCGTAATGCAACGAGCAAACACGGGACGAGTGGGACGAAATCTGCTGAATCTGAATGGTTCTGCAAACAGTGATGGGCTAAAGGGAGCTGTAAGGCAATCAGTTTTCTAGCCAGATAGTTCGAGAGCAATGTGTGCTGAATCGAAGCAGGTGACGTGCCCAGTAGTCGCGGTGACGAAAAGACAAAAAAAAATGATATTAACCTGCACTGGTTTGCTACCTTCCTGGAAGGGAGTATTTAATTTATTTCATTATTTTAATAGCTTATATGGAATCTGCCATACAAATCTAGTATCTTTTAATTTCTCCATACCTTGATCATACATGGCAGCAAACTAGGTGGTCATTCAGCAAGTCACCCGCAAGATGGCTTGTAAATGAATGATTGAATGGTTGTTATAAAGGGCAATTTTTATTCGACAGTACTGTTCATCCATTACATTACGAGTAAAAAATTTGGTAAATTCTCAGTAAGACAAAGTTTTTTTTTTCTAGACAGCAGACATGCTGTGAATGTACTGATACTTTTTTTTACAAGACGAATTTCTTTCAAGGCGATCAGTGCCCCGTGATGCACAACAATTTTATTAATAGGAAGAATCCATTCTACTAAGCGACCATTTAAGAATAAAGCTTTATAATTAACACTTGTTCAGCGTAATTTTTAACATTTCTTACCTACTGGTAAACGATGCATTCTCCTTGATTTCAGCGATGAACGGAATCTTCGTGCGCATACTCCGAACTATGGTATTCCAACTAGTGTCAATATGAAGCAATTATCGATGTGTATTCAAACTGTTCCTACAATTATGTGGAAGCTGCCTAATAAAACACGCGAACAACCTATATTCATCCCACATAACGTCAACCGAATAAGTTCCTGCAGTTCTGATAAAGCGTACTTACTCTAAATTTCAAATTTGTTTGCATGTTGTCTGCCTGCAGTAGCATTATTAACCCGCAGCGTGCTGTTTACGAAAAACATGCCACAGATAACATCGCATGGCGCGCTTACGTATAAACACGGGTTAAATTTAGCTTAAAGGCGAAGCGGTGAAATCACAGAACTACAAAAAACACTAAAAATGCGATACGTCACTTTACTTTATCATCAGATCAAAAACGATTGCAGGATTGAAATGTCCCAACATAAAATCATGAAATATCAACTGATGGCAAGCATCACAAGCATTTTCTTTGTGGTGATGGTGGTTAAACGATTTCCCAAAAAGGGGTCCTGAAGGACAAACATGGGGCATCTCCCACGGCGGTGCAGAGAGGTCGAAGCTCTCCGCAGCCTCGCTGATCTCCTGGACTGGCCTAAGTTGGTATGCTAGTAAAGCACTTCTAAACACTTTGCACCACCATTCGTTCTTGTTGGCGTAAGTTTCAATAGATGTAAAATCACACAGCATATGGTTCAAATCTAGACGTTCACGACACTATTCACACACATGCTGTCCATCGTAGTCTCGGTTGGTTTGCTTCGTGCGCTGGGGGCTGGGTTACGAGTTAGTCTGGAGCAAGAGGGACGTGACCCACTGACTAAGGGTTAGTTTGTTATATACTTCACGTATTTCTTCTTGAAATCGCCCTGGAGTACAATTTTGTTACAATACACAGTTTTGTCTAGCGTCTAGAAAAATGCTCTTTACTTCTACATGTCCTATATAGAGAGCAGTATCAGATTAACCCGCTGACACAAAAGTAGGTCAAGGTAGATAAAGAAGAATAAAAAGGTATGCAAGAATCCCAAAGTGTCAAGAAGAGTAAAATAAAAGCGCGCTAGTTCCTCCCGTCATCTTTTTTTTTTCATTTCGAGTCTTTTTTTTGTCATTTTTCTTCAGAGCACGCCAGTCACGTTCCGTCTCACAAGTGAAGCACCCTGAAGAACGTCACGTAGACCCAATGTCCTCGCGATCAGCGCCGCACAGGGAAAGCCATTGAAACTTCGGGCTTCGCTGAAAGTATGTGCAACTCTGAGCGACATTGCCTTGTTTTGTCGGTGTGTTGAAATGCGCTCATTCCTATTAGCATGTGTTCTATCTCGCTAAAAGAAGGAGTTTCTGCATCGTCGAGAAGCCAACTCTTTATTCACGGTATCACGCAGAGCGAGATATTATGAAGTGGCAGTTGCACACCATGCCAACGTATACAACGATTACACACGTCGGTGATGAAAGTATGGACGTATATAGAGTAAAAGCAGTGGCCGCTTTGACAATGAAGACGAACGGGAGTGAGCGCTACATATTGGTTTCGTGGCATAGTGTACTTTATTGTTTACCTTGAAACGCCCTTCGCATGAACATCAGGGACTCTAAACAAAATGTACAATAAAAAACGCTCATTAGAATTCTTCGAAGATGCGATGCCACTGGTCGAGTTTAGGGTGAGCGCTATAGTCGGGCGGTAATCGAAGTAACCGAAGAATGGAAAATGAGTACGCTTTCGCACGTATATAGCTAAACAATTGTGGCAAAAAAAGAAAGCACGTCATGGAAAAATCCGTGGAACTATCTTTTTAGGGTAATCTATTGAACTGGAGACTCGTTCACTGAGAAATAGATAAATTACAGTAAAAAAAAAAAACTTACAGCAAGACAAGAGAGGAGCGTTCCGTAAATGGGACGAATTCCGCGAGAAATTGAGAATGTTCTACCACTTCAGAATTTTTTAATGACCTCCAGCTTTGTCTTGCAGTAATCGTAGGCTCTGTGTGTAAAAATGAAAGTGAAATAAAAAGGCTCCGCTGAAGTAATCAAAGCACGTTTACGGCTCCCAGGTAAAAAGTGTCGCGGCAACCAAAGTAATCAGCCGCGCTGGGTTACCGCAAGCGGTGATACTGGCATCATTGCTCCATCGCAAACGAAGAAAGCACTTTCGCAAACACCCGCTACAACAGCTGCGTCTTGTCACGCGCACTGTTGCAGTAAGCGCTGTTGGCCTGCTTACTGGACTTGGCGCTCTTTATGCACCGACGCTTTGTTACCATATATTTTTTTTTCGATGAGCTGCCTCCATCTTTCCCCAATGAGTCGTAAGGCTACTGTAAATGTTTTTGCATGAAAGCCAGCATGGGGGGAGGGGGACGGACGGGCTGTTAAGATTGCACAACAAAGCTATTTGCACAACGAGGGTATTTGGAAGTGAATTTAGATATATTCTAAATATTTGCTGTGTCCTACCCTTCATGTGGAGTGTTGTTGCACACAGAAGAAACCCACAACAGGCTTGTTATAGCCTAGAAATTCGATGGCACTACCTGTTTAAGCACACATCGGGCGTTATTTAATTATGGGAACGTGTTTAATCGTTGCGGACTTAGTTTCGTGTTATATTTTACTCTGTTTCGCTGAAAACAACAATGTTTTTTATAAATAATGTAACATCTCATGTGACCGTACACCAATTACAAATAGCGAGCTGGCTTTGTATTACTCACAAAACTGTCA
This sequence comes from Rhipicephalus microplus, assembly GCF_013339725.1. NCBI lineage: Eukaryota > Metazoa > Arthropoda > Arachnida > Ixodida > Ixodidae > Rhipicephalus > Rhipicephalus microplus. The sequence goes on along the minus strand of NC_051170.1, from coordinate 42,940,050 downwards.
CACCCCGAAAGAGATTTTATCTTCTGTTTTTTGGTTGTTGCTGGGGTGAGAAAAAAAAACAGCCTGAGTTCACTCTTCCGACCATACATCTCATTAGCTGAGGTAATAACTATGTCAGCTTTGTAATAACACCCAGTTCCGGTATCTAAGACATTAGCTGAGCTAATAAATATGTTGGCTTTGTACGGACAGCCCGTTCCGGTAGGCTAAGGCATTTATGATTCGTTGCTTTGCAGCCTCTCAAGCGTGAGGTATACTCATTAACGCTGCAACATGTTTGCTCTTGTTGGCGTTCGGAGAGTTCAATTTGTTTTTCTTTTCGTTCTTGATCAGTCGTGAGTGCAAGTTAAGCTTTGAAAAGCGATCACCCCATTCGTATGTTTGGCAGCTCAGTGGATGAAGAACTGGAAGGTGCGTTAGACGCTTCTAAGCGCATGTCATCGCCAGGTCCGGATGGTATTACTTATAGTGCGTTGGGACACCTTGGACAAAAAGCCAGAAAAGAACTTTTAACATGCTTCAACAACTCCTGGCTCAGCGGCAGTGTTCCGCGAGAATGGAAAATAACTCGATTAATACCACTTTTGAAATCGGGAAAATCACCATTGGACTTGACAGCGTATCGCCCTATTGCCCTCGCAAGCTGCCTCGAAAAAGTGATGGAAAGAATGGTTCTATTTCGTCTCGAGCGGTACTTGGAACGATACACCAAATACCCTTCTTGCATGGCAGGCTTTCGTCGGGGCCGCTCCTCCATTGACTGTGTCCTTGACTTATCGACATTTGTTCAACAAGAAAAAAGTCGCAAGCGCATATCAGTGGCACTCTTTCTTGACGTGAAGAGCGCATATGATAATGTAGCTCACGATGCCAACCTCACTTCTCTCGCAGCAATGGGCATTGGTGGACGAATGTTTCAATGAATAAAAGATTATATAAATGGCAGGGGTTTCTTTGTACAAACTTATGAGGGTACAACTGCTCAACATTACACCTACTGTGGAGTACCTCAGGGAGGTGTTTTAAGCCCCACATTGTTCAATGTTGCCCTCATTGGTCTGGTGAAGGTTCTGCCAAAGTCGGTGTGCCTATCCATATACGCCGATGATATTTGCCTCTGGAGTGCTGCAGTTACTCGCCCTCAGGTGCGTGCACGAATACAGCGGGCAGCAACCCTCACAACAGCCTACCTTCAGAAACAAGGCCTAACTATATCAACTGTGAAGTGCGCGTTGATGGCGTTTACACGCAAACCAATGACGCCATACCCTGTTTACATCAATAGGCAGAGTGTCAAATATGCACGGACGCATCGTTTCCTGGGCATAATAATCGACAGAAGTCTTTCGTGGAGCCAACACTGTGCGTACTTGAAGAAGAGACTGCTATCTATTGTGCATATAATGAAATTCTTGTGCGGGAAATCATGGGGAAGTTCTGTGGCCTGCATGATACAGCTGTACAGGGCCCTATTTCTGGGTCTATTGCGCTACAGCTTGCCGGTACTGACTAACACTTGCAAATCCAATACTCATTCATTGGAGAGTTTGCAGGGTCAGGCACTGCGTATCTGCCTAGGACTGCCCCGATGCGCTTCTACATATGCCACAATCATGCTTGCCAAAGACCATCTGGTCAGGACATATAGAGTTGTGGATTGCCTCAGAGCGCACATTCGACATGCTAGCCGGGTCCCCGACCACCACTTGGCCCTTCTACCTTCCGGAAGACCACGTGCTACGTTTTCAGACGTCATAGCCAAGCACCTAAACAGCATTCTATCAGGATATACGCCAGCTGCGAGAATGGCATGTCCTTTGTGGTGCCTCGACCAGCCGCAAGTACGTCTAGAAATTCCGGGAATCAAAAAGAAAAGCAATCACTCCAGAGTAGCATTGAAGCAAGCAACACTGCTATTATTACATGAGTTAGACCGAACGCAGATATACACCGATGGGTCCGTCTCGTCCAGCAGCTCATCAGGTGCCGCTGTAATTCCGGCTGCAGCAATGACAATCGAGATTAAGTTGTCGCATATGACTACATCTACGGCATCAGAGCTTGCTGCTATAAGGGCTGCTTTACAATATCTCGTTCAAGAATGTCCAGGAAAATGGGTCATATTCTACGATTCGAAGGCAGCGCTTCAGAGTTTGCAGTCTGCCTTGCGTAGGAGGAGTCATGACCAATTGGTACAAGAAATAAGACATTGCCATCATGAAGCTCTAGCACGAGGGCATGATATTACATATCGATGGCTGCCTGGACATATCGGTATTACCGGAAATCAATTAGCCGATGATGCTGCCCGCTCAGCCCATGAAGAAACCCGTGTAGTCCCGATTCCTCTATCAAGGAATGATGCAGCAAGAAAACTTTACCTGCTGGCTCGAGATCTCACACGCACGTTCTGGTCGTCTACCAGCTTCCAAAGGTGTCAATTTTATGAACTGAATCCTTCGCTCAAGCTAAAGCTGCCATCACAACTTTCCCGCTCCGATGCGACACTGTTATGCCGCCTTTGGTTGGGTGTTGCATTTACAAAGGTGTACTCTTTTCGCATTAGTATGGCAGACACTCCTACAGGCGACTACTGCGGAGCTGAAGAGACCATCGAACACGTCCTGTGCAGATGCGCTTGCTACGACACACAGCTATGCCAGCTGCGGATGGTTTTGAATCAACTTGACCCCGGACCATTTTGTGTGCAGAAGATACTAGGACCTTGGGCATCTGGCTCAGTTGTGCAGAAAGCAACTAAAGCACTGCTACTTTACCTTAAGTCAACAAACCTGAGCGACCGCCTATAGACTGTGTGTGCTCCCCGTGCGTGCTCGTGATTGTGTGTACCTTCTCATCTTTTTGCAACCTCTTTTCTCCCCTTTATCCCTTCCCCAGTGCAGGGTAGCAAACCAGATGTGCGTCTGGTTAACCTCCCTGCCTTTCCTTGCATCTTTATCTCAGTGGATGAAGAAGTTCACATCATCATCCACTCTTTTATATAGGCCGCATGCTTTTACCTATAGTTCTGACTTATATATTGGAAAAATTTCTGCTTATAGGCTGAAAAAAAATTGTATCAGTATTGCTTCGTGCATACTAGATTCAGACACTTACACCCGTGAATACTTATGAATGATCTAAAATGAACATGACTACACAGAGAAGGGGAAAACATCCTAGCCTTGAAGGAGAGAACAGAAAATTGTCACTCAATGGATTATCAACGAATGAGATGCTATGAAACAAATTCGACACGGGAGTTTCTGAAACACGTCGGTGGAATTCTGCAGCGTTGCTATGTATTCTGCTCGTGGGCGGGGTGAGAGGGGGGTAGGCTGAGTAGCAGCTACTCGCAATATTTCGATACTTCGTAGGAAAGGCTATTCTTTCAGACTGCTTCAGAGTATTTTATCAGAACACTGTATCCTGCTTTACACTACTGTATCCTGGAACACTGAAGAACCAGAACCTTCTCGTGCGATATTCTCCTTATCACAACGCTCTAACGTGATCGAGGAGTGTATACAGACTGTATAGTTTTAGGGGCGAAGCTCCTTATGCCGTGGGTCGTGCGTCCGTGACGTATGTAGTAGTAGTAGTAGTAGTAGTAGTAGTAGTAGTAGTAGTAGTAGTAGTAGTAGTAGTAGTAGTAGTAGTAGCAGTAGTAGTAGTAGTAGTAGTAGTAGTAGTAGAAGTAGTAGCAGACAGCCACCTATTGTTTAGTGTTTGGAATGTCCGCTGGATGGCGGAACCTCCATATAATGAATGTATGATGAAAAGGTGCGATATGGCGGTACTTGTAGTGTTTCCTAGATGGACAGACAGACAGATGCATTGATGCACGGCTGCACAGACGGATGCAGGGACGGATGGATGGACGCACGAATGCACAGACGGACGGACGGATGGATTAACGGATGCACGTGTGGATGCACGGACAGACGCATGAATTAACGGACATACGGATGGATGCATGGATGTACGCAGAGACAGACGCACAGGTGGACGAACGGATGGATGCACGGACGGATGGATACCTGGACGGACGCCCGGATGGGCGCACGAACGGATGGACGGACGCATAAACAGTCGCACGGATAGAAGCTAGAACGAACGTATGGACGGAAGCACGGACGAACGGACGAACCCTTGGCCCAACTCATAAAATATTCAGTCCGTGAATACGCTGTGAATTTTTTAAACGTTACAAACCTCGCTTGTGGCTGGGGATGGCTAACACATATATTGGGGTGTGATGTGATGATATGGAGGCTAGGTACAACAGCGCTTGCGGTATAGTTATTATAGGGCAACGGGGCAGGAATTTTTTTTTTCATCGGTCTGTGGACGCTATTGGCGGCGCATATGTCTCTTGTAAAAAAATATACCATGCTTTCAACATAACCAGGCATAGAATTGCCCGCATATTTTGCAAAACTACACTCGTTCGGAACTTACACATCTTCCTAATCTTCCTCAGAATGACTTTATCACAACTGAAATCTAGCTATGTTGCCTGAAAGATGCTGTGAAGACTGTATAATGAAGCACAGCTCGTGCGTGGCGTAAAATATTATTCAGTATTTTAAAATTCTTTGTATTCATAATAAACTTGGTGCCCTCTCTAAAGACGGCAAATAATATACGTTCATGGCAGAGAAAAGACAGAAAAAAACAATGAACTAGTGGTTAGTTGGTTGGTTGCTCATAGTTGACACTTGCGGCAAGCTGTTCGAACCCGAAGACTCACAAGAAACGCGAGTAAAACACAAAACGAGCGTTTTGTGCTGTGTAGTGTGCGCCTTGCACATTGTATACAACGCGTGTTTATGTGAGACATTCTTCGTGGTCGAACAGTGCGTCGCGAACATCAACTGTGAACAAGAGCCTTGTCCGCTGTTCCATAAGTCGTACTAGAAATATTTCTTCGTTTCTTTCTCGGCTCCTTTCACAAGCAGTTCCCCACGGGAAATGGGGAACTTCTGTTTGTTGTTACTATTGCTGCAGCAGTGTTATTTAGGAACGCTGAGGATGGTAGACCGACACTCATTTCACAGCGGTCACGTCTTTCCGCTAACTTCACTGCGTTGACTGTACACGCTAAGGTGCTTACGCCTCGTTCACTTTTGCCGCTCGGCATCTGGTTGCTCACCACAGGCACCTTTTTCCGGAATAGCACGAGGACGACATTCACAGGCTGGGCGTATGTTAGTTTGCTGTTAAGTACGGTTGGGAACGCCGAGAATCTTACGTTCGTGAGCAGCGTCCAGCGCCAAGAAATCGCTGATTCAAAGCACGTAACCCCTTCACTTCCCGAAATATCAGGACGAACTTTGGTTGCTTGTGTTTCCCAATTACAACCCCTGCCGCTCGCTTTCAGTGCTCATTCAGTGCGTGAAAGTGGCAATTTATACCGTAGTTTCCCTTGTGCAGACCCTCCTTTATAAAAAGCATCCAGTGCTTACTGTAAATACCTGAAAGTTGTGCCTCTTTTTTTCCCGCAACTTTTCAACTGTTCCTGAGGATGGTAGCCACGTGTTTCAACGCAATAACAGTGGCAGCTTGTCCCGCGGAAATCTTTTCGTCGGCGAAGATCGCTGTCCGTGAGTGGATATTTGGTATAGTTGGAAATAAACAAACCAAATATTCAGCTAGAATGTAAAATGAACGTAGGATTCCTGCGTGGCAAACAACTGTTACACCTAAGGGCCACGCCAGTGCTTGAAACTGTTTCGAGAAAAAAAACAACGCCTAGAAGTGTTTTATAATGCGAATGTCATATAGAGTAAAGAGGGTTAAGCAACCTTAACTCTCTTAACCTTTTAACGCAGGGGGTTAAGGCAAGCTTAACTCCCTGCGTTAAGAGACGAGGGAGCTGTTTATTGGTCGCCTTCGATACGCTTCTACAGATCATATTTTCTCCTTACTACCTATTTTTAAAACGTGCAAAATATCCACACTAAGCGCTGAGTCTGTCAGCATTTCGCGCTTGTTGTCTGCACTTAGCCATCTCCTCTTGTGCAGTCGGAAACGTACGAAATGAAGTGAAATAGGCTGATCGCTCACGAGAGCCATGCGAGACGAGAAAGAACTAGTAGGTGGCTTCATGGTAAAGCAGTCAAGTGAATACTTCACAACTGATATTTTGCACATACCCCATGAAAATAAACACTGTCACCGGGTGGAGACGCTAGCGTAGAGCTTACCAGTCTACCCTGCAAACATTCTCACGCACCCTTTGTACGCGCTACGTGCTCTGACCGTAGGTGGCTGGAGCTCTCGCGTAACTCAATTCACTCTCAATGTGGTCCTGCCAAAACATGTTACCCTAGATAACTAGTTGAGAGCTAATAGCACAGACGCCAGACAGGTCCTAATCTAACCGCTACAAGCCACAGTATTACCAAGAGGGATGCGTGGTTATGCAGCCTGTTTACTATAGAGGATGATTACGCGTTAGTGAATCGGAGAATTCATGAGTGGATAAAACATGGAGCCGAAGTCATAGCGGAAGGTTCTGCAGGTGTGCCCTCTATAAGATAAGGTATGCCATACATTTATGTGATTTTCGAGCGTGGTACTTGTTGAAACCCGAAGTGACGCTATGCAATGTCTTTTCACTTATTTTTCTCCGCTTATTGATCACGTAACGTCTCCAGCGTTGTTGTACAGTGTGCCAAAAAAAAAAGATGTTTTCGGTAGTGCACCTAGAGAAGAAAGGCTTGACAAAATGAAAAAGGGCTGGTCTTTCAGAACACTTACTGACAGGACCGCCAGAAATTGTCCTACACAAAACGAGGTCTTCACAAAAAAGCGCGAAACCACAAGTTGACAAGACCAAGACTTCCGTCATCCGTTGCTTACATGGCCTCTCCCACCAGATGAGAAAAGCAGCAGCGCGAGCTAAACTAAGCTCCATCTGCAAGCGAGGGGATTAGGCAACTTTTTATATATTTCACATGCTTCTCGGTATAACTATAAACATACAGTGAACGTGAGATATATATTTATTATCAGTCAATTTTCATGCCAACGCTATGTGCTCGAGCGAATGATCGTTCGTTATTTCACCATTTGCGCTTTTCCGTCATGCTTGGTCAAATACTTCCCGTCGCCCTCAGTCGGTGAAATTACGATCACTATTCGCCGTCTGAACACGCCGCACTGCCCACACTTCACGACAGCATTTGACTTCTCAGATGTCTAAACACGGTTGAATGGACATGCGGCCGTAAACATGTCTGACCATGAAGCTGAGTTACTCCGGGATCTTGATGAAAATTGGCTTCCTTGGAAACCCATTCAACTTCGTGGTAGAAGGGACGAGATTGGGCTGGAAAGTTGCCTCGTCATATATTGTGTATACTCGCGCGCCCCCCTTCTTGCTTCAAGCGCCTGCAATGGCTGAGCACAAAACAGGAGGTGGTAAACGTCGGGACGTAGGTGCCTACTTTTCTGAATTAGACCCCTCTACGCGCACTCCTAGATTCCTGTTACTATGTACATACGAAAGCACCGCTATAAATAAGCACACTCACTTGACCAGGCGAATACGTATGTAAGACGGCGCTTGAAGAAAAAGTAAATTCCTAATACTGTGGTAATAAACCAGAAGCCATTCGCAAGATTGTCATTAGCGCTGTTGGTGTGTCCTATTTTCGTGCCGAGGATCAGCTGAGGTGCGATGTGGTGTGGAATTCGGATGCACTTTCGATTTTTTGCTAACCCTAAATAGGACAGTCTCTCTACGTTGGCATAGAATATAGAGCGGACAATTTATCAAATGTAGCTTAAGGTGTATTAATTTTCCTTAAATTAGTGTACATTTGCTATCACAGCAGCATTACTTAGCGCATGAATAAAAAGAATATACTTTTTTATACAAAGCGGTCACGTCAGGGAATGGCAGATATACTCCAGTGAGCATAATATGTTCAACCGTAGTATACACAACACTGATCGCAAATAGACCGCGAAAAATTCATTTTATTACATATTTTAGAAAACGTCGCTACAAAGACTATTTAGTATGTGTATCCAGATATTCTGCATGACAATTTTTTCCGGCTAGGCACTTCTAGACTTTCCATGATGTGTTAAATTTAATATAAGAGCCACCTGAACATCCGTCATTCCGTTGAGAAAAAGGCATCGTGCAGACCCCGTAACTTCACTCTCTTTTTTTTTGTTTGGACATTGAACACTCACCTAATATTGAAGTAAGACAACAACATCGAGTCAATCAAGCATCATTCAGAAAACGAGTGGCATAATGGACAGATAACATGGGATAATAAACTGCGTGTACTCTTGGAATTTCCATGGTGCGTCCAAACTTACACAGCAGCCTCCTGAACATTCGTCATTCCGTTGTTAAAAAGGCATCCTGTAGAGTCCGTAACGTAACATCACTCTTTTTTTTGTTTGGACATTCATTAGTGACCTGCTTCGTGAAACGAGACTCAACTTTGAGTCAATAACGTATCATTAGAAAAACGAGTAGCATAATCAATAGATAACATGGGATAATGAATTGCCCGTACTTCCTGAGTGTCCGTGATGTGTTCAACTTTACAAAAGAGCCTTTTGCGTTTTCGTCATTCCGTTGGGAAGAAGACAACTTGCAGACCCCGTAAATCCACTCTTTTTGTTTTGACAGTCATCATTGAACTGTTTCTTGAAAACAGACTCACCATCAAGTCAATAACATATCATTAGAAAAACGAGTGGCGTAAGCAATAGATAATATGGGATAAAAAATGCATGTACCTCCGCAGTTTCCCTGATGTGTTCAACCATACATAAGAACCTCCTGCACATCCGTCCTTTCGTTGTGAAGAAGGCATCTTGTAGACTCCATATCTTCCCTCTCTTTTGTTTTTACATTGATCACTGAACTATTTTTGACATCGGGCAACAAAATCGAGTCTATGACGCATCATTCAGAAAACGAGTGGCATAATCTATAGATATTATAGAATAATAAACTGCGTGTACTTCCGGGCTTTCCATGATCTGTTCAACATTACATGAGACCCTCTTCCACATACGTCATTCTGTTGTGAAGACGGCATCTTGCGGACCCCATAACTGCAGTCTTTTTGTGTTTTAACATTGATCGGTGGCCTGTTTTTTAAAGGAGACTCAAAATCGAGTCAATAACATCATTAAAAAACAATTGGCATCAATTATAGATAATATGGGATAATGAACTGCGTGTACTTCCGGACTTCCGGAGATGTGTTCAACCTTACACAAGACCCTCCTGCACCTTCGTCTATTCGTCAGAAAGAAGGCATCTTGTAGACTACACATCTTCCCTCTCTTTTGTTTTTACATTGATCACTCACCTAGGTTTGAAGTGCGACAACAACATCGAGTCAATTACTCATCATTCAGAATACAAGTGGCGTAATCGATAGGTAACGTGGGATAATAAACTGCATGTACTCCTCGACTTTGTATTGTGTGTTCAACCTTACATAAGAGCCTCCTTAACATCCTTCATTCCGTTGTGAAGAAGGCATCGTGCAGACCACGTAACTTCACTCTCCTTTGTTTTTACATCGATCACTGAAATTGGCTTTGAGATGAGACAACAGCATCGAGTCAATTACGCATCATTGAGAAAATGAGTGGCATAATCGATAGGTAACCTGGGATAACAAACTGCGTGTACTCCAGGACTTTTCATGTCGTGTTCAACTTAACATAAGTGCCTCCTGCACATCCATCATTCTGTTGTAAACAAGGCATTTTGCAGACTCCGTAACTTCACTTTTTTTGTTTTGACATACATCAGTGGCCTGTTTTTTTAATGGAAACTTCACATCGAGTCGATAACGTATCATTAGGACAACGAGTGGCATAATTAATAGATAACATAGAAAAACTGCGTGTACTTCCAGACTTTCTATGATGTGTTTAACCTTACATAAGAGCCTCCGGTACAACTGTCATTTCGCTGTGAAGAAGGCCTCTTGCAGACCTCATAACTTCACTCATTTTCGTTTAGACATTCATCAGTGACCTGTTTCATGAAAGGGGACAACATTGAGTGAATAACGTATTATTAGAAAACGAGCCGCATAATGCATAGATTATATGTAATAATAAATTTCCCGTACTTCCTGAATCTCCGTGATGTGTTCAACCTTACAAAAGAGCCTCCTGTTTATCCGCCATTCCGTTGTGAAGACCGCATCTTGCGGACCCCGTAACTTTCACTCTTTTTTGTTTGGACAATCATCAGTGAACTGTTTCTTGAAAGGACATTCACTATCGAGTCAATAACATATGATTAGGAAAACTAGTGGCATAATCAATAGATAATATGGGATGAAAAACTGCGTGTACTTTCGGAGTTTTCATGATGTGTTCAACCTTACATAAGAACTTCCTGCACATCCATTATTTCGATGTGAAGAACGCATCTGAAGACATTGCAACATCGTCATAACAGTGATCATGTCCCATCGAGAATTCGCATAGAGGAAACTCTACAGTGCTTGTTTGTATTTGGTACTAATAATAGGTAGAAGGAATTTTCGAGGTCATATTAACATTCAAACTATATGAATATGTAATATTGTTTTTAGCCTTCGTAAATCCAGGATGGTTTCTCTAATAACTAGAAAAATTTTCTTTTCCGAAAACATTCAGCAATCAAGTGTTTTTGAAAACATTTACTTGCACTACGTTGGGTAGACTTTTGTTTTCTACTACACTATGACGGTGCAAACGGTGGAATGGAAAGAAAAAAAAATTACACGTTGGTATGCCTTAAGAATTTATTATTTTACTGGATCCGTCAGACATGTACGTGAAGTTAGCCTTATCGGGCCCCGAAAAGAAAATGCAAATGATATCAAGTTTGCTCTGTTATCCTTATGAAATAACCAAATGAGGAAGCTTACAGCAATTACCCTAAAGCTCTCTGGGATACCCTAAAGCTCTCTGGGATACCCTAAATTACCCTAAAGCTCTCTAGCATAGCATAAATAAGCATTGTGAGCGGAATAATTTTTCAATTTTGGTTGCGAATTTCTGGTTAATAATTCCTTCTCTAGTTTTGTTTTTGTGTTGTTTTCGTTGGCTCTTTGTGGTAATCTTCTTAATCTTTGCCATAGCCCTAGCCTTTCTGTCTCCTCAAGTAGCGGGGCCGAATCCTCGTCACGGCAGCTGCATTTTGAAACAAGAGAAAATGCTTGAGGCTCGTGTGGGCAGATTCAGGTACACGTCAAAGCAACCTACTTGGTCGAAACTTTGCGTTTACCTCATCGTGCGTTTCTTGTGATCATGCCGTGGCGTTGGGACTATAAATTTTAGAAATTAATCCGGTTGTTATGGACTTCTTGTCATGATGTCTCAAGTTCTCATATTCACAAAATCTGCCTGTAACTGTCGTTTTTTTTAATTCACAAAATACAACTGTAGGAGGGCTCACGATTGCTTAATAACCCTCACAAAACTATTTCTCCTAGCTTTTCATGACGTCTCTGTTTGTCCCGCCTTTAGAGAACGTGTAATGTAATCTGCGAATAATTTTGGTGTTCTGACGTCCCAAAGCCATGCTTTAAGAGAGACGCCGTGAAGAGTATTGGAAATTCCGACCACCTGGGGTTTTTTAACGTGCACCGAAATCTAAGCACGTAGGCCTCTAGCATTCTCGGCTCCATCAAAAATTCAGCCGCTATGGCCGGGATTTGATCCCGCGAACTTAGAGTCACCGGTCGAGTAGCGTAGTGACTAGACCCTGTGACGAGTAGAGCGTGAAGTGCGCGTTAGAGTCATTGCAACGTGTTACAGTTATTTAGAAATTCTTTCCGATTAAAGAGGTGATAAGTGCCCCGCTGTGGTGGTCTAGTGGCTTACATACCTGGCTGCTGGCCCGCAGGCCGAGGGATCAAGTTCTGCTGCGGTGGCGGCATTTTCAATGAAGGAGAAAACGCTGTAGACCCGTGTGCTCAGATTTAAATGCACGTTAAAGAACCCCAGGCGGTTGACATTTCCAGAGCCCTCCACTACGGCGTTTGTCATAATCATATAGTTGTTCTAATACATTAAACCACACATATCGATCACAATCAATAGAGGTGATAACTAGCGCGACACCAGTATTGGACTCAAGCTTCTCGTTGTGTTTTTCGTGAACTGAATGAGTTGTGTAAGTTGGGCGGCCTGTTTCAACGTTGTTATATTTTTTCATTCACAGCGCTCTGTAACGGCTGGAATAGTTTTTATATATAGGTATGTTCAAATAGCGATTGTTACCTCGTGCGATGAATACAAAAATAAATGCATGGCTGAACCAAAAGCCAGGCAAATGTCACTTATTTATAGTTCCCAATCAAGCTATTGGAACTAATTGATTCAATATTGGCGATGTGGAACCTTCGATGTGGCCGTGAGGAGACTTTTCCCACATTACACAGAATATACTAATGCACTGACCTAATGTATTTTGGAGAAGTTCCTTGAACACGAGGTATCATTCCTCCGCATTCGCATTTCCCCTCATTGTAATATGTCTGCTCTACGACACGGATGACGCATTTCACTAGATCACCAATTTTGAAGGGCTGGAATGTGTTGCGCCTTATTGCGTGTACTGACAAGTTCCAACAGCGAAATAATAGAACTCTGAAAGTATAAAGCTCTAAGCGGTGATTAATTAGCATTTACAACACGTATGGTGGCTCGAATGCATGGCTTAAAAGGGTTGCACAGTGACTTGCCACGGAAATTGCTTTTCTTGTCTGCAAAATCGTGGATGATGTTAAACGGGAACTTAATGAGTAAGCGCTTACCAAAACACTCCTACATGGCAGTTTTCTTCAACTTGCTTTCTTTCTATAATGAAAATGTCGCGTAGCCACACCAGTGCACAAACCCAATTCAGTGCGCGCCGCTACATCCTCCCGCAGGCACGCTTTCATGAAGTAGGAGCTGTAACTATTTTTGCAGAAGAGGTAATAAATTTACCTCTCGACAGCTTCTGGTTGACGCGGCTGGGACGTCAACATCGTTAAGAGTCCTTGTGAAAGTAATATTTCGCATGAGCGCAGTTGTGCAGTAGCTGGTAATACAGAACCCCAAGAGAGAGAGAGAGAGAGAGAGAGAGAGAGAGAGAGAGAGAGAGAGAGAGATAAAGATGTAAGGAAAGGCAGGGAGGTTAACCAGACGCACATCCGGTTTGCTACCCTGCACTGGGGAAGGAATAAAGGGAAGAAAAGAGGTTGCAGAAAGATGAGAAGGTACGCACAATCACGAGCACACTCGGGGAGCACACACAGTCTACAGGCGGTCGCTCAGGTTTGTGGACTTAAGGTAAAGTAGCAGTGCTTTAGTTGCTTTCTGCGCAACTGAGGCCGATGCCCAATGTCCTAGTATCTTCTGCACACAAAATGGTCCGGGGTCAAGTCGATTCAAAACCATCCGGAGCTGGCATCGCTGTGTGTCGTAGCAAGCGCAGCTGCACAGAACGTGTTGGATGGTCTCTTCAGCTCCGCAGTAGACGCATGTAGGAGTGTCTGCCATACCAATGCGAAAGGAGTACACCTTTGTAAATGCAACACCCAACCAAAGGTGGCATAACAGTGTCGCATCGGAGCGGGAAAGTTGCGATGGTAGCTTTAGCTTGAGCGAAGGATCCAGTTCAAAAAATTGACACCTTTGGAAGCTTATAGACGACCAGAACGTGCGTGTGAGATCTCGAGCCAGCAGGTAAAGTTGTCTTGCTGCATCATTCCTTGATAGAGGAATCGGAACTACACTGGTTTCTTCAAGGGCTGAGCGGGCTGCATCATCGGCTAATTGATTTCCGGTAATACCAATATGTCCAGGCAGCCATTGATATATAATATCATGCCCTCGTGCTAGAGCTTCATGATGGCAATGTCTTATTTCTTGTACCCAAAATTGTTAATATATATATATATATATATATATATATATATATATATATATATATATATATATATATATATATATATATATATATATATATATATATTTATCTATTTATCTATTTATCACTACCAGGAAAAACAAGGGAAGCGCGGGTAGAGAAGGAAGATGCCCGATATTCTGTCGTCCCGAGTATATATATATATATATAATATATATATATATATATATATATATATATATATATATATATATATATATATATATATATATATATATATATATATATATATATATATTCAAATTTTCTGACATGGTTGAGATTTCGTTGTGCCACCGCAGTGCGAGCTTCAAGAGCTTACTGAGGGCTGTCGTATGTGTACGCTGCGTAATACAAAACAATTACTTTCCAAAGACAACAAGAGCTAAACACAGTTAGCCACATCAGTATTCATATTACTTAATTTTCGAACGCGGACGCGTCTCTTGCTAATGGCGATGTAGCATTGTACAGTGTCATCATTAACAGCGACCGTAAATAACTTGAGTTTGGTCCTTTTAATTAAGATCAACACTTCTAACTCATAATTAAAACGAATGAAGATGTTTTTCAATATATAAATTACCCAGAGGTAACACCATTTATCTTGCACCTGTCGTTCATTTATTTTGAAACAATAAATGTAAAACATGTCGAGTTCTTGAACCAACACCACTTTCGAAATATTGAGAGGTCCCTGGTTCTTACCCGGGTGTCCCCTGCGTGTCGCCCTGCCACGGTGGTCTAGTGGCTAAGGTACTCGGCTGCTGACCCGCAGGTCGCGGGATCAAATCCCGGCTGGGGTGGCTGCATTTCCGATGGAGGCGGAAATGTTGTAGGCCCGTGTACTCAGATTTGGGTGCACGTTAAAGAACCCCAGGTGGTCCAAATTTACGGAGCCCCCCACTACGGCGTCTCTCATAATCATATAGTGGTTTTGGGACGTTAAACCCCACAAATCAATCAAATCAATCAACTTTCGAAATAGAAGAAAGCACGCTATCGTTCTTTGTGTGGCCATGAACAGCTAGCTATCAGCTGAAAAAAAAATCTTTTTACAATTCCTTTTGATGTCCAATCATGCTATGCAAAAAGTGTGGGCGTGCGTGTTTTTTCATGTGTGCATGCATATTTATTGGTCCGCACAGCAGTCCATACTTAATATATTCGTGACAAAATATTACGCAACCACCACAAGCGCTGACGTCTGCAAATATCACCCTGAGGGGCCTCTCTCTACGTAACATTATTGCGGAAAACTTTCACTCCAATGCGAAGTGTTTCGGTTCATTTTTTGTTCACTGATCTGTAACTGCGTTTCTCGAGTCATGTTTTTTTTTTCTTTATTTTCTGCGCTAAAGCTCTTCAGTGCAACGCCGAGCACCCGACCACGGAGACCGATTACGCAACAGCCCTCTTTGGGTTGTGTAACCTACGCAATCAGCAATTCACTTCCGATGGTCTCAAGGCACGTGCTTCCACTCCCCTCGCACCGTATGAGTCACGTCGCCAGGGACAACAAATTTTTCGATCGCCGACCTCCTGCTGCCTGTCAACGGTTACAAGAAAATGAAGTCACAGTGAACAAATGGTTATGGTGGTGACGACATCGTTGGTACCCGTGTCACATATAAAAAACAAATCAAAACGAAAAACCAAGCAAAATTATGCTGAGCGATCCAGTTTAGCCCGTAGTAACTTCTTTCTCTGATTCCGCGAATTGATTTTCGGAAGGGTAATGCGTAAAAGTGAGCTGAAGAAGTGAAAGGTGCTTGATATAGGAAGTAGTAACGCAACTCTGAAAACAATTCCAATGTCACTCCTATTGTAGATTCGAAGAAGACTAGGTTCGAAGTGACGGCAAGGGGGGCGATGGCGAGAAGTCAGAGATGAGTTAGCCGCAAAGCTCATGCTTCAGGCTTTCATTATGACTAATCAAACAACCCCTGTCGTTTGGAGACAGTCCCAGTGCATGTAAAACAGCCCCTATCAGGGCAGTTGTAGTCGCAGTGCTTGCTCGTCAAACCACATTTAAAAAATGATTTGTCACGTGTTGGCGAGAGCGATTTGCCTTTAAACGGTTTTGTTAGATGGTTGCGTCATTAAAATTCTAGGGTTGGAGTATTTTACCCTTAATCAAATATAGCGCTATATGAGCGAAAGAAATTTTGCAAGGTTCAGTGTTCACTTTTTTTTAGAAAAAAATACATAGAAAACCACTCGCTTGTTTAAGCACCTACATAGGTCACTCGCCTGCACCCGTTCCAGTAGAAGAAAATGGAAGGATGGTACTTTGAACTTAGCCTCTGGCTAATGATTGTATTATATATATATATATATATATATATATATATATATATATATATATATATATATATATATATATATATATATATATATATATATATATATCCCACTCATAATAAGTTCACGTGCTACGTGACGCCAAACATGCGAATAAGAGTGTTTTCACACTCGTCCTTTGGCTTATAGATGGCGCTGACTGTCGCTCCTACTTCTAAATTCACATATAAGCCCAAAAAAGTGGATGGAGGGAAGGCCGTTGTGATAGCTCAGTGGTTAGAGCATCGAACGCGTTATTCGAAGGTCGTAGGTTCGATTCCTGCTCATGGCTGGTTATTTTTTCATCCACTTTTCTTTCTTCTTATTTACATTCTATTGGTTCTAATAACTTCCCCTGTACATTCCTTGGCATTACTGTCTGTTAGATCTCATTAATATTGTGTTAAAACACGGTAAACGAGCCCTTAGGTATACACTTCTTTCCCTTATATATATATATATATATATATATATATATATATATATATATATATATATACTTGTTGTTTATAACTTATTTTCTTAGTTGAAGAGCCTGTCACCACCATGTCTTTGTAATGATGAAGCATGAAGCTTGCTGAGCTTACCTCTCATATTCAGCATTTGTCTTTCTTCTCTGCCTTTTGCTAAGTTTACATATTCAGCAATAAGAGAAGCTGCGGAATTGAACTTACTTATATCTTTGGCGTACGCCACATCTGTGAATACTCTATCTCTTTCACGAGCGCTGTTAGCTCACTATTTTCCGTGGGCTAAGCCTGGTTAATCCTATTAACCAAGAGCAAATGAAGAGGCAGGAAAGAGAAATGTCAGTCACAGGTTTCATTGCCTCCAAGAACTACACACACTGCGTCTAAGAACTTCAAAGACAACACACGTTATATGTCCAACTTTATACGTACTTCAGGTATATATAATATCGTCCTTGTTGTAAAAAGTAGCAGATTAAAAGTCTCCACAAAATCCACTAGAATCAATCTGTACTACTCTGTAATAATCAGAATGTTGACCTTAGTCATATTTCTTCCCTGAAAAATGAAAAGATTCTTATGTGTACAATATAAGCTAGAAGAATGGTGATTATGTTTTTTTCCTCTGCCGGCAGCGAACAGTCCAATACTAGAACTTGGTCGTCGGTAAACTGCAGAATGAAAGCATGACGCGTGCATCAGCCAACAAAATATTTTCCTTTATCAACAGTAAGTAAGTCAACTTTCATGGCACTCAGTCCTTACAAAAAAAAAAAAATAAAGGAAACTGCAAGAAATAGAAGTGAAAAGAAAAGAATAAAGATTGCTGCTGGAACTCTTTTCCTTCCAAAACCCGAAATGAATTGACGCACAAAGATTGAAGCCTTGCCATTTTCATGTGATGTGATTGCAATGGACTCACAAATGTTACTTATATTTCTTTATATATGTATCTTTTTCCCACTAATGAATAGTTTGGTTGCTTACATTCTTAGTTTTTTCTGTGGGATATATTTTTGCGCCATAGTGGAGTCATTGGTTTTGATATATAATCTGCACCATTTTTTTTTCACCTTGTGTCTTACCCAGTTAGAAAGTCAGGGCATCTCTACGAAGGGGATCATGACGAGTCGGCGAATTCCTGGGTATCACCTGGGAAAGTAATCGTACGCTACCCAGACCGTTGCCCTACATAGTGAAGCCGTCACAACAGACACCGGACAAGCCTCGTCCTTAAGGTGCTTCGCCCCTTAAAAGTGATTAAAATTGAATTGTGCATTCTCCCTATCTTTAGGCATCGCTCGATGAAGCTTGGTTCAGCCAATAGGTCATCTCTTGCACGCTTAGTAATTCAATGCGTAGTGATTGGTTGGTGCATTTGAGTAAGGGAAGGCTACGTTTAACATGATGTGTACTTAATAAGCCAGACTTCTTTCTTCATATCAGGCAACTAGTCCAGTTTATGTAAACTGTACCATAATTTACAGCTGTTTTTAAAGTCAATCGTAGAAGAATCGTCAGTGCAGTTTCGAATAGCTTCAACAGTAAATGTCAGGGACTAATATTTGTTGAACATATTGGTAGCAACTTTTAATATTACTCTAATATTTTTGCAAGGCGGGATGCAAATTCAGTGGTTATGCGAAAAACAAGTTGTATGAAAGTAGTAAAATCTCCCGCCTTTCGCAACTTTTGCACTAAATGGATGTCAAGCATGGCGTACCGACTAGCTGCAATTCCCCCTTTGTTAGATCATCGCATGCTTGCTGCTAGTTGACGCGATGTATTTGCGAGAAACGATAAGCGAGTAACTAATCCAACGCTTTACTTCCTTTATAGTTACGCTACTCTTTACAAAGCCTCTTCTTCTTAGAACCTCGAAAACTTGTAGCCAATCCTGTTTTCAATATTTTTTGTTCACATAGCTGCAATAGTCGATTTATCAACACATTACTTAAAGGCTTAAACTATGAAACGCGATGTTGTGTCATGTTTTCAAGTGGTGCTAGATGTGGAAGTGAGAATAAATTGCAGAGTTTAATTTCACTGGTTAATGAATTGAACGAACAAACCTACAGAGCCTGAGCAGGAGGCACAGCGAAAACTAGGCGTTTTCAAATCAGACACCAATGAATTGCATCGTGACGCAGTGTTTGTGAGTGCGTTCTCTATTGCAAAAGCACACAGCACTTCAAAGAAAATTTAGTCATCACTACAGCGGTAGCTATCGGGATATCTCTACTTGCGCCATTGTGATGGTAGCTGTATATTTGGGCTTTAAGGAGAGGATTTGTGCTCCCCGCCATTTTAATTTGCCAGAGGGCCACTGTTGCTCGCTATCGACAAAGGGGGCCTGTTTGAAGGAATGAATAAGAAAACAAAATGTAGGCGATGTAGCCAGGACTATGAGCCTGATGCGTGAACGCCAGGGTGCAGTGTCCGGGTTTATTATGTGCCGGCTGTTTAAAGAGCCTCAAGGAGATTTGTCACGAATTGCATCGTGACACATGCCCAGCAATGCTGGCTCTGCTTTTCTTCCCGATATCCACTCGTGTCCCTAATGCGCCCGGTTGGCAGGAGTACTGTGCGATCTTTATGATTCGCGTAAACAGCGCCTTCTCGTCGAGAGATGCAAAGGTCTTCTGAGTCAAAATTGAAAGAGGGTAAACGACGGGCTGAGGCGAGTATTGTAAAACTGAATGATAAGATAATCTCCCAAGGATGGGTTTTGTTACCATATGCCTTCTAGTTCAATGTTAATAAGAAGATGAACATGAGCATGCGTTGGAGGCAAGAAGAGAGAGAAAGTGCATAGCGCAACACTTCCCAGAACTAGTCACGGCGCGTTCACAGCTTCGCAAAAATCTGGTGTTCCTACTGTCGGCAAAAGCACCGATACCCGCTCATTCGAACATCTCAGCTGGGTCGGGGTCGATGGAGCGCTGACGCGCTTACTCTCAGGCCGCTGATGTTGAAATCACAGCCGTGTCTTGGGCGACTTCTTTATCGGGCACCACTCGCATTACACGTCAACATTGTTTTATATTCAGGTCGTATCGGAGCCATACCTCTCTGTTGTAGCTCGAATTATGTAAGAACCTGCCATGGTATCGCCCTGTGGCGTGCGGTGTTTTCGAACGGCATTTGGTTGCGTGTGGTGACAACCGCACGCACTGCAGCACGCTCACTGTTTAATAGCAAGCCAAGCCTAAAAGAGTAAGTGAATTAGGCTCCAGAGTGCCGGCATGACGTATAGGGATTGGGAACAGCAGTGGTTCAGAACCAATCCCATCGTTTTGATTCGGGGCGTAGACCACGTGCGTGCCTTCTGAAATGCGTAAAAGCAATGATCGGGTTTTAGTGACCTTGCTTTCATTCTCAACGAATTCGGCACTCTGAAGCTTCGTTCGTGCTTCGGACAATGCATGCACAGTGTTGCAAGGCCTAAACATGGCGGAAGCTATTGAAGACGAAGAAATTCAACCGCGTTCCACATACAGCATGGAGTGATGTTTCATACCTCGTCATGTACGTATCATCAGTTGATAGTCATATTTCGGACTAACAATTGTCGCACGTGCATCGTGGTGTTCGTAAGGTAGCGGTACGAAACAAAAAAAATGGCAGATCCTATGTACAATGGAAATCGATGATATGCAAAGCACGAATGAGAAATATTGATATGTCACTTTAAAATCAGCGCAACGTTACGAGGTGGAGGTAAATAATGCCGTACATGACGTCAGTGTTATGATTATCATGTTTGGATGTATTGTTTACCTTCGTCATCTATTCGCGTTAGGTGATACCAAATTTAGTGTACGCGGAGCTAGCGAAATGGCCGCGAGCACACTATGGGCGTGGTATGTTGTCATGTTCTTACATGACACGCCTGCCGGGATTATCATGTTTGCACCAGTCATATATATCGTCATTCATTGACGTCGCGTTACACCAAATTTGGTATATGTGAAGCTAGCAAAACGGCCGCGAGCGCATCATGCAGGACCCTTAATAGTACAATGTAGCGTTCACGCGCGCGCACGCTGGGCACAGCGACGCTACGTTAGCAAAACGCGAGCACTCTATAGTCTGACGTGAGGTGCGACCAGCGACCGTCGGCGTGGCCCGACGGCCACCGGCGCGAAATGCGACATGCTGCATTTCACGCCGATGTGTTAACTAGACCATAGAGTTTCCTAAATTTAACTAGAGGGGACTCTGTCGCTGCGATTGTTCAGCGACCATGGGAATGATGGGTAGTACACACATTTGCCTAGTCTTCGTACTTGCGGGCGGCGAATTGTACTTACGGCTTCGTTTATTGCTGTGTTTCGGTTTTGTTTTGAAAGAAAGATTCAACCCTTTTGAACTTCGTGACCCGATTTGGAAAGGCAATTCCTAAAGAATGAGGCGGTGAAGCGCAATCGCTGAACGTTTGCTGATTTTTGTTTCGTGAGAAAACAGCCCCAAGCCACATGAACACACACGGAGCCAAAAGCAGGCCAGAAGCACGAAGATTAGAGAAATCTGTGTACTACCTATCATTCACATGCTCACTAAGCGCCGTGCGTGGCAGCTCTCATCGACACTAGCGCCAGAGTTCCCTTTAGTGTATATTTTAAACTCTATGACCCAGACAACACTGCGTCTCCCTCTTTTCGTGGCGGAGGGACGCCGGACGCGCTGAAACACGCATGCGTCAAAGCAACGCCGCGCGGCGCGCGCCTGCGAGTATATGGCAGGAACAGTCCCTGGCGTGGCAACGCCGGCGTGACGCGACGAAATGAACACCGGCGAGCACGCGCACAGCGTCACGTCG
Source organism: Rhipicephalus microplus (assembly GCF_013339725.1). Classification (NCBI taxonomy): domain Eukaryota; kingdom Metazoa; phylum Arthropoda; class Arachnida; order Ixodida; family Ixodidae; genus Rhipicephalus; species Rhipicephalus microplus. The sequence continues at coordinate 42,918,464 of NC_051170.1, read as the reverse complement.
AAATGCATTGGCGCTTTGACTGCGGCATGTAGTCATGTTATCACATGACACGCATCTCATGATTATCATGTTGGCACCAGTCACATACCTTCGTTATCCATTGGCGTAACGTAATACCAAATTTTGAATATGTGAAGCTAGCAAAACGGCCGCGAGCACATCATCAATGTGGCATGTAGTCATGTTGTTACATGACACGCATGTCGTGATTTTAATGTTTGGATGTGTCATTTACCTATGTCGTCCATTCACGGCACGTAATACCGAGTTTGGTACATGTGAATCTAGCGAAACGGCCACGACTACATCATGAACGTAGCATAAAGTCATGTTGTTACATGACACGCATCTCATGTTTATCATGTTTGCACCAGTATCATACCTTCGTCATCCATTCACGTACCGTAATACCAGATTTGGTATAAGTGAAGCTAGCGAAACGGCCGCCAGCACATCATGAGCATGGCATGTAGTCATGTTGTTACATGACATGCATCTCATTATCATGTTGGCACTAGTCAGATATATACCTTCGTCCTCCATTTACGTACTGTTATACCAAATTTGATATATGTGGTGCTCGCGAAACGGCAGCGAGCGCGTCATGAACGTGGAACGTAGTAATGTTGTTACATGACACGCATGTTATGACTTTCATGGCAGGGTCTGTTGCTTGTTTTCGCCATGCAATCATGCCTTACCATACCAGTTTCGCAACATGTCATGTGAACAAAACCTCCGCAAGAGCTGCAGGACCATGAAATGTAAATCATGACACTCATGACATCCATGCCATGATTTTCACGTTATGACAAGTCAAATATGTTCTTCATACAGTCATGTTATGCCATACCACGTTTTGTATCCATACCATTGTCGAAACGGCCAGGAGAGTTAAAAGTCTTAGGCTGGCTAGATAGATAGATACGCTCAAGACCACCGAAGTTCGCTATGAAATGCTTCGAATTTAAAAACTGCATAACATGTTCACGCTTAATGAAGACCCGGGGATCTTGAGCCACTGTAACGACAGATGCGAATGATGAAAGGTAACTCAATCTATAATGATGAAAATTACACTTCTTTTATGCAAAATAGGTACGATATTTACGCAATCATCTAGCAATTACAACATCACGATATAACAGACCCTTGTATATAGCTTTCTTGATACTTTCGACAATTCGGGTAATTCGAATATTTGTTTCCGCATGTGTAAAATCCGATTTAACGAGCTCTTACTGTAGCTAGTGTTCCAATAAAATTATAGATTGCACTTACTCCACTACATAGCTTAAATCTTTTGTACATGCTCGGGATTAATAAAGATGTAATAAAATGCTGCTTTCAGCATGAAAAAAAACACTTAACTGTAATCAAATGCTAAAAGAAATTGCCAAATATATACGAGGTGATAAGAAATGTCCCACTCCTAAATGTACGCTTTTCACATGGCATGCTGCTTTTCATTGAAAAATTTTCGCAAGAATGATTGATGGAATTGTCAAGCTAGTTTTTACATTGTTACCGTATCCATGCTGTTTTTTTAATATGAAGGCGAGAAATATTAAGTTGCGAAGACTTCGATTGTACAGCTTCTCATTACTAAGTCGTGGATGTCGTAGTATAAGTTGCCCGAGACTGAGCTGATTATCAAGAGTATAATGCAAGAAGGAAAAATCAGCCGCCATGTTCATTGTAATTCTTACGAGCTCTCAGATGAAGTTGTCTGCTCTTAAAATACAGGAACTAATTTATTTTAGCGGACCTGAGTGGTTTCTAGACAAATCCTAGGCGCGTTCAGTCAAGGGACAATGAAGCAAAATTCAATTTTATAATCGACACAATTGAGGTACTTAGCATGAATGCTAATCCTTACATGAAGCCGTGTTTTCTCTAAACGATATTCGAGGCTATGTGTTCTTACTGGTAGGCGTCTTCATGGCATGCGTCTTTTATGGAAGTTAAAAATAAACCTAAATGTTGCTGAATTATTGTAAAAATATATTTTCTTCTATGCTCCTATAAGCAGTGAAGGTCCAATCTTTCGATGTGATGAAGACACTGTTGACCAGCTACTGGTTAAAAATCCGAGCACTTGTTTGATTTCATCGTTGTCTTCCACTGGCCACACCATAACGCGTGCTTCTCACGAAGGTGCTATCGATGTGCCAACACATAGTTTAAAAAATGTAGCCTCGTAGAGGTGGTGATACGTGCTGAGAACGCTGGCTAGTTCTGGTGAGTTAGATGATTATTAAGCCCTTTACACCGTAGTGCACACCTTATTCAGTTTTAATACTCGCGAACTTTGAAACTTTCCTCCAAACTGCCGCACGTAGACATCAAAAGTGCATCCCCGTTTAACGCCGAACGCGTCATATAGTAGTAGTGGCTCTCCTGTTCGGGAGACGCCAAATACGCTAATGGCGAGGTACCATGTGAGCTGCTCTTGGTTTATGACCGCAATGCTCGGCAGTAGCTTACTCTCACGCACTCTCAGACATACTTGTTTTTATAGGTCCAAGGCTGCACGTATAAACCGAAGCGTGCTTGTGTTTACACAGTGACGAGGCAGCCGAGGAGAAATTTAGAGGAGTAGACGTAAGTGGCCCGAATTTACTACTTCCAAATTTGGGTACTACTAAATCATTACGAGCTCCCGATGTGCAAGACTTAGGTGGACGAGAGTGCACGTACGTGTCATATGATCTGGTTACTTTTCAGCTTCATCTCATCTCTGCCGTAAAGCATATTCTGAAATTTCTAAAGATAAAAAAAGGAATGTGTCTGCATACCGTATGCACACAAAATATAATATATTAAAAAAATGTAGGCAGCAGACACGGCCTGCATGTTATTTATTCTCTGCCAAACAAACTAAGAAAAGTCCGTTCCAGGCTGGATCCAAAACAATTGGCAAAAAAAAGAATAGAATTTGTTGCTCCGTTAAGAATATTTTCTACATTTGTTGAGTTTATAACTGCTCTGGTATAGTGTGTGCCAATGTCATGTTGCAAAGATGTACATCGGCCAAACTGGCTGGTGCGTAGATACAAGGCTTTCCGACCAAAAGAGTGCTTTAGCAAGTAATGATTACTCTCACACTAGAGGGCATTGCTTAGATTGTGGCTGCTCTCCACTGTTCCCTGACATTGAAATACTTTCTAGTCACAGGAATCAGCTGACCAGAGAAGTTATCGAGGCATTTCACATCGCTAAAAGAAAAGATAGCTGCATTAGTCAAGCATCAAATAAGTTAAGCGATTGTGATTGTGATTTTTGGCAAATATGCTGTAACTTGAGTGCCACTGTGACACGTAGCACCCTATCAGGTTGTATAATATCAATGTTTTTTTCTGCAAAATAAACTAGTTGGGAGTGCAGCGCTGTCCCGTTCGTTCCTTTTGTGCTCGTCTCCATGCGCTGCTTTATATGTAAACTAGAACTATGAACAACTCGACCAACTTTCAAGGTTACTGAAAAGCAAAGTTCTACACACTCCAATATGTTTTTTTCAATACGAAGAAGCTGAGATGCCAGGGCAAATGTGTTTACGGAACTTTAAAAATTTAACTAGCTCAGTAGCGGATCACTTGTCCCTCGCACAATACTACAAAAGGTGGGGGTGGTAGCCGACAGATCTTCCGAAGACTACGCGCATTGTGGCTATAGGAAGTAAATATTCAATGCACAAAGAAATTGAGGGGACGGGGAGCACTTGCTCCAACTCCTCAAAAAGAATTGCCTGTGATATAGAGACGATCTATTTTGATGAATAATTAGACGAGTGTGTGAGGATCAACGTTAGACACCGAACACTGCATGCAGCAAAAAAATAAAAGAATTTAAGTGGTCACCCATAGCGTCGAAACTCGAGAATTGGATAAGTTTGCCAATAAAATGGGCTAGTAATGAATATGAGACAACATGCCCACTCACCTTGGCTTGCCGGGAGTGACTTTGTTACATTACATCCACAGGAAAACTATGTGAACTGGTTCGAAGGTGTAGAGAATATCATAAGGGCTATAATGGTGTAGTAGAAAATGGGCGTTTGGGGGATCCTGATAGAAAACTTGTCATATGTGTGTTCGAGAAAAGTGAAAGTGTGTTACCTTAAAAGAGGATTAGTCAGCCTGCTATTCGACGTACAGTTGTAGTCTCAGCACAGAGCCGAAGTATCGATGACATCACCGCTCCTTGATTTTTAAAATGCAGTATGGTTTTTTTTAATAAATGTATGTAAGGAGAGGTTGGTGCCAATGCGTGGCGCCGGCTACTCCTCCTATGTTCCTAACATCTCTAATTGAAACCAGAATTCTTCAAAATAACACTCACACAATGCCTTTTATAACGTATAGCAGCCGCAGCGAGTACTCCATCGTGTGTTTCTGATAGATTGTATGTAACAGTGAAAACTTTAACATTAACGTCAATGACTATAAGAAAGGTGGCGTAGTTTTCCACACCTTATGATGCATTGACGTAAGACCTTTCTTTGTATGTTTCCCGCCGGATAAACAAACAGGTATATCAATCTATTACTACCAAGGTTACCAAAAGTAGACAAGCGAAACTGGACGCATGCAGAAAAAAAAACCCTATACTACGCAATAACTCATTTCACCGAAACTTTAGCAAGTTGGACAATCCACTGTTATAATCTCTATATAGAGCTAGGCTGCATTCAAAACGCAGATTGTACATTTAGCGAACATGCATCGAACTATGTCCCATACAGTTGCCTTGCTCTTTGACTAGGCGTACTTGTTTTGTTATTTTAATCAATACGAAAAGACCATTGGCTCGTTTTCAGTTGATTATGTTCTCTGTTTAGGGGCGTGTCGAAGGTTACGTTAGCAGGAGAAGCCACTAATGGGTGTGGGATGAAAGGATTTTGCAATGTGATTCTCACACAGCCCGCAAACAAACCTTCGTTGCCTTGGCAACCACAAGGGCAATACGTAAGGCAACAGTTTTCGACCTGTAACTAATACTTCCAAGCGAACGACCCTACAGTTTCTAAGACAATGACTGAAAGTACCTACTTGAGCTTCGCCACGTTAAACGCTACATATTACAACTGAAGTATCTCCCAAAAAATCAGTTGATAGGAACTTTACTTTTTATCTTTACGTGTATCTGGCTCAGTTCTCTGCGCGTTATTTTATTCTTTGCAACACTAAATACCTTAAACCAGTAATATACTGATCCGTGTGAAGGCATGAGACGATGGAATATTTTTTTAATGTTATTTAACAACTTTCTTGAACACAAATATCAGGCAGAATTTTGAAGCACTATGGGTGTGGGAACCATTATAAAACTTGGGCACATTACTTGTTTTAATGGTGGTTATTACCACTCTGCGATCACAAGTCAGCCAGCGCTGGTTTGTGTCTCTTCTCTTCGTCCCGTGAGTTTGTGCGCTGTTTCTGCCCATAAGGGATGATGGTGTTCGCGTTCGAAGCAGTGGTATAAAATGGGGCACTAATCAACAGATCAATGGACAATTACAAGCGCTTAACCTTAGCGAAGTCACTAAACCGTATTATGGAACATTTAGTGCGGGCACTCCCGCTATGAACACCGCGCGAGAAACTCGTGTTATAAGGAGCACAGCTGCGAGTGATTGTCCCCCTCGCAAATACTCAGTGCTCATTTATCGCGTAGCAGTCCCTACTTAAGTACTTCCCATGAAACATAAAGACTGCAGAGCCACGCATTAAAAAGCAGTGCTGTTTTATTGTCGTTATTCACCAGGTGACCCTTTGTACACGGCACCTATAGCTTTATATGCGCCCTATCTCACAATGTCTCGAATGGTAGAAGCCGCCTGACTTGAAGGCAGTTGGACAGCAGGATCTTTCGCTGTTTGCCTTCTACTACACTCTTTTGTCGCCTTTATGAGAAAACGTTGGCTATTGAAGTAATCGAAGAAAAAAAGTTGCTCCTTCACCTTTTTTTCACTTTGTGAGGGGTAAAATAAGGCGGGTTGAAAGAATTATGAAAGAACGGAATGAACTGTAGCTGACGACTACCATTCTGTTCGTTTTTCCTACTTCACATTGCGTTGGTGCATACTGCATCGGTGTTTGTATGCATGCAGCTAGCTGGGTCTCGATTCACTCAAATTCAGAAACGTGACACACAGACTTCTCATCTTCAGCCGTGAATGCTCGAAGGCCTCCCGCTCCCCCCTGGCATGTTCATCAGTGCACCAAACTCATTTGCGTGACATCCGCCCGTCAACGCCGTCATCTTTCAGCGGTGCTTAATGCACCAGACTAGTAGTCAGTAGCATCGAGCTAGTATCCGTAAATGACGGAGATACATTATTGTTGCATACGGAAACTGCAGTACACTGCACGCGCTAGCACAACGCGAAAGACGAAGCACGTAACTGTAGAATAAAAAAAAGGTGGGCCAGTTGGTTAAGGTTCAGAATGATTTGAATGGGGCAGCGCTAGGACGAATACACGAACGAGAAAAGGAAGCACTTGTCGGGCATTTTCTCGTTCGTGTATTCGTCCTAACGCTGCCCTATTCAGTTTTATCACGTAAATGTGCTTGTTAGTAGATGAGAACGGAGAAAAAAAATGCCATAAGTGGAGATTCGCTCTCTTGTCGGACGAAATGTCGCGCGGTGTAGAAAAGAAAGCGTTAGCAATGTCAGCCACGAGGAAATGGCGAAAAAAATCTCCAGAGAACCTACTGTGTAGTATATAAAAAAAGTTAGTCGCAAAGGGTTGCGAAAAAACTACCCAAAAAGAAATTCAGTAGAGAGCATTGGCTAGGAATGGAGGGAATAAAAGACGTCTGCGAAGATCTTTGCTTTGTTTTTTTTCTGGGGCAGAGAGACGTGATAAATCGCTGTGTTTCTAGCAGGACCTCCTAGGTAACCCACAGCTTGGCTGTGACCCAGCCTTGCATGACATAGTGAAAGCTGCACTAATTATTCGAGCACAACGTTTTGTGTCATGCGAGCAAAACTGCAGCCGAAATAATACATTGATGTTCTCATGCCTTTATAAAAACACATCCGACTAGTGTTTAATCAGAGGCAGATGTTTACGCTTCCACTTTTTCAGACTTTTGCTGTCGTCGTCGCAACGTGAAGGTTGACGTATAGATCTATTTGTACGGGTGGGCTGTGTAGTGATTCTTGCATTGAATTCTATGTATGACTCATTAGAACAGCCTAAATAGAGATTTCTTTTCAATACTGAAAGTCCTCGGCTTCATCGTAACGCACGACTCGTCAGCATGAAAACCTGACCGAGTGCAGCATTTTGGAGTAACGACCAACAGAAGTGGAGCGGGCGAAGCGCGAAAGCCCTCCACACTGACCTGGCAATCTCACTTGTTAACGACGTAGCAATTAAATTAATGACTGCCGCAAATGAACGAACTCAGGCTCGCACAGTAGGTTGTAAACTTATGCTCAGTCTGACAGCATTCGTCGAAAGTGCAGATCATTACGTAGAATTCCCGCATGGGCAAACACTGCTCCCCCTCGTTGACAAGTCCTGGTAGCATGAGAATGTGAAGCGGGCCGTACGATGCAGGAACAAAACATAGAACAGAGTGAGAAGTGCGAGAGAGAGAGAGAGAGAGAATAGTGGTGTCGAAAAATGCATACATGCTTATGATTGTGCCAGGCTCACAAAAACCATTAAGAATGATTGCATGAACCATTTACAACTATCTCTCTTTCGCACCTCTGCGCCAACTCTCTTTTACACACGAAAAAGTCCGGACCATATTGCACCATCCGTTTCGCAATTCCCTAAAAGGGTATTCGAAAGTGGGAAGGGGGAATAGAAGGGCTGTACAGGAACAAAAAGAAATAGGGATCAAATACAAAGAAAAAACAGACGCACACTCATCCCACTGCTTGCTTGGTTGGCGTAAACAATGCTGGAGGAAAGGTGTGCATGGTCGCTGTAATACAGCAGAGCACGATTGGTCGTTAAGTGAAAACGGATGGTACGCGAACGTGCACTGATCCTCATCATGATGAAATGATTGGCTAGATTTCGCCACCCTTTTTCGGGCTCTATCGTAGAGCGGTTCTTTGAAGAGAGGTGCGCTCTGCGTAGGATCGCCAAAACACCCAGTGCCAACCAATATGAATATTCCCTGAATGGAAACATGGCGATGCCATAATTGGGGTGGCGGACTAGCTACCGCATAATTATACGAATTCAAGCTCTTATAAATGTGGCTCCACTGAGGCTGGCGATGAAGTCGTAAGTGTCAACGAATGTGGTGAGCAGTCTGCAATGTAGCACATGGATTAATATAATTAGTGGCTGCTAGACAGAAAGCGTAAACGCTGCCAGACTGTTCCCGGATGGCTTCCCAACACTCCCTTATTTAGAATGCTATCGAAGAAAAACTGCAGACAAAGTGGAACCGTTCTCCAGAAAAAGAATTCCAGGTAATTTGTTATATGATCATGACGTCGTCGTGGTGGGACTGTGGCATCACGTAACAAGAGGGGATCTCATAGTGACGTCATCACACGACATCCTTGTTTGGTAAAACGTGAGCTGATCACAGAGACAGTGCAAAAACCAGACCAGGTGCCTCTGATCTTGGAGGCAACATGTAACAACGTAAGGTTCAGAAAGTTTTCAGAAGTGGCTGGGGAGGGGAGGGCAGGGCTAACAAGTTTATTGAAAAGAAAAAAAAAACATCCCTTGCCCCTTTGACTCGTCTGTGGCGAATACATAAGGAACTCAGTGAGTTTCGCGTGCAAAATTATGACGTTAGTTTTTCTCGCATATGAGTACCTTGGGAATCATTAATAATTTTCAACTGATGTAATTGTGACAGGCTGCACTACTAACAGTTTCATTTTAAAGTCCAGTAAGGACCTCACTATGCATTTTGTCATCATCATCATCATAACCATCAGCCTGACTACGCTTATTGAAGGGCAAATGTCCTCTTCGTCGTCCCACGATTCAACCTGGTTCTGTGCTATCTGCTGATACGTTAAACCTTTGACACGTTATGCACGTAATACCACGTTATGTATTTTATAGCGAGCTACAAAAAAGCAATGAGTTGGAAAAAAAGTAAATATTAGCCTTCGAAGAGACAGTTTGGCTACCTTGTTTTGAGGAAGACGTTAAGATCAATAAATTCAGATAGAAGGAGGCATAGCAAAACAAAAAAAGAGAGAGAAGTAGCTTATTTACAGCAGTGAACGCTTCTAGGCAGCTACGGTTATCTTACTTCAGATATGTTGCGCGCAAATGTATTCTTGAATAATTCATGACTTCATCACCAATTTATTCATGAGAGTTAAAACAATGACCGACCCTACAATAACACTGCGAAGAAAGGCTAAAGCGGTGGATTTTTGAAGGAAAAGAGATTAAAACAAAGAAACCAGGAAGGATAGCAGTAATATTGTTTATCCTTGAGGGCTTCTCAGAGACGAAATTTGAACAGTTTGCACCGTGGGCTGTCGCAATGAGCGTCACTGCATATGTTCATCACTTTCGTTTCGTGAAGATGTCTTTATTGCATAAATTCTACAGTTTGAAGAAAACAAATACACAGCTTATAAGTGACAATGATGTCTTCGCCTGAAGAGAACGTTTTCCTTTCCTCCGACAGCCGGTTGCCCCTGGCGAACCAAAACTAGTGTTGTTCTGACCATTCAAAGAAACGAATGAAGAAGTCGGTAAGCAAACGACGCAGATGGGATCTAACTGCTTCTATTGTAAGAATGCATTCAAGTGAAGCACTTGTTCAAGTACTAAAAAAAGTACAGAAGTACATGAAGTAAAAAAAAGTTGCTATGCTTTATTGTATCACTCTTTTATTTTTCTTTCAAGACGTTCTCTGCTAGATGTCCTGCTACTTCGTAAATGCACCTGATAGAGACTGCACTTATTGGTGAAGCGCTGTACAATACTTTTCAAGTTTTGATTATTTTTGTCGATTACTGGAAAATTACAAGAACTAAGTGTTACTTTTATGTTGTGTTAGCATTTGCAAAGTGCATTCAACGCTCAATGCGACCACTAGTCTGTCACTCTAAATACGTACTACCAATGTGTCTGACAAAAATAAAAATTCGCGGGCTGCGAAGGCTAAACATTGGAAGTTGCTATAAGCATCGCTTCTCGCCATACATTACGTAGGCAAATGTTACTTGTACTACTATAATGCACTCCTGCACAATGCATGAGGGTGTGTTTTGTCCCTCATGGAAACACACCCACGCGAGCTAAGCCACGCACTATTCCCAGTGTGAGCATATTCATTCACTCGTATGCGTGCGCCACACCCATCGCCCTACGAAAACCACAGGGGACGTGGGATACAAAGGTCTCGGTTGTATTTCTAGATTTTCTCAAGCCTCCAAATAGCTCACAAAGCCCATGTGCCTTGGGCACGGCGCTAGTGAAACACGCTTTCAACTCGGCAAGGTAAACAAACACGTAGGTTTCTTTCGTCAAGAGTGAAAAGTTATTATGGTGGTGGGCGACAAGCATTCGTTACATTGCTTTCCACTTAGCATTTGTTGTCGCTAGGGAGACCTTGGTTTTTGTCGATTGGGAGAGGATGACGTCAACAATTGTTCCAGGTTAAAAAAGAATAGTGCAGCTTGCAAGAAATTGCGCGAACCTGAGTCACAAAAGAGCTCCTGGGCACCTGGTGGTTCTAGCTTTCTTAGACTTTCACTCTCTCACCTTTCTCTTTTCCATCACTTGCTATAATAAACTACGCACGCTTATTAGAGGTCACATACTTGAGGTTCTTTTGTTAACGATCTTTATAGAGTGCGTGGGTGAGGACTGAGCGTATTGCGCTTTGTGATGATAATAATGTTCCATCTACGGCACACTGGGAAACAACTAGCATTACAGCTCGGTCATAAGGAGAAATTTTGGCAGATTCCACGCATTGTGGAAAATCAATTTTATGCAAGGTAGCTTGCGAGAACTGCTTACGCTACATTTTAAGCCAAATCATCTTAAATTAGATGACGTGCTTGGGTAATTCAATAATGCGCATATAGTGGACTTACTATGCCCGCTGCCAGCACTGACACTTCAAGCGTAGCTGATTGTATGACGTAACAGCGTTGCTCATTTTGCTAAACCACCACTGGCTATACATAAGTGACTAATTGATGCGTTAACAAAACAAGGTGTACTGATGCGCTTGAAATGGTTACACCGGAAAGGATAAATCAGGTCAAACAGTTGTTGAACAAGCTATTGAATTGTGCTGAACGATAAACATGAAAGCTTGCATGGCAGCTGTTCGACGTTTATCTCCCTTCAAGGTCCAACGCAACCGCTAAAGGCATTTTCTCACTTATCTGAATTATCATCTCAGCAAGCTGATATGTTGCTCGACTCGTAAGCGGTGGCATGTGATGAGGCGAGTGTCGTCAACCAATGCCATGAAAAAAAAGTTAACTCTGTTTCGGCATTTCATTAAACACAGCTGCTGTTTCGCGCAAGTGAGACCTTGAGTTATGAGACACATAGGTACGAAGAAATTACTTCATACTAGAATTTGCACATTCCTAATTAAATTGAACAATTTTGCTCTTATCTTTTCGCTTGGACCTAGAATAAAATCGAAAATGAAGTCAACCGTTTTATAGCAATGACCCTTCAACCTGCTTGAAAAATTGGTGGATATTTCAGCGGATGGGAACCAGAAAAAAAAAGCATTAACACTAAGGCAGCACTGCAAAGTTTACAAAGAGGGCAGACAGCACTGACACAGACGAAGCGCATATGCTCCTACAACAATAGGCCCCTACACTTTCGAGACAAAAAAAAGTAAACCATGCTTGGAACGTTTTCCGGCTCAGTATTTATTCATCTCGTAGTCTTTTCGATGCACTATAATGTGTAATTTCTGTGAATTCGCGCTGGCCTGTGTAACATGGTTTGGTCCTGCCAATCTAACATAAGCATCGCGATAATTACGCAGCTGACATGGTAGGGGTGGGAGGAGGCTTTGTCGAGCCTGGCTCAAGACGATCAGCGAAGCCTTGTGGAGCGAATGCGGGTGCCGACCCGGATCAACGAAATCATGGAATGTGGACCCTAGTAATCATCTCTAGCACAGCTTCCTGCATACAGTACATATTCTGCATTGAACGTTTAAATAATTTATTCATATATTATGGTTGCGTGTGTGCTTTAGGCTTGCGGTAGCATTTTCTCATAGGAAAATTGACGAACGTCCATTTTTAACGAAAGAAAAAAGGGCTAACATGGGTGACCATTGTTGCTGCGTGACATAAACACTTACCGAATAAAGCAAACTGTAGTGAAGCCGTTTCCGGGCTTTTGTTACTAATACCAAAGTTGGTCACAGCACTCGGGTGTGCTACCCAATACTTCCAAGCATTTTGACAAAACGCCGCCTGACATGTCTATGGTGCTGTTGGTAGCCGTGCTCCGTGGTGATCATCGAAACGTCAAGAATCAACAAGCCGCGATAACACAGAATAACCGAAGCCTATGTAACCTGGGAGTGGAAATTCCAGGAAAGCAAACGTGTCAAGTAGTTGGCGGCTCATCGCCTCCGTCGCATCTACACATCGAGAGTACAAATAGCAAGCAAACAGCGAAATTTTACTTCACAACTGGAAGCAGTAGCAACGTGGACAGCTATATGGCAAGAAATTAGATGTTTTAAAAATATTGTTAACTTTTTGCCTGATTTCGATAACCACGCACATTTGTTGAGTCTTCACGGCTTACCGATGGTGCGTTCGAGAAGAAGTAAATGCCAACCAGAAAGAACGGGCCTGCAGGTTTATTTTATTAGCAGAACAGTGCACTTTCAATAGAAACCACAACAATTTGCAGTCGAAAAAATTACTAAACAATTACTAATTAGCACAATAGCTCAACGGGCTGTTAGAGGAAATCTAATCAATAAAAACTACAGCTCTGCAAGGATTCCTCTCACCTAACACAGCGAAGCATTTTTTTTTTCGTTTAGCCCCCTTCATTTACCATCCTTAAAAACGAGGGCCCGAATCGGCGCAAGAAGTCTGCCTTCACTGGAGTCTTTATCTACCCATTCTTTTCTAGGTTCCCTCAAATGTCACGCTTGGCCCCACCGTGGTGGTCTAGTGGCCAAGGTACTCGGCTGCTGACCCACAGGACGCGGGATCGAATCCCGGCTGTGGCAGCTGCATTTCCGATGGCGACGGAAATGCTGTAGGCCCATGTGCTCAGATTTGGGTGCACGTTAAGAACCCCAGGTAGTCGAAATTTCCGGAGCCCTCCACTACGGCTTCTCTCATAATCATATCGTGGTTTTTGGGACGTTAAAGCCCACACATCAAGTATCACGCCTGCAAACAAGAAAGAGAATAACCGACGGAAGACATGCGCGACGCCCCTGCATGAAAGCGAGTGATGCCTCACGCACCCGACAACGTACCGCACCAAGCACACGCCCACAAAGCAGATATCTTGGATATGCGAGCTATTTTCGGCTGTCGATTGAATGAAAGCGGACAGCCAGCTAGCCCAAGTCGCGCTTCAATCTTACGTGCAGTGCGTGTTTTTTCGTCTGTGGCCATATAGGTTTTCGGCTGCTCGTCGTCTAACTTACGTGACGAATGCGAATTATGTGTTAAAACAGTTTGATTTCGCAATCCTGCCTAAGCGTTTCGACTGACGGGCACGCCGTCCAGTACTATTTAGACCACCAGAGCATCGCATCTGTTGTACATCATCTGTGTTGCAAGCTGAAGTGACCGCCGCGTGTGACGTGGCATGAAATGCCGCCACATTCTAGCACGACCGTAACGTTACTTCTGCCACATTGTGAGTGCTTAAGCGCTGTTGCATTCCAGAAGTTTTCGTATTCAAACAAAAGACATGATTGGTACGCTGAGCCCAAGTGCATCGCAGACTCTGCACCGGTAAGTGCCTTGCTTTCTAAAGATGCAGGTAAAAAAATGCAGGTAAGTTAATCAGGCACAAGTAACCTTTCTGCTACGTGACTCTCAGGTAAGAAATCAAGTGTCGGAACGAGCACAAAAACCACAACCAATAAAATGGCCCCGTATCTGCATCCTTCACTGCAATTGTCGTCAAAAGACGATAGTCTTGCGTCTGGAGAGAGTGAACAAAGCGTTTATTTGATGTACTGCGCGAGAAAATCGGTGAATTGTATTCCGGAGGCACTGCGTTAGAGTGTCTCGATCCGTGCAGCGAAGGCGAATGAGCGCATCGACGCACGTTGAGCGCTATCTGGCAGTTATCTTCGAAAACGAAGGCTGCACGACGTGGCACGACGTGGCATCCACAAATATAGACGATTTTACGTAAAATACGAGGTTGCAGCCACATTGGGCTACTAAACGAATGCCTTCTTAGTTTCGTTTATCGTGACGGGAATCGACAAGGTCATCAAACGTCGAATGCACAAATCGAACCGTTTTCATGTGTATATGCGTCTACCGCACCGCTGTTTATTAAGGTGTTACACAAAATGGCGTGGCTGAAACTCGACATGGAAGATCCGAAATGCCATTCACAAAATTTACTATATGCAGGGATGAGAACGAATTTCACTACACAGTGGATGTTTATGACAACTGAAATCGCCGACAACTACTGAGAACCATTCGGTACATTACAGGGCCACTGGTCTTGTGGTGGTTTCTGTGGTGTGGAAGTTATTTTACAGTTTTTTTCTTTAGTGTCTCTTAAAACACACGCATAAAAAGAAAATTAGTAAGAATGTTTCTAATTGCACAACAAGAATGTAAGAAATGAAAGTACAGAAAGTGTACTTGTTCATACTTCTTTTTTAATGCCGTAGAAGCAGTATCTTGAGAAACACGCCGGCATGCACGTTTTACAAGACCATAGAGAGGTGGTAATCGCCTCATTTATTTTTCAAAGCACTTGAAAGCTGACGTTCTCGCGATTCTTTATGTATATGGCCTAGTTTACCAGGCCAATGCTTCGATAAAAAGATTTAAATACGATGCAGAACACGCAATAAACCTTGTAATGCATGATGCCAGCTACACCTAAAGATATTGGAACATGGTTGTGCAATCAACCCCCGTCGGCTTCGAATAAGCTATATCAAGTCATTCGCCAAAAGAACAAAGTCTTGCCCTCCAAAAAACAGATTGATGCAAGTTGCGTAATATTAGCGTGTTGTTGCAAGAACATCGCATTTTTCAGATTTATTTTTTATTTTCGAGGTTCCCGAAAACGTTAACCTGCTTGTGACGAAGTTAGCACCAGCGAGGGCTTTAAAGCCAGCAATAAGTCATAGTTTTAGACTTGACCGAAAGTACTTTTGAAGAAAAAACAAAACCAAACTGCAACGCATGTACAAAAATAAAGGTTGTGCTGCAGCACGGAAGACATGAGCCGACCAATTAAGAATGTGTCCGAGCGAAGAGTATAGTGTCTAGGAACGCGGCTGTAAAGATGGGCAACTCACTGGACAGGTATTCCTGCGTAGCATCTGGCTACAGTGAGAAATTTCAGTATCTTTGAATTCTTATTGTACAGAGTGCTTTCATTCCTAACAGTGCTTTCACTTTTGCGATAGCAGTTTCTTGAACGTATTTCCTTGTTCCTTCAGTTACGCTTTATTACTCAAGCCAGCGCTTCGTACGCTTAATTGGCCAGCTTAATTAACTTCTTCCATACAGGGCTCTCTGCTACGTACACTTCACGACAAGACGAGGCTGGCGCATCGAACAGCTGGCAACGTCCTGATATGTCTCTTGCCACGCCTCTGCTTTCACACTGGCTGGCTTCCTCTCGTTCAAATGAGTTTGCACGCACATGCAGTCCCAGTCTTAAACTGCCACCTGAGCCTTCATACTCTCACGCTCTCTCACCACGGCCGCTATAAATTAAAAAAAATAACTAGAAATGAAAGCTGCCAGATATTCGTGAAGATATCCACACGTTATTCACTCGCACTGGGTGGACCTATTCGCGATAGCCTCGTTGGCCGGTACGTCACGCTATGAAGATGAAAATTTGATCCTCGAGTTTCAAGAACCAGCGTTTCATTTATTACGATCGACAAATTCCGCAAATATGGGTCGGCGAAATTTTCGGGTTTTTGAATTCATACGAAATACGCTTCTAAATCTTGAGAAAGTATTCTTGTTGACGTTGTCTTCAAAACCAATATAGATGGTTTGCAGGATTCATTAATTCGAGGGCAATTTGTGCAAGAAGTACAATTAAAACTCTTATGGCTATCAGAAATAGCGAAAGTTTTGCGACAAGCTTAATCGTAACACCTAGAGACACATAATTTATTATTGGTTGCGCCGGGAATGTGGATGTGACACTTGAATGGCGAGAACAATTTGAAAAGTTGAAGGTGTCTGTGAGGAAAAAACAATTATGCGCAGTACAAACAAAATTTACGCCTCAAACAGATTGGTCGACGTTTTGAGTAGGTGGCCATGTCTGCGTCAAAGACACTTTGTCATCCTACTCGGATGGGGTGTAATTTTTTGACACGTCACGTGGTATTGAGAGTGGCACTTCCGGTGCTCTAAGGAAAACTTGAAAATGTGTTCCCAACGCTAAAGCTCTCTTTTTTTAACTCTGTCCTGTCGTCGCATGTTGATCTGGGTTTAGAACAACGTTACTCTTCTCCGTGAATATCTTATCTGCCTTTGTGTATATTCTACACACATATTCATGCTGTCAATCAAGTAAGGCAACCAAAATTATCAAAGGCATAAATTCACCATCCAATAATGCGTTAAACACACCAGTCGGCTTTATTAGCTGCGATCTGTTAAATTCGCTTTTCCGAAAAACTCTGCTACATCACCTATAGCTTCTCGTTCTTTAACCCGTTTTATACTCAAAGGTATGAAAAGAGTTCGAATATAACGAAGAAGTGTGAAAAATTTTAGGCGTTACAACACACACGCAGCAAGTCAACAATAAGCTGAGCAAAGTGGCATTCAGCATTGTTCACCATTCCCGTGGAATAGAAACTGGCAGCCTAGCGTGACCCTGCCGTTTATATCTGCACACAAACACCTGAAAAGACTGCCTCACTTTGTTGGCTCAATGTTTTTGAAACCTGGCTCTAATGCTCGTATTCTGTGGCCTAGAGCAGTATTCGCTAGCTCAGAGAAAAAGTAAGTGCTTCGTCAAAGTTAAAGTGGTGCAAAAACTCCCCACACACTTTCATGTGACCTTTGAAACCCTCGAAAGGAACTTTGCATGGTTGTTGACTGAAGATATTTTTTTGCAAAGCGTAGACGAAAATCGTGTGCCAGATTTGCCCAGAATCTT
The DNA here is from genome assembly GCF_013339725.1 of Rhipicephalus microplus. NCBI lineage: Eukaryota > Metazoa > Arthropoda > Arachnida > Ixodida > Ixodidae > Rhipicephalus > Rhipicephalus microplus. The sequence goes on along the minus strand of NC_051170.1, from coordinate 42,901,146 downwards.
TCGCCTAAGTGATCTGAATGTACGGCGGTGTGTCTGCTGCAACGCACAAAAAGCCGAGGTTAAATATTGGCACAATAGCAAACTGCGCCCATTGCTACGAACACAATTGCGTAGCCCTTGGAAAAGAAACGAAAGGATGAACACACACTTGTAGCAACTCTTTATCATGTATTTATTTTCTTCTGTTTTCCTGATTCCGATCCTTTTTTCTCTTCTCGTATACTCTCAATATACCGTGGCTTACACGAGGAGGTACCACAGTGTTCAAAGGATTCGCGTCACTACGCAATTTCTTTGCCCACTGGGCTCCGTAGAATCACTGCACCGTTGTAAGGCCAAGAAAAAACAACGCCCTGTTACCGTAAAGCGAAGACAAAAATGTTTAATATGCTAGTAAGAGTTGAAATACAGTCATGGCAATTTTATCCAGTAAAATGACGTAGCGGACGGGTGAGGCTACATCCTTAGAATACTTATTCAAAAAAACGCTCACTTTCTCTCCATTTCTCTCTCTCTCTCTCTCTCTCTCCCTCTCTCTCTCTCTCTGTGGGCTTGAAGGGGGGAGGCGTGAGGCTTGAAACGTAAAGCTTCAGTTTTAGTATGTGCACGCACAACGTCTCAATTGAACCTCGACTTTACCAAGGTATTCAAGTTATTTTAATTGAGTGTCAAAAAAAATCCCAAGCTTTCTGATCGTTGCTTTTCCGTGTCGTTCGTTGACAAATTTCCAATATGACTTTTTCACGAACTTACTGTCTGAACAGTAAAAGAAAACCATGTTCGTCGCCTCTTCAGTGTGTTGAAGAGGCTTCTATTTTTCATTTAAATTTCAGTCAACCACATATAGTGTCACGCGCTAGGGACGCGCTAGGGACGCGCTAGGGACGCGCGAGGGACGCTAGGGACAGGAACAACGTTAGCAAGACACGAATGTGTATCCTGATCGAAAGATTAACGCTCCACGCCTTTGCCTTCTTCGCCTTTTTTGGCTGGTCATGCTCGACCGACTCAGACTACCAGGTGACAATATAACAAGCGCCATAAGAGCTCCTAACAGAAATGCCCCGTAATATGAACGCCCAAGCACTGGGGCGCCATTTGCGTTCTTTCTACTGCTCACCCGCTGATTCTGATTCCACTTAATTCCAACAATTTTACAGTCTCCTCCAAGCTATGATTAACGATCTTTCACTGTACTTGCGCGAATAGCTGTGCGCCCGTTTTCTGTTATACAGGCCTTTAAGCAATCCACGAAATGCATAAATACCTCCTTCACTAACCATGCATGGCAATGAACGCAACACATAAACCAAACAGCATTGACAAACTTTAGGATGACTGCCAGTTGGGCGTGTTGGTAAAGAATCATGATGAAACAAGAAAGGAACTGGAGAATCGAACAGATGTAGCATAAAGCATGGCAGGAGGTACGTTGAGTGCAGAAAAGATGTTGCATACGGAACTCCTTTCACATGTGGAAAGGAATACGTTGGTCAGACGGGTCGGTGCATGAATGTGCGCCTTCGTGAACATGAGAGTTCACTAAAGGGGGCCTCTTACTCATACTTAGCGATGCACTGCAAGGAGTGCACCTGCCAACCGAAATTTTCCGACACACGGATAATTGACAGGCACAACAAGCGGACGAGGAGAGAAATAATGGAAGCGTATAGAATAAGAAAAAGAGGGGACAGTTGCGTCAGCCAAGCGCCAGTTCTACTAACAGATGCGGAATTTGCTTTTTTGGACGTCACATAACCCAGTGTTTTACTCTGGGTTACGTTTTTTTTGTTTTTTTGTTTCTTTGTTTTTCGTTTTTTGTTGTTTTTTCCGCATTTTCTTTTTTTATTTCTTGACACGTGTTTGTTTCCGGTTTTGGGCACGTGCATATTTTGTTATATCACGTTGTTGATGATGACAGGGGAAATTGGGAATGACGTACATGCGTGTGATGTATTTATTAGTGTTCACTTCGAAATAAAATTGTCAGTTGCTAGTAAGCGCTTGTCTGTGTACCTCTCTGAGTGTGTGTATTTTTGCGCTTGTTTCATCATGAATGACAAACTTGTGTCATTGCAAATTTTCTAAATTTAAAGATGCACTAATAGTCAAATCTATTTTCATCGGGTGAGATTGCATAGCCAGTACTAGTCAGCAAATAAAATAGTTATCTTCTACTTCATAGATGCTTCAAAACACTCCTAATGAACCCGTAATTGCCTATTCAAAAACGTTTCACATCAATAAGGTATTTCGAAAATTGTTTCATGTTACGTTGATACTAACAATAGCTTTCCTTCAACTCTGTGCGCCAGCAACGTCATGCTTGGTAGAAGAGAACCAGCTGTGGCGGCTAAGCTGCTTTCGCATTCGGCTTCAGAGAACGAGGTCCCGAGATCGAAAATCATCATCAGAACTTCGACGAGCTTGAAAGGACAAAAGCCAGTTTGAGAACCAAAAATGACCAATATCAACTTGATGTTTTGATGTGCTTCATGGCCATACCAAGTTTTATTGACGCAGGAAATATTTTTACATAGTTTGGATGGGTTAATGGGATGTTCAACCTGTGAAATGCCCACTGGAAGCTGTTATTACAATATCAGGTTTACGTATAGTCGGACCGACACCTGTGGCAGAAACCTCAAATTTTGCGTAAAAACTTAGTGTTTACACAAGACAACCAGAAAAATAAAGTCGTCTTCACTTTCTTCTCAGTCGACGAATGGACCTTCCCCTGCCTCTGCCTGGAAGCTTTCTGTTTGTAACGTAGCATTTTACTGCCTTCAGAACAGGAGGTGTTGAGCGATTTCTGCACCTCGTTTTGCAATGTCTCCACTATCGGACCACCATTCACGAACCGGCCATCTCGTGTGATGACGTGATGTACACTTTCGGTACTTGACCTCATGACGACGTCATGACTCGTGGAGATGTGTTACGCCGTAATCGCGTGATAGGCCGACGCCATCCTATTACTACTTTTTGCGTTGGACTGTGAATTTTCGCGCTCAATGAGGCATGTAAAGTGTATGCCTTATGCTCACGTTGAGACCACAGGAGCGGTCACCGTATGTCTTACTCGCACGCGGATCAATCTAAGCGGGATAGATACGCCTCGATTGGTATAGATCATGGTACAACTCGTCCGAGAAGTCTGTATGCTCAGAGTAAACAGGAACAACGCCGTCATCTTTCACTCCCTTTCGCAAACAGTCTCGAAGGTGGCGCTGCAGAAAGGATAGAGATCCCATCACGAATGTGGGGGAGCTCGCCTCCATGCTTGCGTATCTACAAGGTGAAATTCTGAGGATCCAATCTGAATGATCAAAATTGCATCTTTTGAGGACACTAAGCCATGACTGGAAAAGCCGAGCAAATTGTAGTTCCTACTGTGCAAAAGTTTTCCGCCTGGAGATGCGAGAGCACGCGCAGAGCACGGCTTACGAATAGGCGTTGTGAAGAGTGTGCTCATCTGTATGCACATTGTCAATGGACTCTTTTCTTGCGTTTTGTGATTTTCTTCGCGTGCAATCGCACACGCGCAGAGAATACCTTCTCGGAGAACCCAGGTGGGAAACGAAAGTGTGAATGAGTTTTATTTTCTGCTGCGCTAATGGGATTGAAAAAGATTGTTCACAATAGAGTAATATCTATACACTTTACCTTGAATAGAATTTTAACTGAGACGCAATTGAAGTAGCTCTGTATAGGGGTCACAGCGTTTAAGCTGCGCTCTTGCGCTTGGTATGCGCAATCTCTCGATGACATACAAATGCACATAGACCTTTGACTTAATTTTTTTTTGCTGACTAGGTGTTTCCAGTTTTTTTTTAATATGAACTTCACTGCGTTTTCACCGAACCAATCTTCTTTGTGCTTCAAAGGACCATCTCAGCCCGTCCATCGATGCTGAAGCTAATTCAAGCCATGATCACCTCGGCGCCGCTGGGAGTCACGGATAGCCGTAAAAAGAAGGGAGAATGGCTCGGATGACAGGGAAGGCACAAGGGAAAGAGGGTGCTTACGCCACTGCAGTTCACTTAGAAAGCGCTTTTTAGAACCACGCAGCACTGTTTAAACGAGAAGTACGCACTTACTATATTGTGCTTACAGTAATGCCTCATTTAATGACGCTTCTGTACGTACATATGTGCGCTGAACATAAAGTCGACTTCAAGACGCTGCTTTACTCTTCTTTTAGTTAGTATCGAGTCCGCCAGTAAACCGCACCTCATAATTTCTGAAAAGACATATATTCTTTTTTTGACAAATAGGTTAAGTATAGGTTATCGGCTAGAGTAAAATACTGTGCTAATGCACAGGTAATCATTTAAACATATACATGCTGCTGATTCATTCTTAGTGCTGGAGTTAGTTACTATTAAGCTGTAATTCATCTTGCTTTTACGGTTCTATTCTATGCAGAGTTGTTGTACCAAGAACTCACATACCAATCGGCTTCATAAATTCATTTAAAGAGAACATTTACGGCACTCGCACAAACCTTATGTAATGAAGAAATAACTATTTTCTTGGAGATTGAGAGTTTTTTGAGAAAGCTACCACATTTATTTTTACTTATTTTTTGGTGGTCGGGACAACGATTGTACCAGCGATGGGGTTGGTGATGGCTCGCCTTAAATTTCAGACGTTTTACCAAACAAGAAAAGCGAAACTGTCATTTAGGAAAAAACCTACAAAGTCACTTCTGTTCTTTCTTCAAATGCGCTTTATGTTCTCACATAACGCGCGCACGATAACCTGCGTGTATCTGTTTGTATATCGAAAGTGGAATAACATACACTTAAACAAGGAAGGAGGAAGCAAGGCGATGCCATGGTACTTGGTGAACTTCCAGCGTAATCTGCAAATCGAGGCCGTAGTCTAAGAGTGTGTGGCTGTCAGCCAGCTTTATAAGAAGTCTGCGAAAGATGTCAGTTTCGAGATTAGGTCAAATTACACTGCCTTACCTAATTTAATGTAATGACACCAAGCATAGTATTTGCATTTTGTTTTTCGAAACGGGCGCTGTGGATCGAATCCAACTACGAAGAACAAGAAAAGAAGAGCTTCGTTCTTTGTAACATCCTCGAGGTGCTGCCCGTTACGGCTCTGCAAGGCTGCATGGTGTTAGTAAAATAAAAAATGGAGTGTAAGTACTTTCGCCGCCTCTCCGCCTCTCTCCAATGCCTCATTTTAGTGTTTCCTGCTGTGCGGCCCAGAATATATGCGCGTAAAAGTCCACGTGCTACGTGATCGATGACTGCGTCCCGTCGTTCGCTCGGCTAAGGCCACTTCTTCCGCCGGTGGTCACGGAAGCGCCGTAAAGCCACCCTCGCGTCGCTGCCCCCGACATTAGCCGGCGGGTGTCGGTGTCGTCTCTCCCACGGGATGCCACATCGGTGCATGTCTTACGCGTGCGGCGCGCGTGCGTGCAGCCACGTTATTGCGTGTACCGCGTGGATCTACAAACCTCTACGGCTTACGAGTCTTCGTGTGAGAGTGGATATTTGAGCCTGTAAACGTAGCTGCATAGTGTTTGCTAGGGCATTGGCCTCTGTGGCCACGTTTTCTTAAAAAAAAACCTGGACAAAAAGAAAAACAAGTGGAGCAACTGATTTACAGGAAGTGCTCAGGATGATTTCAGAAATAGAATTACCGCAGTACTTTGTAAAAATAACTATCTCAAACTTTATTATCATCAAGCAATAAAGAGAAAACGATCTTTGCTAATGAGCGTGCCAGCTAGTGTCCGTAGTCTTCATCGTAAACGTTTGCTCCAACCCACTTGGTATTATTGCCTTGGAGAACAGTTCACGCATTACTGCCTGTCACGCGTTTATTTCTATGATTTCTGATGTCTGTCTGCATTACACAATGAAAGCGATGCTTTCTTGTGGGGTGTCTTGCGTATGACATGCAGGTCACATGCAAGCAATGGAACAGCACGCATAAGCATTCTTCTCATTACTTTAATCGTAATATTTTGACCCAGTGTGGCCTTCTTCTGGCACGTAACGTATTGAACAATAAAAAGTAAGAAAACATTAAAAAAACACAAACATAGACGAGACGCCTTGTTCTGATTGTTTAATTGGCCGAAATGTTTTTCTCTAGGGCTCGTTGTGCTTAGGCCTGTGACAAGCTCCACACTTGCGGATTATACAAACTGTTGCTCCCTACATTGGCCTATGCTCATGTCCCAACAGTTCCAAACACTCTAGATTTCTCAGTTGTTTGATGAATGTTCTTAATTTTTAGCTGCTAGGTGCAATGACATATATCCAATCGATCTCGCAGCTGGCGTATATCCTGATGGAATGCTGTTTAGGTGCTTGGCTATGACGTCTGAAAACGTAGCACGTGGTCTTCCGGAAGGTAGAAGGGCCAAGTGGTGGTCGGGGACACGGCTAGCATGTCGAATGTGCGCTCTGAGGCAATCCACAACTATATATGTCCTGACCGGATGGTCTTTGGCAAGCATGATTGTGGCATAAGTAGAAGCGCATCGGGGCAGTCCTAGGCAGATACGCAGTGCCTGACCCTGCAAACTCTCCAATGAATGAGTATTAGATTTGCAAGTGTTAGTCAGTACCGGCAAGCTGTAGCGCAATAGACCCAGAAATAGAGCCCTGTACAGCTGTAGCATGGAGGCCACAGAAGTTCCCCATGCTTTACCGCACAAGAATTTCATGATATGCACAATAGATAGCAATCTCTTCTTCAAGTACGCACAATGTGGGCTCCACGAAAGACTTTTGTTGATTATTATGCCCAGGAAACGATGCGTCCGTGCATATTTGACACTCTGCCCATTGATGTAAACAGGATATGGCGTCATTGGTTTGCGTGTAAATGCCATTAACGCGCACTTCACAGTTGATATATTTAGGCCTTGTTTCTGAAGGTAGGCTGTTGTGAGGGTTGCTGCCCGCTGTATTTGTGCACGCACCTGAGGGCGAGTAACTGCCACCCTCCAGAGGCAAATATCATCGGCGTATATGGATAGGCACACTGACTTTGGCAGAACCATCACCAGACCTATGAGGGCCACATTGAACAATGTGAGGCTTAAAACACCTCCCTGAGGTACTCCGCAGTAGGTGTAATGTTGGGCAGTTCTACCCTCATATGTTTGCACAAAGAAACCCCTACCAGTTATATAATCTTTTATCCATTGAAACATTCGTCCACCAATGCCTATTGCTGCGAGAGAAGTGAGGATGGCATCGTGAGCTACATTATCATATGCACCCTTCACGTCAAGAAAGAGTGCCACTGATATGCGCTTGCGACTTTTTTCGTGTCGAACAAATGTCGATAAACCAAGGACACAGTCAATGGACGAGCGGCCCCGACGAAAGCCTGCCATGCAAGAAGGGTAGTTGGTGTGTCGTTCCAAGTACCACTTGAGACGAAATAGAACCATTCTTTCCATCACTTTTCCGAGGCAGCTTGCGGGTGCCATAGGGCGATACGCTGTCAAGTCCAATGGTGATTTTCCCGATTTCAACAGTGGTATTAATTGACTAATTTTCCATTCTCGGGGAACACTGCCACTGAGCCAGGAGTTGTTGAAGCATGTTAAAAGTTCTTTTCTAGCTTTTTGTCCAAGGTGTCCTAACGCACTATAAGTAATACCATCAGAACCTGGCGATGACATGCGCTTAGAAGCGACTAACGCACCTTCCAGTTCTTCCATGGTGAACGGAATGTCCATTTCTGGTAATCGCGTCTAAGGAACGATCACGGCGTCGATGCTCTCGTTCATAATATTCCCGGCAACTCTCGTGCAAAATTCTTCAGTTACCTCGAGTTCTGTTTTTCCATGATGGAGTGCCAAAGCTTTAAAATGGTGCCGTTGTTGTGGAGAGGGGCGAAGACCACGAACTGTTCTCCAGATATATGACAGCGGTTTATGAGGGTCTAGAGATTCGCAGAATGCTTTCCAGCGTTCGCTCTCCAGTTTGTAAATGCGTCGTTGAATCTTTTTCTGGAGCCGCCTTGCTTCCCTCAGATCGTAAATTGATCTTGTGCGTCTGTATCGTCGTTCAGCACGCCTTCGTATAGCTCGTAATTTTTCCAGTTCGATGTCAAACTGTGTTACTTTAGACGAAAATGGTAATTTACATTTGGACGCTTGCATAGCTTCCACTATGGTATTTTCCAGGCTGCAGGCGAGGCCTTCTTGGCAAGCGTTCTCAACACGCGATGCAAACATCGACCAGTCAGTGCCAATTGCAACACCGGAAGAGAAATTCTTTATGATACCATCAAACGTCACGTAGGTGGGTATGTGATCACTCCCATGAGTCTCAATATCGCAAAACCACTTAACTTTGTGAGAGAAGCACCGTGACACCAATGTCAGGTTAAGGCAACTGCCATACGTGAGACCCCGCAGATATGTGGGGGTACCATCGTTCATGATGGAAAGGTCGTAATCGGAAGCAAATGTAACAATGTTCCGGTCCCTGGCATTCATCCTAGTGCTCTCCCAAAGCATGTGATGGGCGTTGAAGTCACCGGTGATAATCCAAGGCCCATCGGTTCTCATTAGGATGTCTTTTAATCTGTCGCAGTCAAATGCCGATGACGGAGATATATATCCACCAATAAGCGTGAACGAAACTGCATTCTTCTTCACACGAAGACACACGTACTGATTGTCGTCATTTGAACTTATTGGGTGCGAAAGATAAGTCAAGTCTGTGCGAATGTAAACAATTACTTTGCTTCGTTCTTCGCAAGCGGCTGAACAAAAAGCTTCATAACCGGACAATCTATCAGGCGTTAGTACGTTTGGTTCACATATGACAAGTATAGCGAATTGATTGGCCCGAACAAATTGGCGAAAGTCCAAGATACGGGACTTCATGCCTCTGGCATTCCACTGAAAAATCGACGCACTTTTAACTTCAGTGCGGAAGTGGAAATTTTGTTGAGCCATTGTGCTTATACGAAGTTAGCAAGAACTGGATTCAGTGCATCCAGTATTTGCAGTGCACTCTTAGCAGACGGAGATTGTATGCTGCTCAGTAGCGTGCGAATCGTGGCAATTAATGATTGCACAATTGCAGCCACTTGCCTGTCTTGGTTGGAAAGATCTCGAACCGGGGCGATTGCAGTCACTTGCCTGTCTTGGTTGGAAAGATCTCGAACCGGGAGCGCGGACTGGCCGTCATGAAGCTCCTTCGGTTCGCTTGATGCTGCTTCCCTTTGAAGTGCAGGCCACTCTGTCGCAGTTAGGGTATGCTCACTGGCTTTGTCCTTTACAGCCTTTCCCACGGCATGTGGTTTGGGAGGCAAAGGAGGTGGTACTGATGAGGGATCACGCAAACGTGTCGAGGAGGTAGCGGGCGTCCTCGAAGACCGACGTCGACGTGAACGACGCCTTGTAACTTTAGCTGCGGCTTCTCGATGAGATGAGTGATCGCGCACCATCTCCTTCAAGATGGCACTTTCCTTCTGAATCCGCGGGCAGTCCTTCGATGTGGCTTCATGGGATCCATTGCAATTAGAGCATTTCTTGACAGTTGCGACGCACTTATCCGCTTCATGGTGCTCGGCGCAGCGGTGGCATACCACCGAATTCTCGCAGACGCTGCTCACATGTCCAAGTTTCATGCATTTACGGCACTGGAGAAGCTTTGGAATGAAAGGCCGCACAGCATGTCTGTAGTACCCCACCTTCACATGAGAGGGGAGTGATGTGCTCTTAAACGCAATCTTCACACAGCGAGACTTGCCTAGCCGGGTGACATCAACAATTGGAGTATCAGTTGTTGACTTGACAAGAAGTTGTAAGTCCTTATTGGAAATAGCGACATCAATGTCGTAGATCACGCCGGTTACTACATCACATCCCAAGGGAACATGAGAGCGAACCTGGTTGCCGTCCAAGTCAGTTACACTGCGCAGAACGCCCAACGCACTTGCATGCAAAACGTCCACAGCCAGTATATTCTTTCTGGCGTTCACTTTTATGTCCGTGATCTCATTTGGCACGAGCGTTTCCAGAGACCTCGACACCGACTGTCTGTTAAGTCGTTTCATGCTGACGGTGGAAGTGCAGGCAGAAACAGGATGGTATAAGTGTTCGATTTTGGCGCTTCACTTGCAGTTTGAATAGTTGAGGATAAGGATGTCCTCATGTTCCTTCTCTTCGCCTTGCGGCTCAGCACAGGTTCGAAACCGTCATCTGAGAAGTCCTCAATGCTGAGATAGTAAGCATGAGTATCTTCACTGTCGCTGTCGCTCGCTTGTCCCATCCGCTTCCTGGAGGCGGTCGCCGCTGACGCCGCTGGTGCCGGCATGCGCCCGGGGTGGTCTACTTCCTTCCCCTCCAAGGGAGCAGCAGAAACTGATCAACAGACTTAAATTACAACTGAAATACGCCGGAGTTAGCAGAAGCAGCTCCTATTCAAAACACACTTCTTCGTCTTCCCGTTGAAACGAGAAGTACGCATTTACTATATTGTGTTTACAGTAATGCCTAATTTGATGACGCTTCTGTACGTACATATGTGTGCTGAACATAAAGTCGACTTCAATACGCTGCTTTACTCTCCTTTTGGTTAGTATCGAGTCCGCCAGTCAACCGCTCCTCATAATTAAAAAAAGACATATATTAATTTTTTGACGTATAAAGTTTGATATAAGTTATCAGCTAGAGTAAAATACTGTGCTAATGTACAGGTAAACAATTATACGTATACGTGCTGCTGATTGATTTCTTAGTGCTGGAGGTAGTTTTTTTTAAAGCTGTTTTTCATCTTGTTTTTACAATTATATTCTAAGTAGAGTTGTTCTACCAAGAACTCACATACCAATCGGCATCATAAACGCATTTAAACAGAACATTTACAGCACTGGCACAAATCTAAACATATGTCCTACTTAACGTAATGGATAGATAGTTATTTTCTTGGAGATTGAGAAATTTTCAAAAAGCTACTACAGTTATTTTTACTTAATTTTTTTTTGGTGGTTGGGACAACCATTGTACCAGTGATGGTGTTGGTGATGACTCGCCTTAAATTTCAGACGTTTTACTAAGCAAGCAAAGCGAAACTGTCACTTAGGAAAAACCCTATAAAGTCAATTCTGTTCTTTCTTCATATGCACTTTATGTTCTCACATAACGCGCGCACGATAACCTGCGTGTATCTGTTTGTATATCGAAAGTGGAATAACGTACACTTAGACAAGGATGGAGGAAGAAAGGCGATGCCATGGTACTTGGTGAACTTCCAGCGTCATCTGAAAATCGAGGCCGTAGTCTAAGAGTGTGTGGCTGTCAGCCAGCTATATAAGAAATCCGTGGAAGATATCAGTTTCGAGATTAGGTCAAATTACACTGCCTTACCTAATTTAATGTAATGACACCAAGCACAGGCTTTGCATTCTTTTTAACGAAGCGGGCACTGTGCACCGCATCTAACTACACAGAACAAGAAAAGAACAGCTTCGTTCTTTGTAACATCCTCAAGGTGCTGCCCCGTTACGGCTCCGCAATGCTGCGCGGTATTACTAAAATAAAAAATGCAGTGTAAGTACTTTCGCCGCCTCTCCGCCTCCCTCTATTGCCTCGTTTTAGTGTTTCCTGCTGTGCGGCCCAGAATATATGCGCGTAAAAGTCCACGTGCTACGTGATCGATGACTGCGTCCCGTCGTTCGCTCGGCTAAGGCCACTTCTTCCGCCGGCGGTCACGAAAGCGCCGTAAAGCCACCCTCGCGTCCCTGCCCCCGACATTAGCCGGCGGGTGTCGGTGTCGTCTCTATGGACTCCCATGGGGTGTCGCTTCGGTGCAAGTCTTACGCATGCGGTGCGCGTGCGTGCAGCCACGTTATTGCGTGTACCCCGTGGGTCCACAAACTTCTACGGCTTATGAGTCTTCGTGTGAGAGTGGATATTTGAGCCTGTAAGCGTAGCTGCATAGTGTTTGCTAGGGCATTGGCCTCTGTAGCCACATTTTCTTTATATAAAAAACCTGGACAAAAAGAAAAAAATGCGGAGCAACTTATTTAAAGCAAGCGCTCAGGATGATTTCAGAAATAGAATTATCACAGTACTTCATAAAAAACCATCTCAAACATTATTATCATTAATCAATAAAAAAAACGATCTTTGCTAATGAGCGTGCCAGCTAGTCTCGGTAGTCTTCATCGTAAACGTTTGCTCCAACCCACTTGGTATTATTGCCTTGGAGAACAGTTCACGCATAACTGCCTGTCACGCGTTTATTTATATGATTTCTGATGTCTGTCTGCATTACACAATGAAAGTGATGCTTTCTTGTGGGGTGTTTTGCGTGCAAGGTGTCTTGCGTTTGACATGCAGGTCACATGCAAGCAATAGAACAGCACGCATAAGCATTGTTCTCATTACTTTAATGGTAATATTTTGACACTGTGTGGCCTTCTTCTGGCACGTAACGTATTGAACAATAAAAAGTAAGAAAACATTAAAAAACGCAAACATAGATGTGACCCCTTGTTCTGATTGTTTAATTGGCCGAAATGTTTTTCTCTGGGGCTCGTTGTGCTTAGGACTGTCACAAGCTCCACACTTGCGGATTATACAAACTGTTGCTCCCTACATTGGCCTATGCTCATGTCCCAACAGTTCCAAACACTCTAGATTTCTCAGTTGTTTGATGAATGTCCTTAATTTTCAGCTGCCAGGTGCAATGACATATATCCAAATGATCTCGATAACCTAGAGAACGTTCGCATGCTTCGCGAGATTGCGCTGAGCATGTTGCACTAACACATGAACGATAGTGTTCGTGTTTCATCGGAGCAAGTGTACAAATATTCCTCGGAAAATATTCCAGCATACACCTGATACTTAACATATGGTTAAAGAAGCTGGCTGGCCAATGGCAGCAAGAACAATAATGAGAGATATTATCAATTTTGCCCCTGGTAAACAGTATACACCAATACCTTAAAACAGCAAGACTGTCACGTGTTTTGCATTGTAGCAACTAGATAGATAGATAGATAGATAGATAGATAGATAGATAGATAGATAGATAGATAGATAGATAGATAGATAGATAGATAGATAGATAGATAGATAGATAGATAGATAGATAGATAGATAGATAGATAGATAGATAGATAGATAGATAGATAGATAGATAGATAGATAGATAGATAGATAGATAGATAGATAGATAGATAGATAGATAGATAGATAGATAGATAGATAGATAGATAGATAGATAGATAGATAGATAGATAGATAGATAGATAGATGGATGGATGGATGGATGGATGGATGGGTGGATGGATGGATGGATGGATGGATGGATGGATGGATGGATGGATGGATGGATGGATGGGGACAAAAACGTGTATGCATTTTTCTGAAAAATAATTGCTCACTAACAAAGCTGATGAAGAAAGAAAACTACGTTGCAGAACAAAAAAAAACAGAAGCTCTCGTACAAAAATTCTGGGAAAGATCTTTGTGCCAACTGCTTGTGTCTACATTGATCTTACGCAGAAAGGACTGACATCAGTGATAACACTCCCAGATATGTTGAATCAGCGACAAGCACAGTCGTGTATAGTTCGGTCTCACCACCCTTTAACGTTTTTTTATAGCGCATGAGAATTTCTCATTTTCGTACTGATAAGAAACGCGGTTGGTCACGCCTTTTTTTTTAAGTATTCAAACTCACAGCTGGACTATCAACATCAAGGAACCCCCAACCAGGCCATATACAGGCATTCCAACTCTTCCATATTCTTTGCGTTTTATCCAAATTACCACTGCACGAATGCTTCGAAGTATTTTATTTGCTGTGGTTTTATTTCCTCTCTTGTATGCTGCAGAATTTGTATGGAGTTAACTGACAGTGGAAAACTGATAGAACAAAGAGAATGCTCTAACTAAAAGAAAGCAGCCCACAGTTCAGGCGAACTTTTACAGAACGGAAGTGGAGATGCGTGACTGTGAAGTCCGTATTCAGCTTTGCTCATTTCCGTCGGCTGGGTCCTGCATTCATCACTGAACGTATGGCCGGAACCACGCCCAAATAACCCTGCCGTAGTAGGGTGTGGGTACGAACCGGGAACGAAAGGGTGGTAGGAATCACAAGTAGTGGATTTGAGTAGTGGATTCAACAGACGATGTACGTAGCTGTCGAGGGAAGAGATAAAAAAAGAAAGAGAGAGAGAGATGAAAAAAAGCGGGTGACCAGGTTATCACCACATTGAAGCCACATGCTGTTTGACCAAACTTGAAAGTTTTGTGATGCGTTGCAGCGAGGCTGCGAGGGTCCAGAGAAAGGCTTAATTCACGCCTAGTTGGCCCAACAGGACGCCGTTTCATTTTTTTTTTCATTTTGAACACACCATCCTCCTCTACATAGTACAATGCCATAGCGACCAGAAGTTTGCGAAAACGGCAAATCCGATGTTTAAAACAGGCTGTGCCACCGTCCGATATCAGAGTCGCGACTTCTGTCATGCTGCTTTATACTGCTAGATGCACTCATATTTTTGTTAACTAGCTTGCTTCCTTGATTTTTTGTTTGGTTCCGTGTGTTATAGACGTATCCATGAGGGAAGAACAGACGAATTGCCAAACGAACAGAAGTGCTGAAAGCAAACATGTTAGAAAATCTGGGAAGGAGCGAAGCGTGTATAGAAGGGTGTTTGAGTTCAGCTAAGGTGCAACCCTGGTGGGGACGAAGTATACAGCTTTCGTCTTTTTCTTCTTTCTCTGCTTCACCGTGTGCTCCCGAACTGCAGGGTAATGTAGACAAGCATAAGCCGTTGAACTACGACATGTCTCACGCGTGGTCGCAGCAGGTTGTTTCTGCTGGGTCACAAGCGTAGGAGCACGCTTCTTGAGTGCTGGCGTGTGGCTTAACCTTCTCAGCCATCGAGGCGATGACACACGATGCGATTGGAAATGAGCACGTCATCGAGGTGCCGATGCGTACAACCAATGTCGATGTAATCGCGGAGAAAGGAAAAAAAAGAAAAAAGGGTGCATTACGTCACATGAGTGAAGCAAAGTGAAGCCCACCGTGTCGGTACAACACGTGATAAAAACGTCAGAGCGTGCATTAGGTTTCAGTACTGATTGATATGTGTGGTTTAACATCCCAAAACCACCATGTGATTATGAGAGACGCCGTAGTGTAGGGCTCCGGAAATTTTGACCACCTTGGGTTCTTTACCGTGCACCCAAATCTGAGTACACGGGCCTGCAACACTTCCGCCTCCATCGGAAATGCAGCCACCGCAGCCGGGATTCAATCCCGCGACCTGCGGGTGAGCAGCCGAGAACCTTAGTCACTAGACCACCACGACGGGGCTAGATTTCCGTACTACCGATAGTGTTCCGTTTTTAGGGGCGAAGCTCCTTAAGGCGGGGGCTGAGCGTCTCGTAGTAATGGTATGTAGCCCCCTCTCGTTAGTTCTTGAACCAGCCGTAGAGGGTGGTACTTGTACATATACTGACATACATATACGCTGAAAAATGCGAATGATACCATACTAGAGGACGTTACCTGTAGTGTGTGGCACTTTTTTTAACCTCCTGCTTGAGGCAGCAGGTCTGCGTCGAACCACACTCTGCGGTTAAAAGCTACCGGGCACCTTACCTCGAAGTCTCGGCAAGTCACGTTGCTTGCACGATCTTGCCGGAAAGGTCACGTGTTGGGCTGACACTGCTGGCTTCAAAAGGGATTGGCTTGCAAAGGCCGGCGGCTTGACGTCGTGCTCCCTCAATTTTTCTTCCACCATATTGCCAGTTCATAGACGAGGACGCCACGGGCAGTGTGTAAACAATTATGTGCGGGGCTGACCTAGCTCAGAGACGCTGAAGTAACTTCGGATAAGCATGAAGGTCATATTAGAAGTTTGTCTTGAAGGTTGTGATTGGAGCATCAGAGAAGATTTATCAGAGTCTTATGCACCCTACATATAGACGCCTCCGGCTTGACTAGTGACGCTCCCTCAGGTATTCGCGCTCGTAAGACATGCGTGAAAAGTAATAAAAACGGAAACCTAGTCACTGCAGCCTAAAAAGTCTTAGCACGCTTTGGCATTGATTGCTGGCCATGTCAATTTGTTGTATACTCTCAATAAATTTGTATGGTTGCTATAATAGCGCTTAATTCTATATTTTGGTATTTCTGCGAGCACGTTCTGCCACTACCAATACTGGCAATCAGCCGCTTCAAATGTACTTGTCGCGAAAACTACGCTCACCAGCAGCTCATCACTGGCATACTTAGCCTAACTATCGCTAAAATATTAAATCAAATCAAAGTACTGATTCTGAGATTGAGCCGCACCCTGGGGAGCTATGTGATTAAGCAGCACTATGACAGTATGGACTAACTTGCAGAGACTTCACGAAAGAACCACATCAGCTGAAATTCTCAAAGCCCGCTGCCAAACTCGAGCTGTTTTCTGTCGAAGGAGCTGCAGATTTTTTTTCTTTTTCTGTCTGCTCTACACAGGAGAACGCGAAAAACATGAAAATGGCAAGTGCATAGGAAAAATAGCGTACTCAGAATAGGAAGCAGGAGGTTTGGCTGTTTTGGTTAAGTGAGGCAAGGGAAAAGGAGACTCGTTTGGAAAGCACCATGT
Source organism: Rhipicephalus microplus (assembly GCF_013339725.1). Lineage (NCBI taxonomy): Eukaryota > Metazoa > Arthropoda > Arachnida > Ixodida > Ixodidae > Rhipicephalus > Rhipicephalus microplus. The sequence goes on along the minus strand of NC_051170.1, from coordinate 42,884,520 downwards.
CGTGAAGAGGATGCGAAAGACAGCGCAGTATGGTGTACTCGCCCCAGCGTCTGCATCAGTCACTTTTTTCCTCGTCTCTCCAGTTGGCTCTCTTGTGTCGATGCTCGAAGCAGCCGTTACGGTGCTGCCTTTGCGCTCTCCTTCCGTACAACGACGTTGTCGTTCGCCTTCCATTTAGGACTCGCTGAGTTTTACGACAGGCGGCAATCTAATACTCAACACCTTGCCAGCAGACTGTCTCAGACGGAAGTCGGCGACGCAACGAGCAGAGCCCTGCAAAGAAGAAAAAGAGGACAGTAGGTAGTAGGGCTCAGGGAAATGTAGGGAAACGCACTTCTTTCGGCACTGTTACTTTTTCGCTCGAGCGTAAACGTCCAGGGTGAAGATACACACTCAGTACCGGGGTGCAGAACCCCACTGGTTGAGGGCTGCCATCTGGAAATGGCGACGCTTCACCGCCTGCACAACAGTTCCTTTTATCCTCCTCTCCCTCCTCCGCGTGAATATCTAGCGAACGCGTAAAACCAGCCGTTCGCGGAGCGAGACGCCCCCGATGCTTCAGAGAAGGCGAGGCCTAAACCGCGTGACTCATTCGGACATGTGAATGTTCGGACCACCCCTGCGTATAACGTGAAGCGGGCGTGTGCGCGCGATGTGGGAGACGTCAAAGCAGGCGCGTTGTTTAGGGCGCCTTCCATCTTCAAGCAAACTATCCCTTCTGCTCCGCACTGCGCTTCTTCATGCCTCTATTCCCGCCCTCCTTTATGACGTCTGAACTCTACGCACCCCGTGTCTTTCGGGTTTTGGTTTGTTCCGGAGACCCCGAGTAAGTTGTTCCGCGATGTTTCGCCTTTTTTTGTTTATTGGCGTCGTGAGGTATGCAATTATGAACATGCCTACTTGTCGCTGCAAGAGTATAGTACAGCTAGCGATGTCGAGAAAACGTGTTAAAAAGGAGAAGGAACACTGCAAAGCAAAACACAAAAGTACCTTAGAAGGAACACGAAGTCAGCTGCGTAACTGATTTCAGTACGCCATGATATCTCAGGCGGAGCATTAGTAGGCCAGGTCTGCGTACAGTTGCCTTGCTTCTGGCAACATCAGCCCTCCCACTCTCACCACTACCACCTCAACGCTGTCTTTAACGCTGAGGTTCCCCCTTTGAAGCTATCCCTTCCAAGAGTTTGCCTTGCACAGTCTTCGCTGATTAATTTTAAACTGTTGACGTCTAGACGCGCCGAGACGGTGCATCTGCCACCGAAGATTATGCTACACGCATATTATCAGCGTGCAGAACTATGCGCGTGTGCATCCGACTAAGAGAACGTTCTCTCGCGGCTTGCTCTCTGAACTGAACCGCTCCGCTGTGCCACTACTTTTGTAAATGTATCCGTTAAATAGTCTATGGTGCAAGTGACACGTCAATCACGTACAAAATGTTTGAGTTGAATATTTATGACTGTAAAGTTCCGTGCATTAGGGGCGCGTTTAAAGCATTAACCAGGCTGACATGCTGACGGGCAAAGACTTCTGCGTTCTTTATTGTGCTCGCTTATAAGTCATACCAAGAGTAAGGAGGGGAACCTAAAGGGGAAGGGTACGGCTCGGGCCGAGTGCAAATGAGAGCGTGCGGTTGTAATATCAGATGACATATATCTTCTTCTTTTGAATGTACACATATTAGAATAGAAAAACAGTGTGATGCACGTAGTCACAGCCTTTGAAAACAAGAAAATATAGAGTACAGTTCAGGGCAGTCTGTCGAAAATTCAAGTCGTACTGCAGGCGTTGACGTGGTCTGATCTGGCGGGTGCATCTTCGTACCTATCTACTAGGGTCCGTCACCGCCACTGGTGGTGCATCACCTTCGCCTGTGGCGAGTTAATGTAGCCTGTGCCAAAGAAGCACTGACAGAAGACGACAGTTTTCTGTCAAGACTTCGTATGATCTTGCATACACCAGCTTGACCACTGTTGCTTTGAAGCTAAAAACTGTTTCTTAAGCCTAACAGTTTGTCCCTTGTCTAGTAGTGGCAGGTCCCGTTTAGGATGCTCCTTTAGAACACGTTTCCACACTTGCGTTGTCGGCTGGTCATTGAAACCTGGAAGTGTCGACCTTAATCATCTTCCTTGGAGCAGTTATCAGGATGATCGTACATCTTCTAAGGGTGTTGACCTGTAGCTGAATACACCCAGCCAGAAATCTTCTCGTGCTCGCTTTGTTTTCTTCAAAACTATTTTAGCTACCTACACGCCTTTCTCTGCTAGTCCGTTTGACCTTGGGAACTCCGGGTTCGAGGTGACATGTTTGAAGTCATACTTGCAAGGTGGCTGAAGTTGCAGCGGCTGAATTGAGGTCCGTTGTTTGTACACAACTAATATTGCAATATCAAACCTCGCAAATATGGCACCCAGCTTGTCGACAAGTGTCACTGATATGTCACGCAGCTGCTCCACTTTTGTTAAGTTGGAAACAGCGTCATACACGGAAAGATACGGCTTTGCTCCGTACTTGAATAGGTAAACGCCGACCCTAAACCATGTGTAATGGGGCGTCATTCTCATGAGGAGTCGTTCGTTAGGCGGAGCACAGGCATAACCCTTGCAAACAGCATACCCATGGACCATGTTTAAAATTTCCGCATAAGTGTTTTCAAAAAAAAAAAAAAAACAATCTTCTTGCCCTCGCTTCACACCTATTGATGTACATGTGGCCGTAGATTAGTCTCACCAATTCTCGTCTCATGAACACTGGTATAATCACTTTGGTGTCTTTGACTAAAAGGAATTTCACGACTGACAGTGCACTTGTAACAGGTTTCGACTCTCTATAAATCTTTCGCCTGCACAAATGGTCTACGTTACGGCGCGTAAATGGGATCTTTTCTTCTTTTTTATTTTAGCTGCTTAACGTGACATTTCTAAATACCCTCCGGAAATTTCGACCACCTGGGGTTCTTTAACGTGCACCCAAATCTGAGCACACGGGCCTACAACACATTGCTATAAAGAGAGACGACCGTTTTCCCTGCATGCATTTTCACATCGGCGTCAGTGTCCGCATCATCATGGTCCGGCTTCACAGCTGTAACTTGCGACAACATGTCCGCCAAGATGAGTTCTTTTTCTGGGATCTAGCATAGAGCATAGTTCTACTGGGGCAAACGTAGAAAAATCTTTGTACACGAGGTGGCATGTCGGTGGTTTGATTTTTATGCTATAGTTACCAAATGTCGACGATGGGTTTGAAGTATTATCAGTCGGCCATAGATGAAGTAATGAAACATTTGACATCAGAACGTCACTGCTAATGTTTGCTTTTCGATCAGTGAATAGCGCTGTTCCACGTCAGTCAGCACCCTCGATGCGTAGGCCACAGGACGCCATTCACTTCGTGATACTGCATGATTGATTGATTGATTGATTGATTGATTGATATGTGGGTTAACGTCCCAAAACCACCATATGATATGAGAGACGCCGTAGTGGAGGGCTCCGGAAATTTCGACCACCTGGGGTTCTATAACGTGCTATACTGCATGAAAGCCAAACCCAAGCTATGCACACATGCGTCTGACGTCACTTTTTTTTTTGAGAGTCCAAGATAGCTAGCAGTAACTGCTGGCTAAGGCTATTGCAGATACTCAGATACTAAAGCCTGGAACTTAGGGTCCTTGCAAATGCTGCATCATGTTTTTTTATTAGGCTGCGCAAAGAAGCTTTCCTCTGCGACAAGGAGGAGAGGTACTTAGAAAAATAATTGGCTACGCCCAAAAGACACGGCAATCGTGAAATCATATGCTGAATCCTCAAAGCATTTCGCTCACAAGTGCCGTAAGCTTCGCTTGGCAGGACGACCTCACTTACGTTGCATTAACATGACATTTTTTACAATACTTCTGCTCTCATGAGGTTCATCTTTAAAAACTTTAAGCTTAAAAATAAAATTTCATTCTTTGTAGTGGATATTGTTGGAATGAGTGGACATATTTAATTAACGTCTCGAGACAGAGTTCAAATGTGAACATTTCGTGTCATGTAGCTAAAACGATAGCCTGTTTTGCGAAAAAAAAGGGAACACTGCTACTGGAAGTATCAGTATACTTTCTCCCACTCCTGCTGTTCCCCTCCCACACAGAGTCTTTTGTGATACTTAGGTATTGAAAAAGCTAAAAGAGCCGTAAGTACATTTCTCTCCATCTGCAAGCAGATTACTGTGCAGCAGGCATGCCCAAAGCCGGATTCATTGATGCAAAATGATCGCCCATATTTCCGAGGACAATGCACTGAATTTTAATGCCGTAGATCAACCGCAGCAGCTTCTTAGCACGTAAAACCATTATTTTAAAAATAAGTTTCCAGCAAACAGAAAATAAACGTTAAAAGAGAAAATCTAGCTACTTCTTAAAGTTAAGCAACCATTTTTCGCCTACCAGATTTTTTCTGAAAAGAGGAAAAAAAAAAGACGTGTTTGTTACTGAGGGGCGCCAAGAAGGCCAGTGAAGTTTTTCTTTCCTTCAGTTTCGCAAAGAGCGCCCTTCCACGAGAAAATTGCGCTGACAATTTCTGAAACTTAATCTCTAACATATCAAGAAGCTGACGTAGGCACCGCCCCGACAACCTTTGGTTGGTGCTCTAGTAGCCTAGAACGTGACTACAAAATGTATTTCTGCTCTCCGCAATTAGCTTATCGTACATTATATTGAAGTATGAGAATGAAAAAAAAAGAGGAAACGAGAAATAATCACCTGCAGAGGATCGCGGACTCTACTCTGTCACTGGACCTAGATAATGAGAGCGCGTGAAAAATTTGCACCTTTTTTTTATCTAGTAAACTAAATATGAACTTTATTGACGGTCAGTGTGCAAAAATGTTCACATATTTTCAGCGCCGTCACTTGTGATAACATTGAATGTTTCACTACTGCCTAAACCGGTGCTTCTCTTTTCTTTCTTCTTATTTACATTCCATTTGTTCTAATAACTTCCCCTATACATTCCTTGGCATTATTGTCTGTTAGATCTTATTAATATTGTGTCAAAACACGGAAAATCGAACCCTTAGGTACACACTCCTTTCCCTTATTCATTAACGAGTGTCTCGTACCGGCAGACTTGGTGTCATTAGGTTGTATACGAGGTTTTATTGGTCAGCTGCCCGCTCGTAATAAGTTCACGTGCTACGTGACGCCACACATGCGCATAAAAGGGTGTTTCACACTCGCCGCTTGGCTTATAGATGGCGCTGACTGACACTCCTACTTCTAAATTCACATATAAACCCAAAAAAGTGGGTTGAGGGAAGGCCGCTGTGATAGCTCAGTGGTTAGAGCATCGAACGCGGTATTCGAAGGTCGTAGGTTCGATTCCTGCTCACGGCTGGTTATTTGTTTCACCCACTTTTCTTTCTTCTTATTTACATTTCCATTTGATCTAATAACTTTCCCTATACACTCCTTGGCATTACTGTCTGTCAGATCTCATTAACGTTGTGTCAAAAACACTAAAAAACGAGCCCTTGGGTATACACTTCTTTCCCTCACACACACACACACACACACACACATATATATATATATATATATATATATATATATATATATATATATATATATATATATATATATATATATTTAGGGCGACGGATTTGTCTAGGTGGTTTATGCACAGCTTGAACGTGCTTATACTGAAACCATTTGTGTGCGTTGCGCTCGTCAGTGCTTTGTTGTTTCGATGTATAATAAATTAATGAATTTTTTGATTAGTGAAATAGAGAAAATAACAGAAGCGTGTGAAGGCGAAGAATTGAAAGCGATAGCAAAGGTTATTTTAGTGGTTAAATTGTTTTGAATAGGTGGCTTAATCCAGAGCAACTCCAATGTAGCACTTCTGCCACTAGTGTTGTCGTATTTATGTTTTCTTCGACTTCTATCTGTACGCCACTTGTTGAAAGTTGCCTGCACTGTTAAGATGCTGCCCTGGGAAAGCGAAATCAAGCCCTCATCTGTTGCCACTCAGAGTCTGAGACAAGAAACCACGCCCCAGCTCAGCAGGTCGACCTTTGACAGCGATGGTGACAAAAGAGATGTGCGTCGCTCCATCGTCCTTCGTTCTTCTTCCGAAAGTGGTGCACATGAAACGTCTCAGTACTGTTTCATGAGTGGCATACCTGAGTATTAATGTGCTGCTCCCGATTAGGTGCTACTCTAAATGCTTGCTATTCTTTATTTTCTTCTCCTGAGCACTTTCACTAAATGTGAGGAAGCGAACAACACGTGTGTGATTAAACTTACACTTCAATTCTATTGTTATCTCCCCTATGCACCCTCGTTTATACGCTATCTGTAGTAACACAGCGACCACATGCGCACACCTTGTAAACGGTTCATTAGCTTTAAACATTACGTAGGCATTTTCCTCGTGGACCTAAGTGTCGAACTTTGAGTGCGGCTTGACTGTACTTCGAATTCTTGGAGTGTAAGGATAAGTGCGCGATAAGGGCTTCTAATGCTAATGTATGCCTGTACATTGCCGCGAGCGTTGTACACATGGCCACGCCTGCCTGACCTATCTGTAAGCGCGCATAATTGATGGCTTCTCGAATCGCGCACGGTGTCAGTTCCGTAATCCTCCCACTTCCTGTGTCATCAGACGGCGTCGCTGAGCCCAGCATGGCGGCCCCTGTATTTTTTATGGCTTGTCAAGGCGAAAACGATCATTGTTGTCTCACAGCGTGGCGCGTTTCGACATCACTGAACGACAAGGCGGAGTTCTGCTACGAGCTTGATACGATGACACCAGCGGCGGCTCCGGCGTCAGAGGAGATGTACTTCGATATGCAGCCATGAAAAAGAGGCGCTCCGTTCAAACGAGCGCTGTCAGCTCTTCCGTGCTTTGATAAAGGAGGGAATTCAGTTGAGTAAAAGGCTAACAATGAAAAGCTAAAATAAGGACAAATGAAGGGGTCTATGTGCATACAAAGAAGATTCCACTGACTACTATCAACGGAGAAAGAGAAGCCTGTGTTCTGCTGATCGTTTTTCTTGTGTGTTCATGCGTGTTTACGTGTGATAGAACGCGCATGTATCTATGAGAACACAGTAAATAAATAGTCCTATAAAACACGCGATAGGTGAAACGAAAGGGGTGGCAGCTATTTTTCTTTTTAGCAATGAGCTGTTTATAGGCGATACACGGCAGGATGTGAGGCGCTACGCCGGAAATTCACCGGCAGCCCATGATTGATCATCAATTCTGTGTATAGATAGCCATGTCTTTTGTAGTGAATTGTAGTTGGCGCTATTTTATCTTGAAGCGTTTGCCCACTTTCGATGGCAAATCGGAAAGAAATGCAGGTACATAAGAGTCGGGGATTCCAGGATGTTCATTTTTTCTGACATGCGTATAGTATCCGCTCTTGTTCGTTTTCTGTTTGTAGAAGCTTCGTTGTGTAGCATGGTGTTCTCGTCATAATAACATGACATTTTTGACATTACCCAGTTTACAAGAGCTGGTAAACATACGACACGGGCTGGGTATATAAAGCCTCTGAAAAAAAAAACTCTAATCCTGCACGAAAATAATAAAAAAATACCCTAGACATAATATACCTAATAAATTGTACGAGTTGTCTATTATTTCATTTGGGGTCTGAGCACAGTTGTATCTGCAATTTGAAGCACAACTACAAAACTTAAGAGATATAAGCAGCGAAGCTATAGTCGCCTTAAACGAATACATCAGCCAGCGCTACCATGCGCAGCCTGTTGGGGTTACGCGTCGGAATGTTACGTGAAGTGACCTAGGCTGGCCAAACAGTCTGAACGGCACGAGACTCGAGTGAATATGCATGAAAGTAGGAAATATTTAAGGCTAGTATCTCTGATGCAACCTTGATGAAAAACAGTAGGAAGTAAAACAGGCAAAGGCAAGGACGACGTTACTTTTACCTATTGCTTCAGGTACTAATTGATATTACAAACATTTGTAGACGCTGTTTTGATCAACACGCAATTGTTCCAATTGTTTACTTACAAAAGCTTTTCGAGAAGCTAACTAAACTTAGTGCTAAGTATTATTTGAGATGTGCTTAACGGCCACTTAAAACAAACTAAGAACAAACGCGCTATGACCTAATGACCTAAGTGAACCTGATTTAGAGACGGATGAGTTATTTGAAAATATTTTTTTAATACTGACGTCAGCATAAATATGAAAATGCGGGATGACGAAAGAAAACGCACCATGAAAGATCCGGTCGATGCAAATAGGAAAAGTGGTGCCGCTTACACCGCACAAAATAGTTAAATATTCAGCCATGCTGCATTCGACTCGTATTGTGTTCGTATTGCATTCGACTCGTATTCGACTCGTATTGTATCAAGCATGGGTTGATTTTGAGACTTTCTATGTAATAAAACAAAAACAGGCATGATCAGGCACGCTTTTTCAAATGGAACTAAAATAAGCAGTGCGCGAAATCTGCGTGCCAAGACCTCGTCAGCACATTAGGTTTTCGCAACCCTCTTGCATCCCCGAAACAGCGGCTGGCGATAGTTCCGCTTAAGAAAATCTCGGCGTTTTCACCTCGACTTGTAGCTGGTGTAGCTGACTCAACGTCGTTTTCGTGGCAAAAGGAATATACGAACACCTCAAGCAACTGGCATAAAGATAAATGGCTATATAAAGGGAACAACAAGAAGCAAATGTAGTGCTGCTTCTCCACACTACGGGATTAAGTCAGCGAATATGATTTACAATTTTGGAATGAAGTGAGAATGAAGAGTCATGAAAGATGGAGTTTATATCAAATGGCTTATTTTCCAAGTATGAAACTGGGGCTCTTGGCAACGTTTCTACTTGAGGTCCTATGGTATATGGCGTGCCGAGTACCATTGGTAGTGCCGTTAGCCCATTACTTCTCATTTGTCACTACTTCGACTGTCGTGGCATGGTATAACTTTTCAGCATAGGAGGCTGTGGTGTGGATCTCGACAAGAGCTCATTCCCGAAACCAGGCAGAATCACCTTGCTGCTTGTGAGGAAACTATTGATCTAAGTCCAGATACAATGTTTTTCTAGCACCATTTACTTAAGTCTTTGAAGCCATGTTTGATAACAAATAGCCACCCAAGCATCCGCTGAGTCCAGATTAAATTTATATGTGCCTAGATTCAGCCCGCATGGGTCTTTTGGGTGCCGTAGAGTAACCGATAAGCCTGGTCTCATAGGCCTGTTAATGTCTCCTACGTGAGAGATTATTATATGACCCTAATAAATGCGATGAATCTTGTATTATATTTCATCTACGATGAAAATAATATGATGTCATACCGAGTACAGTTTAAATTCGTGCAGTTGGCCCTCAAGTTTTCTTTCTTTATTTCGTCGTTCTAGTTTTTTTTTCTGTCAAACTGAGTACAGTTTAAGTTCGTGTAGTTGGCCCTCAATGTTTTCTTCTTTATTTCATCGTTCTAGTTTTTTTTTCTGTCAATGATCCTGTTATTGGGGAGGCAATCACCAGGCAGATTCGAAGAGCTGATCACTGCTCCCTTAAGCGCACCACGAAGGCGCGTAACATTTAGAGCTGGTCTCTTTAGTCCGCCAGTAAACGCCACTCTTCTTTCATAGACCGAGTCACAGTCTAGAGCATATAACTCCAACAGAATATATTCTTAGTTAAGGCAGTAGTACAACTAACGCGCTAACATGCACACTCATCTACAGTATCAATCACAATACAATTCACAATATAACTCAAATGATGTTCATAAGTACAGCAACAATCAAATAAATCGTGCTACAAATGCAATACCATATTTTACAAGGCTGACACCTAATGTTTAATGTCTTAAAAGACACCTAATGTCTTAAATAATCACCGAACGTATGCAGTACTCCATTCCTGAAACGCATCTCGATTGTTTCTCTTGCAGAAAACAATCACAAAGACTCCTGCGCCGAATTTGTTTCCTTCAGTCGTGGGACTCTATTGTTTCTCTTCCAGAAGACATACCTCAAAAGTTCTACAGCTCCTGTGGCGTCGTCACTTGATTCTCCCAGATCGACTGACCGCACTTTAACAACAAAACTTCTCCGCACACATCTCCATCGTTCATTCACTCACTCCATAACTGTCACTCACTGACTCGTCGAACGCTTATATCCTTTCGCGCCTTGATTCGCGAAACTTGCAGGTTCACAAAAGTGCAAAAGGGCGATATTTTTCTTGTTGGTTCCAACTAGCCATGGCGTTTTTCAGCATTACACTATTACGCCGTCCTTCTTGATGTTTTTTTTTCACACAACCCGCCGTTTGGTGCGATACTGCATGTTTGCGGTGGCTGCTTCAAAGGAAAGTGGCCCGTGACGTGTTTTAGTGCATGTTTTATTTATTTTTTTGTTTCATGCGCTCCGCCGTGACAAACCGTGGGCTCTTCAATCGTACGTCACCGTTTAAATTCAGTGACTCGCGCTTTGCTGAGCGCTCGTTTGCGATACCGGCGTAATAACTTCACGAAGCAAAACTGTGGCGAGAACATGTAGACTCAATATTTGGCACACTTTTTCGTTTAGAAATCATACGTGCAAATTTATGTGCGCAGTCAAGGTGATTCTTTTCTTCAAAAATTAAAAAAAGTATAACGAACTTCATGCTTTATCTTTGTACCAGTCTTCGTAGATGTGAAGCCATCCAATTATACCTAATTTACTGGAGGATGAAACTGCATTCGGGTCACTTAAATAAAGGAACTGCTAGCTGAAGGTAATGACAATTCTGGCGATGTTTAAAACATCGAAACTATTGATGCCGTCATTGGTTTCCACACGTTCATTTATATTGCTTTAGGAGTGTTCCGTCTTTTTATTATTTACCGCAAACTAACTCTCGCACAATTTTTATTTATCAACTGTGTTTTGGGCTTCGCTCTTCAAAGACAGTATGTGCAAGTCAATGTTTTGTTTGTAAGCACGCTGTCATGTTAGTACATATATCACTCTCTGCACGCTCTGTTTATATCAAAGCCCAATTTACTTGCTTTTCTGTTGTCATTTGTAACAGTTAAAGAAGCGTAGATAGTGTCTATATATATTGGATACTACGACGTTTTGCTGCTGGAGTGGCCCGACCAGGTCAGGCAAGAACTAAACATTTATTCTCACCTGCAACATTATTTTGCATCGACTTTGTCATCAATACTACAAATCCAACCAAACACTACCAGAAATATAGATTGTTCGGGTCTATACTCTTCTATTTCAACCCACAAAAAAAAAGAGGGGCGGGGGGGAGAGGGTTGCAGTTTTATTGGTTTTCAAGCTCTCTAAGCTATGTTACAAAAAGCACAACGACTATAGTAATCTCGCTCCATCGATCACTCACTGCAGGTGGTGTGGTAGGCGAGTATAAGGAAGGCCCGATCTATCCCTATCTTGCCGTGTGAGGGGACAATAAACGGACCATGGGGGATTGTGGTAAACCAAGAGGTCACGTGAGGTTGTTCCTTTCGAACACGTTGGCCATCTCAGTTTCGCTAGCTAATTGTTGTCCGATTGCTATGTTTATCAATATTTTCATCTTTCACACCTTCCTTCTCCTCCTCTTCATAAATAATATAATTCCTATTATTGTTATTCAATCTTCTTCTTCTCCTTTTATATTAATAATAATAATAATAATAATAATAATAATAATAATAATAATAATAATAATCATTATATATATATGCGGGTACACAATCACACTGAAGATAAAAGCGAGCAACCTGACAGTTGCCACCTGTGTGGGAACAATGCATGCTTGCTCTTTCAGGAAGAGCGAAGATACAGAGATAAGGAACGTATGAGGAGAGGAAGAATTAAACACATATGATAGTAAACAAACACAATTACGAGGAATTTGACAACAACAACAAAATAATGTTAGAAAAAAGACATCACATATCAGATCTACAATATATAGGTTTGAATTTACGTTGAAGCCAAGCGCTATGTAGGAAGAGGTAAGTCTTTTCAGCAAGAATAGTGTGACATTAGGAAGCTCTAAATGGGAGGCGCAAAGGAGCAAAAAAAATCACTTGATACTGCAAGCTGACAAAATGAGCATTGCTAAGCTGTCAACATAAAGAAAGCAAAATACGGTTTTCCTAAGTGGAATGCAGGAGCCTGCTTTTAGATAGAGCCCATCGTAACACACAATTTGCTAGGTGCTCATGTATTATTTTTATTCTCTCGAGTTCCTGTTCATTTACTTCATGTGTGAGGAAGCAAACTGGAAGTTTGTCTTGTGTGCTCGCCTTATTTCCACTTGCTTTCTCTATCTCTCTGGGACATTTCAAACCTAAGTTAAGCAATACTTCACCTGTGCGTTTCTGAGACATCAAAACCATACTTTTTCACGCTTTTGTCTCTGCTCCCATAAATGTCAAAGTCATTTTTGTTCGTGATATTGCTATGATACACCACACATAAACACCAGAGTTATATTCCCTTCATTAACCGACTGCTACTCCCACACAGGTTAGTTTTGTTCAGATAACATGAAACGCTTACCGCGGGAATATAGTCAGTTTCGAGGAATAACAGAAACACGTAGGTTGATGTGTTCCGTGTTCATTTCTGCGCTTTAGTTTCCCGCGCTCCGAGTTCTGAGAACATTAATCGAAATCTTATCTCTTGGTGAGCAGCGAATACAGCAAAAATCATCTGTGCAAGAAGCGAACTGGCACCACTTAACAAAGAAAGACTGGAAAACAAAAATTTGCGCCAACATTGGCAAAGCGAGTTCACTTCATGCACTATTAGGCAGTTATTGTTGTTCATGTTTTTTCACGTTTTTCATTCACTCGTAGAGTCGATAAGAGGCATTAATGAAGTTGTGCACTCAGCTGAGAGAATTTCACGATGTCGTAAAGTCGGGTTCATAGTTTCTTCATATAGCCCTTATCACGCACAAAAAGCTCCTGTTTCGCTTGTTGGTCTGTTAGCGAAAAATGGGCTATGGCAGGTTCGGAGAGGTAGTGGTTGTTCAACCCTTTTCTCGACCAAATACAAGCTGGGCTCGTTCACCAAGAAACAATATCTTAGGGGGGAGGGGGGTGCCTTTGAGCGGACTTTGATACATTTTGCCGCATTCTCTTTCTCTTCAACAGATAGCGCAGTTTTGAATTTCATACCATACCCGAAGCATGGATTGTAGTCCAGGAACGACTTGATTCATGTAGCCGTAAGCGGAAAATGGCGGCCTCTTCTGTACGAAGAGGTCACCCTCTCCCCCCTCAGTGCCGGCACACCTTCACTGAGGGGGGAGGGGCACAACTTCTCTGAGGGAGTTATGTGAAACGAGGAATTCAAGCTCTGGTGCGAGTTTGGCAGGAACTTCACATAGCAGCATAGGTTTTCCTATTCACTGAATTCGGACGACGACCGCGTCTTGTCGTGTATGCAGTGGCCACCGTTAGATGTTAGAAATACCCTCCTCCTTCCCCTTCGAAGCATTCATGTCTCGTTCTCAAGGGGTCACTTTCATTTGCTTCATTACTTACATTTTATAGAGTAATTTTTCACACCAAAATTAACAGGTTGCTACACTCTATTCAGGTTGGTGCAGTGAAGCCAGTCCTGTCAGATTAGCAAGAAAAACGTTCGAATAATATTTTAGTTTTTTTTAAGGCAGGTAGAATTAAAGAACGTAAAAAACTAACTCGGTAGCAAAATGGATAAACAGCGAGCAAACGTGTGCTATCGCGTTGGAGGAGAAAGCTGGCATAGTATTTGGCCAAAGTATGCACAAGGAAATGCTTATCGTGGGCGTTTGGTCTTTTGTAAAGGTACGGTATACTGACAGACTGAAATTCACAAGTATAAGGCTGAGTAATTTACATTAAAAAATGAACAGGACCACATTGAATTGCAGGCTGACCTTGCCAGAATTATGAAATGATGCGAGAAGTGGAAAGTGCAACTTAACATTTAAAAAAAGTGTTCATGTGTCTTTTACTAAAAAAAAGAAAATAGATGAGACGCGTTATTTTCTGAGCGGTGATGTCATTCATCAGCAACCAACGTATAAGTACCTAGGTGTAACATTTGTGAGCGACTGTTCTTGGAATTTGCATGTGCATGCTGTGGTTGCGAAAGCCGCCAATGCACTAAATTTCATTCAGCGTAACCTGATTGATTGATATGTGTAACGTCCCAAAACCATCATATGATTATGAGAGACGCCGTAGTGGAGGGCTCCGGAAATTTCGAACACCTGCGGTTCTTTAACGTGCACCCAAGTCTGAGCACACGGGCCTACAACAACATTTCCGCCTCCATCGGAAATGCAGCCGCCACAGCCGGGATTCGATCCCGTGACATGCGGGTCAGCAGCCGAGTACCTTAGCCACTAGACCACCGCGGCGGGGCGTTCAGCGTAACCTGAGATCATCTCCTGCTGCTTTAAAAAATACTGGTTATATTTCATTTGTCCACCCGATTTTTGAATATGCGTGTTGTAAGGATCCTCAACAAAAGTTTTTGGTTGATCTTGTTCAGAGAATACAGAACCGAGCGCCAAGGTTCGTTATAAGGCGGTATAAACGAGGCGACTACTGTACTGAAATGAAAGACGTGATGGGATGGTAAGTGCAGTCTTCTCGCAGGATAAAATTGCCCCTGAAAATGTTATTTCAAATATACCACAAAAAGACTGGCATTAAAAAAGACAAGTACCTGAAGCCACCACATCATTTGTCTAAAAGATGTGATCTGTCTAAAACACTAGAACGAACCTATATGCTAATTATTTTTTTTGCTCACGCTGTAGTAGAGCGGAATCATTTGTCTTGTGACCAAGTGGGCTGTAATAACGAAGATTAGTTTTTGTTTTCTTTTTTCAAAGCTGTAAACATGTGCTTATACACGCCTTCTGGCAAAACAGGGAATTTCTGAATAAAAAATAAAAAATAGTTTTACTTCCAGCGTCAATAACTTGTGTACATTTCTTATTCTAACATTTGTACCAGAGCCGAGATTACCTTTAGCCATTATATTTGGAGAGACGAGACACGGTTACCATGTGCGGTCGTCGTTTGCTGTCGTTATCCTTAAGAAAGCAAATGGTTTTGCGTGCAGAATGAAGTGGGCGAGTTTCTGTATATTTCATTTGTGTTTCCATGAACAGAAAAGCGCGAGGACTTAAGTAAAACAATAAATTCTGTTCAACAATGTGCTGATTTTTTTCGCTGAATTTCAGGCATCAGTGTGAAGTGCACATGTAGGACAGCCTGCGTCCTTAGGCCAGGAATTGTCAGTGAGTGTGGTACACATTTTTCATTTTGCTCAAAAGGAATACAACGAAAAATTTTTCAAGCTTTGGACGAAATCAGTGCTGAATTCACATCTTTCAAGAAGTAACCTCCATGTTGGATACATGATCTGAGAGCTGTCTCTGCAGTTAGTTTTTGTGTCTTCCGCCAGAACGCTTATGCTTTCCATATTGGTTATAAAGATCGTGACAAAGTCAGCTTAATGTATCAGTGCCGTATAGCCGCACAGAAAACTATGTTCAAATGAAAAGAAATGAAAGCACTTAAACAGAGAAGGAAAAGTCGACGCCAGCGTCGTGGAGGGGGAGTCACAGTCACAAATCAAATAGCTAAAAAAAACATGAAACCATGGCCGTGAAAAGGGTTCCGAACTTGTCATACACTGAATGAGCACACTTTCGCCATTTATATGGACGGTACTTAACTTGAGGCTCACAATTTGATCACAGTGCATGGCCACGTTCGGGAGTGCAACCTTGACGCAATGCACTTACACTAGGCTACATTTGGCATCGGCTTATCTTGTGCTTGTGCAATCGTAGGATCCGACTCGACTGACTTTTACAGCGAAAGGGGGGTTGTTTATTTCCAAAGCCATCAATATAATGGACCCATATGGCACGACTGGTTGCCAGGGTTGTGCGAATGGGTTGTAAATATAATGAACTCCTACACTCCGCGATTACCTGATATAGCTGGGTATCAGAAAAAGGCAGCATGACTGTGTCACTTTCCAATGCGCATGTTCACTTCAGCGGAAATAAAGAAAACAAATGGAGAGCTAATAAACTCGTACCATTAGGAAGCATGTCTCATATACTAAACGACATTTATATACTTTTCATGTCTACCCTTTGGCGATTTATTTGTAATCGACTACCATGGATGTCTGGAGGGAAGTGCAAAGGGGGTGGAGGTGCTGTGTCTTAGTGTTTGAGCAGCGCGCTGTGCGTTTCGATCTGCTTGCCGTTCTTCGCATGATATTCCAATTTGTTGCTATCGCATTCATTGCTTCGCCCTTGCTGCGAAACGGTGACATTTTTTGGGGGCCTCTAGTTTTCAGCATGGGCGTGCGTGTATTTTTTATGTTGGCATGTGTGTGCTTGGTGCACATACATGAAGCGTGTATTTGGATGGGCTGGCTTGAGTATGCTTTAATTGTTTCGGAAAAGCATTGCTTAAGTTTGTCACCCCTTTGTAGAACGGAATTTAGGTGATGATTGAGTAATGACTGAATCAGGCGCAAAATTGGTTTAGACTACTAAGAACACTTCTCAAGTAAAGTCAACCGCTACCCTCCGTCAGCAGGGATCCATGGGAGCTTCTTTTGGAGCCCAAAAAAAGACATAATAGCTAAAGAAAGCGTGTTTGTCGAATGACAATGGAAAGCGTACGTTGTTATTACTTGAGCAAATATCCATGCTTCAACACACGCGCTTTCTGCGAAATGTGTATTTATTAGTTAGAGTTATTATATACTATGTTGTTGTTGTTGTTGTTGCTGTTGTGGTTGTTGTTGTTGTTGTTGTTGTATATCACTGAAACCTTTATGAAGGAGAAGAAGCTTTATTATACAGGAGTTCCTGAACTACACTCACTTTCGCCGCCTATCGGACATAATCCAGGGAAGTGAATTGCATCTCTGGGCCCTATCTGTCGAGATGTGCCAATTTGAACAGGAATATTGGGTTACAAAATTTTATCAATGAAAATTAGAGTCCTTCTGCTTATTAGCAGCTGATCAGAGGATGTCCCTTTTTTATGTCGTTGACCTAGATAATCGAAAGCATAACGTGATTTGATTTGCAGCAGCATTATCAAAGCAAGATGACATAATGACCAAAATGTAATTCACGCTCCCCGTAACGTGACAATGCTGCCACACTCCTTTGTCAAGTTTTGTTATCGCCCCACTACTTGAGTGAGCGCTGCCTTGCGCGAACTGCGCCACTCGACTAAGAACCACCGAGATAATCTTAGACCCTCTCGATACGATCACGCGCACAACGCGAACACTACAGATTGTTCTATAACATACGTGGCTGCTAGCGATAACGCAGGAACATCCGACGGGCACATGTATAAATGCCGATGCACATCCCCGCTTGTCGGTTGATTGACAGCCGACGCTTTGTTTGCCGCTATCAAATGATTGATTGATATGTGGAGCTTAACGTTCCAAAACAATCATATGATTATGAGAGACGCCGTAGTGGAGGGCTCCAGATATTTCGACCACTTGGGGTTTTTAACGTGCACCCTCACCGCTATCTATTCCAGTGTGCATTAATTTATTCGGACTTTCCTTTTGCCGGCCACAAGTTCGGCCAAATAAGTAGTTTCCTCTGCGACCAACGGGATAATTCTATTAGGTTCAAGTTTCTGGATTTATTGAGAAAAGCTTTTATCCACTGCGGCTTCATCTTTAAACATCGTCTATACGTAGACGCAGACGAGTATGATTAAAGCTCGCAGGCTAGTTATCACATCGTGAATTGTGCACGGACTAGTCATTCTTGTAAACACCAGACTGGAACTTGCAGTTTGACGCCGTGAATTTTTGGTTGGGTGCCCCTACTTGGTGCACTGCGAGACCATTGTAAGTGGGATTTGTAAGTGAATGTATTGCTCCAGCAACATGTTGACGTTACATGAATAACGAACGCGATTAACCACGGCGAACTTTCGCGACCGGATCAAAGCAAGCACGAGTTTGAGATGGCGCGACGTATTGTTCTCTTACTCAGTTATGAGTCGTATAGTTGCCTCGATCATTTTGTGCATTGCCAGCCAGTTACGAATCTACATTTCTTGACATTCCAACTGAGGGGTACATGCCAGCACTTCCATCGTGACATGTTTTTGGGCGTTGTCGTCCTATTACAACAGCAGTAGTTCAGTTGCTAGTGGAAACGGCTACCGCTATAGTAGAATTATTCGTGTTTAGACGACACGGTTTCACTACCTCGTGTTGCACATATACCGGTTCAGTACACTATCCATCTAGTTAAAGAAAGAACGTTCTCACGCGGTGGTCTCATCTCTGAGGGTACTGCAATGAAAGATCATTTTTATTATAGTATAAAACTTATTGCGTAGCAATGTGATATAGGCTAGACTTTGCTATGAAGTAGTCTATGCTGAAGTTCTGGCGTATCGAATCCGTGGACAAAAACAAACAAACAAACAAATGTGAGCAACAATATTCGGCTATTGGAGTAAGGCAACCAATCTATCAATCTACCGTCAACGAAAAATTGTAGATGAAACAAAAATAAACAAAAAATGTTGGACTTTGCTGACATGGCCGAATGACGTGAACGATTTTGGCATAGTGACAACACCACTTGCACGAGGAATGAACTACATGCGATTTTGGTACTTTCGAAAAAAAAAAACAAGCATATTGCCCTCTATACGTACTGCAGATTGCCACCATTGGCTGCCATTGAAGAAAAAATTGCTGGTTAGGCGCAAGAGAAACACTGCAATTGTTTACAAGTCCCTAGATTCGCTCGATACAGTGAATATTGACACTGTATTGTAGTTTAACTCTTACAGACCTTCAATTATCATAGCTTCGGGGGCTTCAATCACGACAGTTGTAGAAGAGCCCTGATTTTTTTACGTACAAATTTTTCACATTTTCTTCTCTCATGCCAGCTGATAGCACACACAAAAAACCATTAGAGGTCGTGTAAAAACAACATTTTAGAGCAACCTTTAAATGATCTGCCACAGAAATGCTAGACTTTTTTAAAGAGGGGTCGGCCTGAGTATTGTGCGAAAAAATAAATACATAAAAAAGCAGAGTCCAACAGTCTCGCCATGAGGTTGTTACCGGACGTAGGAGACAAACTTTTTCTAGGGAAAAGGCCACGCTTTAAAGGAACCAATGAAAGATATAGAAAAGTAAAGCAATGATTGTGAAAAAGCATGAGCGAGACTAATGCGTTCCGAACACGATGTGTTTCCCCAGTAGATCGAACGCCTCAGGGGAACAGGAACAAGAATCGGTTGTGGCAATTTCCGTAAAGGAAAAATAAAAGTCCGAGGACGAGATTAAGACCGCTTTAAAAGCGAAGTGGTAGTTTCGCGAGATCTTACTATAAAAAGTAGAAACAAGGAAATTAAGGGTACTAAAAGAAAGACTACCGGTGGACTTGTCTCCTTTTTACGACATATGGACCTTTTGTGCTTACCCTCTTTCAACCTCTTCACAGTGGAAGTGTCAAATTTTGTTGCTTGTGAAGGCGCATCTCAAGGCCTGTCATTTCACTTCCGTTTTCGTGCGCTGTACGTGAATCGCCCTGAGCATTGCACACAAAAGCAACCACGGAAGTTGCACCAGAAAAGAAACGATGTTATTCAATTACTCATGCACGCTCGCCGTCTTCAGACAGCAACGAATTAGTCTACAAAGCTTCTTCCGGTAAGCTGCTTGTCTTAATTGCGATTCTTGACAAGAAACAAAATTACGCAGTGAACAGGAAGTCTTATAGTCTAAATATGAGCTGCCCCACCACGGTGGTCTAGTGGCTAAGGTACTCGGCTGCTGATCCGCAGGTCGCGGTATCGAATCCCGGCGGCGGTGGTTGCATTTCCGATGGAGGCGGAAATGTTGTAGGCCCATGTACTCAGTTTTGGGTGCACCTTAAAGAACCCCAGGTGCTCGAAACTTCCGGAGCCTTTCACTACGGCGTCTCTCATAATCATACAGTGGTTTTGGGACGTCAAACCCCACACATCAATCAATCTAAATATGAGCTATATGTGACCCAGCCGATGTCCAAAATAACTCGACGACTCCCGTCATCTTGAGTGGCTTTCGGGAGTCATCATCATCCTGGAACATCAGTAGCATCGCCTGTACAGTGCCACTTTTTATGAAAGGGAAGACGTGAGCGTCTAGCCTGCGCTCTGGTCTGGCTTCCTACAGCGCCATCAGCCGAAAGATAGAGGAAGCGTATCCGCTTATGGCGGCATCGTCCGTTGCAAGGCTGGAACTGGAGCGCAATCTAGTAGAGCTTGCGGACGGCCATGACTTGTTGTTTTATTCGCTGACACTTGACGCGCAAAGTGGAACCGCTTTCTTTATCAGTCGATTGATGGAGCTGTAGGCAGCCGTGCCAGAGCTCAGGCCACACGCTCGCGTGTTGCCTTTCATGAAAATACAATGTGTATGACCCTATGGAATATTACTTACGCCAAGCTTTTATAACTCGTAGATTGCGGCTTTGTAAGCAAGAGTAAAAAAAAGCGGCCCTTAAAGGTGCGCCGTTCGCATGCGTATTTCTATTATGCACCTTGTCTCAACAATTCACACACATTAACTGTATATTATGGGCTGTTGGCGATCAACTACTTCTAATATCAGAGTCTGATCTTTCATCGAAGTCACTTGAGAATTTACAATGCCACATTGAGTCGTTGCGTGCATATTTGAGTTTTGCCTGGTTATTGCCAGTAGCAATTCAGGTGTAGCGCTGCTAAGAATGTGGATACAGGTTCAATTGCAGGAATTGAGAAAACAAAGGGTTATGGGGGAGCATTGCGCAATACAGTAGAACAACAAAAAAAACAAAGAAGAGAAGAAGAGAAAATGAAAGAGAAGTTATTCTTCAGGCAAGCACACGTATAACTTGCTTGCCTTTTTCCAATAGCACAAGAAAACCTGTCTTTTTCAATGATCTCTTTTTTTTTGCTCGTTGCATTGTAGGATGTACGACGCTAATTCTGAGATCGTAGGGTAATTCTTGCGGGGAAAGAGCAGAGTGGTTTGGGAATTTCGAGAACGCTGCAAGAAAGGCACGGGTGATTGGAGCTTCAGAGCTCACTCCCAACAGGACCAATGTGCAGGTAAGAGGCTTGTTCAGAGAAACACAACGATCATACAACAACGACAACAACAACAAAAAAGGCACGCATGGTGTCGCTTTCTTTTCGTGTCGCCCGTTCCGTTTATAGCAAGTGCCTGATGGAAGGAGAATGAATGTTTGAGAATAAATTTCTTGTTTTTTTAAACTTTGCCTAACAAAACATATCAACATTTAAAAACAGCATCGTTCGACATCGTCGAACACGGCGAACATTACTAACATGAAACCAATAAAGTATGGGAACAGCACGTAATCCAATTGAGCACATATCCTGAATCAGGCCTAGAAAAAAAAAAGCACTGTGCTGTAGTCGATTCCACACAACAGTAAACCAGAAAGAGATAACAGCAAGTAAGAAAAATGGTCGCATGATACTTTTTTAACAATCAATTTTCGGAACATGCAAGTACACATAATTATAGAATTCGTTGTGTAAGATCACCAAGATATTTATAGTCCTTTGTTGTAAGCCCAGTCTGATTGCTTTGCTGTGCTCGAAATACAACTTTGAAAAATTATATTCCAATTGTTTCTCCTCGTGAGAGAGTTGGTTGTTTTTTGGAAGGATGAAAAAAAAAAGAACAAATTTGGAGAATCATCCGGAAATAAAACGAGCCGCTCAAATGCACGTCTGCGATCACGACTGAAATGCAGATCATCAGCTATTGCATTTATAATGGCAGTCCGATTTTGTATTTTGTGTCTGGCACCTCGAATATATTCAACAGGCGATCAAACAGGAGAATGCTGGAGTCCTTGAGGAGCTTTTCCTAAGACATTCCAGCGTCCGCAACTAAACTCGGGAATATTTATGGTTCTAGACAACTATTGTTCACCGAGGTTTCACCTGTATACAAATTGTTTTGAAGATTACGTTGCGCCGTCCGATTACAGTACACAAGAAAATTTATGACGCACGTACTGCGGATAGTTGCAGTTTGATTTAAACTGATGGGGTACACAATTAATGCGGGGTACGTTTTGAGAAAAAAAACGGTTTAAAACCGGCACGCTAAACCGCGCTTAGAAATTTAACAACGCCCAAGAAGCGCAAATTGTTCCAGTTGAAACGTGATTGCAGATACGACAATGTCGTGATAGAACGTAAACACGCATGAAGCCTGTGCACCGGCGCACATGAAAACAGAGTTATGTGAGTGCGATCGCTGTCTTCAAAGGCTACAGAAATCAAATGTTCACTGAGAGTAAACACAGGGAAGGTTGCTATGATCAAACATCCGGAAGGTAGTATTGCAGTACGGCCTATTTATATCACCGAAAGTTGGGTCGTTATCGTCCAGCCGGAAAAGTATTACAACGCTTGATTTCGCTATGATAACAGAGACTACGACTCTGTATAGCTTAAATCATGTTCATGATCGAATGTGTGGAACGCCGCCAACCTTTACCACGGTTTTGGCCTTAGGTTCATTCTGAGTGTTTCCAACAATGAGAACTGTTACTAATGATGGCTGTTTATGTGTTGCCGAGGAATATGCATCGACAACAATGAAAAGTCAATTTCGGTGGATGAAGTACCCGAACTTGTCAGTAAGAAGAGAATAAGTGAGGGAGGAGGAGAGGCAAGAGCTTGCTAGACCGTGTCCGCTATGCCATTCGGCATGAACGGGTGGTGAGAGAGATACGGACCGCAGCACTGGGACATGGTATGCTGTATGGGCTGGTTGGTATTTCATATTAAACTTGCGTACAGCGAAGGAAGAGACGAAGTTATGATGAAGTGACGAGGACGAGCGCTGACCTTCAACTGGTTATTTATTTCGAAAAATATGCATACAAACCTGTGTGCGCGAGGTAGTACACACCCGAAACTACTACACGAAAGCCGATGACACAATTCAAGATTGTCGACAAACACTCAAGAAACGCAAAAAGAAACTTTCCGATTACTAGTAATTTGGCCAGACATCGCAATGACAATAAATAATGATAATAATTGTACTGGCATGATCACCTCCAAAAACTATGGCCTCCGAGATTGCGCACATCCATGCATAGTCGTCTAATCACTCCTTATCGGCATTACTTAGTGTAATACCGCGTCACTTCCCTAAACTGCTCGAAAACAGCGTGCATTAAATCAACGTCATATCTGCGGTGGAAATACGCCACGGAAATCTTGGTGAACCTCGGCATAAAACGTTTTCGAGTTTAAAAAAAACGTTAATTACGAGAACACGAGTGTCTGAGAAAATGGTGATTCCTATTCAATAGCCCACGATAAGAGATAGCTGTAGCACTGCTGGCTTGGCAAGAAAGCGACTTGTCACGAACGCTTGTCACCTTGGCGATCCCGCGTCTTGCTGACATGGCGTCACATAACTACTCACGCTTCCAAAATGTCGTGTTTAGGGTTGTTTTTTTACTGCTCACGTTACGTATGCTCCTGGCATGTTGTGTACACACCAGATTAATAAACTTGTCGCACTCAGTGGGTCTGTCTCATTCAAGTCTTGACAAGAAGAGAACACCAACGTACAGCAGCTGGCAACACCCCAATGACATGACGAGAGGAACCTGCTATCTTGCGTTAATAAAATATCAGACAGGTGTGCAGAGTTGTATAATAATGCATAATGCGCATTGCCCCCCTATCATCTCCTTTCTACATCGTGTCATCCATAAGACTGCATGTCTACCTTAATCGTGCAAATTTGCTGCAATTTAGTCGCGTTGGTCGGGTCATATATGTGTGGTTCTTCCAATTAGGTTGAGAATTTAGTCAGCGCCATGTTGTGCACGTCTTTTTGCCTTATGTCTGTGTCTCTCGCGATGTACCCAGAATAAATTCGCAGCAATTGCCGGTGATATTGAGAGTGGAAATTTAATTCTTGTAGCGTTACGTGTCGTTGATAAAATAGTATTTGAAGGTTTAAAAATTAGCGCCTGTTAGAATTTTTTTTTGCAGAAGGTGGTACCCGCAAATGCACGCATATCTCGTCGCACATACGGACTAATACATTGCATGTCTACACCATTGGTTCTTTACTTGTCCGTTTGTCTTTCGCTCTTTTGCGATAAAAGCAGCCGGATAGATACGTACATGATGTTACAGGTGATGTCACATTTTGCCCTTCATGAAAGCCACCTTCGATAGTTTTCATATGTGTAGATTTGATAACCTGGCTCAAAAGCTATAGGTAATAAAAATAACTAGGCCAAATATTTTTTTAAATGCGCTTTAAATATACATACGAAGGGGTATTGGAATGTCCCTATTCACTCTTGAGCCATTTTCTTATAGTGCCGCTAGAAGTAAATTCAATGCTATTTAATTGTATATTTAACAGAATGAATGCGAGAATTAATAAAGTTTTGGAACAGCAGGAACTTGTCTTATCCAAAATGAAGCTGTCTCTTGGTTGGGGCCCGTGAAAATAACCAAACATGCACTGCTAATCGCAGCCTCATATGTCCCACCAGAAACAACAAAAATCTGCTTAACCACGGTTCAGTCTTTCTTAACCAACCAGGCTTTGAATCTCTTGTGCGTTAAGAAAGAAAAAGACCTTGAACTGAAGGCGAAGCGTTATTTGAGTTGCGTGCGTACAATAAACGCCTTGATTGCGTCTCCGCTCATGATTGCTTTCTTCTGGACGTACTCGCTGTTCACAGACGGTAGAATGCAACATGCCAGCCTGGCAATCAAGGGCGAGACGAAGTCCTTGGATAGCGTTTATGCTGGCTGAACGATGAAATGAGAAGTACCAAGCGTGTATTGCAGTAAACTTGAAGTGTATATTTTTCTTGGTATTTCTTTGTTTCTTGACAAGTTCAACCCAAGGCCAGTCATTCGGAAGAGCAGGATGACTGTATGCGCCGGCACAAACGCAATCGAGCGAGGCGCAAGCAAGTACCCGACATGCTTTGTTGAGACTGAAAGCACGAACATAATTCCAAACATGTTCAACAGCCACGCATACTTACGCAAGAGGCTTGCTTCATTTAATTTGCCATGCTTATCGCGTAAAAGAGTAAGCAATAGTTCAATACTTGAAGTGCATCGGCTCGAAACACTGTTAGGCACTGTTTGAATAAGAGTTCAGATCTTTTTGCGAAAAAGTTTCTTTCGCCATGGGGGCCATCATAACGTGTTTCGCATTCAGACAAGGGAAACTGATTGGCACAATAAAAGGATAATAATTCATGGTGGAACAATAGAACGCAAATAAATAGAATTTAAAGTCTGTCGATGGGTTTCATGAAAGAAAGAACAGCCAGCTTTTTATAACCACCCCCTGGCTATGCCTTCGTAATAGCATCTGAAACGATTTAACTTGCTTTGTTTATGATAGGCGCTATCTTGAAACATTTTGCGATACTGCCCATATTCCCCGGTGCCAAGTTTGGCAATATAGAGGTTGAAAAAAAAGAAGTACCCGCAACGTCGAAGCTAAAAGTATGCCGCACGACTTTCAACTCTTGTCTGACCTTTAGAGGTAGAAACTTTTTTAAGAGCTTTCCCAGAAAGCTTTAAAACGAATTAGGAATAAAAAACAATAGGAACGAAATGGTTTAAAACAAGCTTGGTCAAGACGGCTCAGCATAAGTGGCCTCAAATGAGTAACTACTTTCGCATTGTGTAAGAGAACAAAATCTAAAGACAAACATTGGCCAACATTTGGGTGCATTTCATTGACATGAGTCACTTCGGGTTTCCACGCAAAACAAAAATATGTTGAAAACCCACTTTAAAAAATGGGCGAGTATAACTTTAATGTTTTTATTTGTTTGTCTAGTTAAATATTTATTCATTGTTTTTTTTTCGTCCTAATAGGGTAATGGTGTCGCGCCTATGGTATGCTGCATGATTTCTTTCCCGCTTCGTATTACGCCGTTTCGTTCGGTAATTCTCGCTTTCTTTGTGTTTCTGTTTGTTTTTTTTTTCTTTTCTCACTTTTTCTCTTTCTTTCGTTCGTTTTGACGTGTCTCACCGAGCACAGTTTTCGTCTAACGTTCGCATCTGCTGTACTCGGTAGAGGTGTTTCCCCAATTACCTTGGCGCGTACGTACCTGAGGAGTTTTGTACGACGGAGCACGAAAAATCGATAGCTTAAGCAGCGTCTCTGCAAGGAAAGTGAAGAGGGCACGCCACGGTTTTTGATGACGTTGATTGATTTTTGTACAAATAGTGCACTCCAATGTATCCACGGCATGCTTAAGCAGCTTCGATTATGAAAGAGCGACTGAGTGTGACCCCTGATTGATGGTTCAGAAAAAAAAAAACTATGAATGAAGGAAGAAAAAGAAAAAAAAAGACATGCGGAAAGGCGTGGAGGTTAGGCAGTTGTTATACCGACTGGTTCCCCTGAGCGGGACAAAAGGCAACGAAAGAAAATAGAAAATGGGCACCATAAGATAAGGAAAGACACGTAAGAAATATGAAATTTTACCTATCTTTATGATGAGAGGCCGTGCGAACAAGTTTCAGTAAAGAGGAGTTCAGGATCTGTTAACACTTCCTAAAATTTTGCCATACACAGTGTTTAGCCGCAGTAGTTGACTCAAGGTCCTAAGCGGTGGTATGGACCTCTCTCTTCGTAGAGTAGAAAGTACCCAAAACTACTTGTTTTTTTTTTTCTAGACAGAAAACTTGTGCGTAAAGCTAAATCGTTAGATATAAAAAAACTGGAAAGACTGCGTTTTGTCTGGTCATTTTCATTAGTTTTGAGAGCTACTTCTTTCACTCCCTTTCTAATCGCGGCGTCTGTTGCCAAACGTGACCTAATGCAGTGGTACTATCATCACGCAAAAAAAAAAAAGTCACGTGCTTGGGCAGTCCATAGCAACCCTTTTGCTCAAGAAGTGAGTTAGTTCGATGAGTGAAGCCCCGTCCAATCCATGGCCTATCCCCCAGAGTGGGTTGCGCCAAGGTGTTGAGGAACCAACCAGCTGGCTGCTCTAGAGCTGTAAGCACAAACAGGCGCGGCCATTTTTCGCGCCCGTCAATGTTGCGAGGGTTTCAATTTCGCGCAGTGAGGCGTCAAGCACTGCAGCCCGCGTTCGAGGTGCTGCATTTTTGATAACTTGTGATGACGAAGGCAATCATTGTTGTCTGGCGCTGCGCTGTATATTTCAGCAGCTCAGAATAGCGGGGCAGTTGGGATGGCTACGCGATGATTACGAAAGGGGCAGCTATAGTGTGGCGGAAGACGTCTTGCGTGCTCAGAGAGAGTGCAGATGAACTTTTTCTTCAAACAAAAAGTGCTGTAGCTCAGATGTAATTTACTAAGGAGACTAAGGAATGCGTCAAAAAAAATAGGAACGAAATGTTTTTGCCGATCTAGAGACGAGAGAGTTCTCATATTCGAACAACCCAGGACCAAAAGTGAGCCAAGAATAGCATGTATTCTCTTTGTATGCGCTGCCTGTAAGTGTCTGTGTGACATGTACATCGATGCGCGAAGTAGGAAAGAGTGTAGAACAAAGCCGAAAAAAGTTAGTTTTACTTCTTTGGAGAGCAATAGAAAGAAAAAAAGTGTTCTTTTTTAGAGATAGCTTAGAAGGCGTCCTTTGTCTAAGATGCCTTGCATGCGAGCCGTGTATTGGGCTCTTGCGCCCAGCCTGAACTTATCCTCAAGGTTGGTAAAAGCCATTTTTATCTCGTGAAGTTAGCTAGTTTGTATAATAAAGTCAGAGGAGTTATCGCGCGTATTTACGGGAGCTTCGTTTCATGTGTGCTAAATTTAGTGACCCAGATTTTCTGTATAAGCCACATTATGCTGACAATTGCGTAGGAACTATTGGGGAATAACTGCATGGTACTTCGAGGAGCATACACGGCGCTCAGCGTGAGTCCGCTATTCGACGTCCATGCCAATATGAGGGACACCGGCTGCTCGTCATTCACCTTATTAGTCATGTATGAGAAACTATTTGTGCATTATGAAGAAAGGCAGAAAACGAGGAGGTGATAAATAAGCTCTTTATCAAAAAAGAGTAACAAGCCTGCGGGTGACGTCACTTGCACTGCATTCCCATTACTTGCTTATATCACTCAAAACACCTTGCGTTGTTATTAGTGATTGCTAATGTAGCAAATTTTTACTGACCCTTTCACTGCAAAAACACTCATGAGCTATTTTGGGTGTGCAAATATTTTGGGTGTGCAAGAGTGCATGAATGGGAGTGATGACTATGAAAGACGCTGTCAGACAACCACCGTGAACAAAATTAAAGCACTTCAAACTCGTTGCCTCCACCAAGCAAAATTGTTTCACTTTGTCAGTGCGGCTGCTTTTGAAATCAAACAAAGATAACGCAATAAATGTTTGTTGCATAGAAGCCCACGATCATCAGTGTTGAGCGGGGATGCCCAAGTAAAGATTGAATGAGATTTGACCCCATGTTTGCGTGGCTCGGGTGCCGAGTGAAGCCGTAGAATCACAACATTGTAATGACATACCGTGCATAAAAAAAACAAGAAGTCATCGCTTTTAGATCAGCTTTGTTGTACTTCTTAACTATACAAATTCCTCTGCCATAGCTCTCCTCTCTATATCAGCATATTATGAGTGGAAAGATGAGAAAATGTGTTCTTTATTTTTATTTATGAGGAGACTCAAAGACTTATCCTAACGCATTTCTACAATTTTAGTGCCTTGCAAGAAAATATTTTCTTTTTACCTCCACTTACTGGATCAGTGAAAAAATTGAGGCAAGTTGTGAACGGGAGATAATAAAAAATAACGTGAAACGTGCTAGGAAAGCCCTTGAATAGAAAAAAAGAAGTTGATTGACTTTGGGAAAAATGAAATTTTTCTCTATAGACGCATTACCCTTTATTGAAATGAATATCACGATTGGATACCAAATGACAGAATAGCCACATACTTTTTCTTTTATGTTAAAAAGAATGTTGCTTCACGGTGTGTCTTTTTTTTGTTTTAGCTAGCCGACGTTTCTGTGTCCCGTAGGCTTGCGTCGTGCGGCCTGCGCGCCGACTATCACTACGATAAACGGGTGAGAATAGCTGGGCAGTGCCGAGACTGCGCCACAGCTTCTTTTTAAAAATAAACAAATGAAACGAACAGCGCTGAATTGCCTAAACAGTCGTCAAACTCCTTATGTTCGCGACCATTTGGGGAAATACTCAATTTCTGATTGGCCATTTCAGAAAGCTGTGATACATCAGTGCCTGAGCCCGTCTGTTACTTTATGTTAACTTTCTCCACTTGGAATATCTCCAAGTTAGTACGTTTCTGAGAGCTAGTTTTTTTTATCGTGAGTAGAAAAAAAAGCTGTATAAACGTTTTTCTATTTACTTGTACATCAGCTAATGCATATACAAACTGACACTCGTTTATCTTCAACGCCTTACGGATTCAATATGCACCATATGCTGCAGCAGAGAATCGAGATGTTTGATGGCGGACTGGTGTATCTGAACGGAAAGTTGCTATGATGTTTATGGTAAACGACTTGAAATCAGGCATAGCTGTATTTTTTTTTGTCTATAGTGCACGCCTCTGCGTTTGCGATATATTATACAAATAGTTAATGACATTTCGAAGACTGGAGCTACGTGTCATATAGTTTAAAGTACTCCAAATTTCTGGCTACATCTTTTTTTAAAATATACATTGTTTCCTTTCTTCTAGTCTAAGATTAGTTCGCAATTCTAAATACTTAACAACAGCTGGTGGCCAGCTATTAAGCTGAAATATTTTAAAGTATGTGCATCATGCTATATTTTTGTTTTTGTTTTTTATGGTTTCTTTTCTGTTCAATTTGCTCTCTCCCTCCCTTTCACGCTTCTTTCGAAGAGGCTTAGTCAGGAAGCTTTCTAAGGGCACAGATAATATTTAACCCATTAGGAACTAGTGTGCTTCACAAAGTGCACTTTCTTATTTTGGAATAAAGATACATAACACTATAGTCTGAATTTAGCTCGTTGGAATTTTGAATGTGAAGGGTTGCAGCAAGGTAATGATAAGTAGGCATATTGACTCTGTCCTATTTTTTCTGCTCTATGAGTCGTTCAACTTTAGGAAAATGAGAGCCCGTTAAACGCACGTGGTCAGTACTGATCATCCTAAATTTGTTTCAGGTTTTACAATTTATGCGTTGAAATAAAAAACGGATTGCTTGTGCTTCAGCAATAACAAAATACTCCCTGCAAAACGCGAGAAGTGTAAAAAGTACACAGTTTTGCTCGAAGGTCAAGTCCAATTCGGGTGTACTTTTTATAGTGCAATGGACTTCACGCGAGCACACACGTATCTAATGTTGTGTGGCGCCTCTAAGGTTGCACCAGCCATTTCCCTTAAAATGATTCTGTTTATTT
Source organism: Rhipicephalus microplus (assembly GCF_013339725.1). Classification (NCBI taxonomy): domain Eukaryota; kingdom Metazoa; phylum Arthropoda; class Arachnida; order Ixodida; family Ixodidae; genus Rhipicephalus; species Rhipicephalus microplus. Next base: position 42,854,021 of record NC_051170.1, on the reverse strand, counting down.
TTGGTTATCTTATACCCGCGAGGCTGGGACATATACTGCTGTGAATATGAGAGAGCCCCTTTGAGGTTGCATTGTCGCATCTGACCCTAAGTATAGACACATAGGAGGAGGAGACTGAGGATGGTACGAAGGGTGATATGTGTACGACAACAAAAAAAAGGAAACAAAGAAACGTAGGGATTATAGTTTCTGTTATATTGCTAGAAACAACCCTGTTTCGTAAAGGCCAAATACAAAGGCATAGTTTTAACGCTGGTGAACGACCACACAGTAGCTTTTATGATCTGTAACCGGATAGCCATACACTTAAAAAAAATGTAGTCCCACTGCCAACTGTCCTGAGCATCTGTAACAATGTCGTGGAAAGGGCTGAGCTCTACGACCATGCTGCGAATAACTACAGATATTTCATGGCTGAGACAAAGTGGAACAGGCCTACATTTACCCGCATGATGGAAATGGCCGCAGACAACGGATACGGGGTTTGCAACTGCACTCCATGTTTAAGCAGACTCCTTACGAGACGACTATTGTTCTTTACTCGCATAATAACAAGACACTTACTTGGCGTTATTGTACCTAACGGAAGTTTCAAGAGATCTCTAGCGTCCGCTGAGCTTGCTGTTACACTCAATCCACATATGCCGACATTTTAACAATACACTAGTATTCCACAATACACTGAAGTAGTATTGCAGGGAGCGTGACGTTACGCTTTCCATAAAGGGTTGGTACTTCAATAAGCTGTATGGGCCACGATGAATTCGGTATTCGTTTGGAAAAGACCTAGCGTACTCTCTATTCTCGCATCTCACAAGCTTTCCTATTGTTATCTCGAGGGACCAGGATAGTTTCTAAAGTACAGTGTCATATCTTCTGCAAAAACTCATAATCCGTTATGAACGTTTGCACGCGTTGTTGTCCACTGCATTTAATTAAATGTGCAAAATCTCAATGAAATCGAACCAGTACTGCTTTTGTGGTCTCTAATGAGTTAAGCGAAAAATCTGAAATGCACAAGCGCAGAAAATGTCTATCTCGCCAACTGCCTTCAGCCTAAACCGGAGAAATGACATTGCTGACGGCTCAGATACTGTAAAACTAAGCTATTTGCTGACTGTGGGGTCATGAATTACATTTTATGTTGAAAAAATCATGTATAGTGACAGTTAAAGGGGCGGGGGGAGATGGACGCAAGAAATTTCCTGCGCTGGTCCCCGAGAAATAAAGCCAGGAACCCGAAGTGCCCAAAGTTATTTACCTTTTAGGAACAGCATATTTCCCGTAGACAGTAAACGTTCTTGAGAGAGAGGGGGGGAGGGGGAAAAGCGGAAAGTTTGGTCTAAGTCACACAAGGCTTCGCCCAGCGGCCCTGATTCGCACCTATGTTCTCCTGGCTTTTGCTGAGTGGTCAAGCTTTGGAAATTTTCTTGCTTCCTCCCGATGTTTCGTACTTCGTTGTTTCTTCTGTTGAGCATTTATTTGTCTCTATTTCTTCCCTTTTTCATAAGTATTTCACTTTCATTCTTTTTTTCTTTCTGTATATTTATTTTACACTACATTGCTTATATTTTCTGTTTCCTTCTCTTCCTGCATTTATTTCTTTCTATTTATATTTTCTCACTCATTTTTGAGCTACGCTTTAGACTCAACCCTCCTCTTTTCACCATGGCATCTAACAATGGCATCTATCCTCCTCACACCCAGTTCTCTTTCCAACCCTTTTGCTACACTATAGTCGAACTTCTTGATAAAAAAAAATCACTGGGTAAGCGATTTTCGTTCGCTGTCATGGCAATCGCGATATCTTCAAAAACAGAAAAATACGCGCGCTATTCTTCGCAGTATCGCTGTACTACAACTTACTTAAAATGGTCGCCTATATTGCCTTATGAATGGCGCCATTATGCAGTTTTGGATTTGAGGATTCTTGAGAGTGAGATTCACGAGACACTGTACTCCTCTGCAATATCCGCTTTTTAGGGGCAAATGAATCTTTTGGCCGAAGCTCATCCATCCACGTCCGAAATGTCTGTCAAGAGCAGATGCGTGGATGTGAGAAAAAAAAAGAGAACAAAAAGTGTTTGAAAAGAGACTGATATAAGTCATTATTGTGACAGAACAGCATAAAACCTCTATACGCACGGAGTCCTTATACTACTCAGGCACTTAAAGGTAGACATTATGGGCCTTAAGACCTATAGCTTTGTGGTCGACTCTTTATGTGACGTTAAGCCACTTCGTCTCCATTACACGGGGAGACGCCTATGGTTACTCATCGATATGATATCCAGAGCCTTGGCCACTTGCCATAATTCACTTCGATGAGGTGTATGAACGTTTTCTGCCTTTCGCAGCTTCGCCAATGATCCTTGACTTCACCTGAAACGTCGAAAATGTTGCGCTTAATTACATGAAGCGGGATCTCTGCGAAAGGATAAACAGCATTGCTCAGTAAGCAAAGTGCGCGAGATCTGCGCGTGCACACCTTGCGACTAAGGGCAAGCAGTTGGGCAGCTTACAGGACGTCTGTCGGTGTGACTTCATTTCCGGGGGTGTGGTCACTTCAAACGTCAAAAAAAAATAAGAAAGAAAGCCTTGTTGCTATCATCATCACCATTCGCCCTTATTTAAACAGCAGAAGCCGCACCAATATTGGCGAAAACGTGCGTGCCCGACTTATCGAATGAGTGGGGACACAATTTTCGAACATCTGAATTCCAAGCTATAGGTCGTAGGTTACCTTTTAATGCGCTCGGAGTTCGCTTTTTGCCCTCTGAAACCTCTGTTCTGCATATGGTAGTTGTCTTTTTTCTTGGACTGCCTTCATTTTTTATGTTATTGTTATGTGATTCTTAAACAAAAATGTGAGTCGCGTAACTGTCTGCATCAGTGTGCGAGACATGAACAGTAGCTCACGAGGGAGGGGGGTAAGGAGGGAATAAAATGATATCATTAAAAGGTAAAGAGATAGAGAGAGGAAAGAGCAGAGCGAGGCACAGGGACAGCGAACGCCAGAAAACGACGGAAGTAAGGAGGAGATAGGAAAGATGGAGACGGTCGCAGGAGTCCAAGGATGGGGCACCACGCAGCGAGAGCTCTTGTCGGCGGCTGGAGATGGCGTCGGGCGAGCCCAGTCGGCCAGAGCTGCGCTGTGGTCGGATATCGCGGGGGCGCAGCCGGTCTGCACGAAATTCAGAGAGGGAGTTCGGACTGCCATCGTTAGGGTGCAGCATGTTAGCAATACGTTGTAATGTGAAAGTGACATCTGTTCATGAGTGGTTCGTGGAAATTCTTGTCAAAGTGCATGATGTGTACAATATAACTGAATGTGATGAAGATGTGATATTTTTATTTGATAGATTAACGTACACGAAGTAATATAATGTGTGTTTGTTACACTATCTGGACATGTTGTCAAGGAGGCAATCAAGAAATAAAAAGCTTGGATATCCCAGTGACTAGGACCTTCGGATTAATGTAGCACGTGTTTGTGTCCCTCTTCGTAGGAAGTTTGTTCTGACGAGAAATTTTCTCTTTCTCTTTATTCCCATCATTTTCTCGTCTTTCTGTTTCTCTTTCTACTCATCAGGGCTAGTACAGGCCACGCCGGAGAAATGAACACATGTGGTCTGAGAGCAAAGGAGACATTAACGAATTGGCCGAAAAGAGCATGTGCAAGTTCATAATGATGATCGGTTTGGATCTCAGTATTTTACAACCAACTAGACCAATTTCTCTAACCAACTTCTATCTTTAAAACAAAAGAGTCACTTCATCCTGTCTATTTGAATGATGTGGACCAGGGAAGTGTTAAGCACATGGCACAGAAGGTGCCACAGATTTTCAAGCCCTACCCGGTCAGATTCCTTGCAAAGTAAATCTAAATTGTCAGTTCATGACGTACCTTTTAAATTTAGTGATGCTTATTTACGTTTCGATTTGACTAGCGTGGCAATCACGTCTTTTTGCCGTGTTTTCCGTTTCACGACCTGCGTCGTCTTGTCTGGCTTTCTGCATGCGCTGTGCGTTTCGCGCGATTTTATTGGCGTTTTCTTTTTTTCTTCAATTTACTGTGTACCCCTTATGAAGGAACAGGTTTTCCCAATTTTCGTCATGCATACGTTTTTGATGAGACAAACATTGTTTAACAGGTGATGTCACTAAAGTCAATGTTTCTACAAATAGTCTCGTTTCCTTCAAGGCAACAAGCTCTCCACCTTAGCGCTCGCATGTTTATGACCTGTACCCTGTGCTCAAACAACAAAAATGGAGGAGGAGGAGGAGAAAGGATGTGCGAAGACGTCAGTAGAGGAGAGAAGGAAAGGTAGGGGTGCGTATGTAGACTATCCGGCGTGCGGAATGGGGTTTTGTTTCGTTATTTCGCGGAAAAGAATCAACGAATCGCAATCCCTTAAAGAGCTTCGGAATAAAATGCATTGAAGGTCCATTGCTACGTTGGGGCAGTTAGTGACTAGCAGTGTGTTAAGCAGGGCTCAAGTTTTCACGATTATGCAGTGATACTACTTAAGTACGCAGAGCACAGCTCTAAGCATAATAGGTACGGCTTTAGATCTACATGTGTTCCCATGAATATATTGTTTAAATAATAAAAGTGGAGATTTTTAGAATATCTATGTCTCGCAAAATATAGCAAAGGACAACAGTTGGGCAGCTGTCTGAGAAGCGTTTTTAATTGCATCGATAGGGCTTCAATTAACAAGAGTCTATCACACAGGACCAGTTGGCCAAAATCACGAAATGTGTAATGCTGAGTCGTGCATCGCATGCTGACTTTGCAAAATTACCGAGTATATCAATGGAAGCACAAAAACAGTTTGCTACCAATAAACGGCTCACAGCATGAATGAAATCTGGAGCATCGATAGCAAATGATTTCAAGAAATAAAAAATTAATTACCAGCACATGAAATACATTCGTTTAGGAAGCACCAGCGCGTTTGGCATTAGGAAACAGAAAAATGGCGAGAGATCTTTTCACTCAGAATAAATCCTCTCATGTGGCCGATGTAGATCTCTATTCGTATATTTTTCGTTCTGTGCAATGCGCTCGCATCTTTGCTCTGGACTACAAAAAAAAGTGAAGGTGGAGGAAAGTGTGGCCGCATTGTATACTTCTCGCATGCTGATAGCCCAGCGGGTGGGCACTGGAGTCTCAAAATTGACACGGGATGAAGAATAATGCAAGCGAAGCTCCCCCCCCCTCCCCTACGCGGCTTGTTTTCCGCAAAACGAAATTAATGCTTCTCTCGATGCACTTTCTCGTGTTCATGGGGCTGCGTTTAGCCCACCGAAAGACGTCGGTGCCACCGTCACCTCATAAGTTTCTATTTGGCACTGCGTCTCCCACTTTGTACTCTGACACACACCGCTTACTTCAAGGCATGTCATTGTCACCACCGAGAAAATGTGGTTGCATAGTGTTGCGCACAGTGCTTGTATTACCGCCTATAAGTCTATTAGCTATGCGCTATAACTTCATTTAGAACGTATTCCACAAGGAAACTAGCGGTGTCGTAGAGGAGAGGAAATAAAATGCTTCGTCAGCGTCACTCAGGTACAGCGGGTCTTATGGGTGGTGTGCAGAAAAACCGCATAGTTATTTGGTAGCATTTTACACAAAGGACAGAATTTGACGTTATTTCTGATGTTTCTTCACAGTGTTACTATCTTATTGTCAATGAAGTGAAGATATCTATTGTCATGTACGAGACGTAAGCTTAGCACAAAGCTCGACAGCAATATTTCACTATTTACTAGCGTTGGCAAGTCGCAGTGACAACCATCATAAGTCATCCTAGTAGGCTGTTAACCAAAAAATTAATAAGTGGATATTGCAGTGATCTATTTGGAACACAGATTAAATGCAAAAAACATTTACACAATGTCACAGCAAAAACAAATGCACATTGCGATGAACGCTCAACTGATACACATGCATAATTGATACGCCTTGAATTCTTCAACCCAAAAGGCACAGTTGATTTCTTTAGCGTGTACTGTGAGCTCTTGTTCTTTCACGCTGTACCAGGGAGAAGTAACAACAATGTACTACCGTTTCTACAACTTGATATTCGTTCATTTGGGTGCGTTCAAATTGTCCAGGTCTTTAGCTTGGCGACTGGCACTATAGCGATCGATGAGAGGAAGGTAGGTTTGATGTCGTTCTTCGGGACACGAGAGTCTAAGAGTAAAATACGCCTTCAAATATAAGAAAGGCATAAAAATAAAAAAGAGGCAGGTTGTTTGATTACTTACGTACATATGCAGAAAGAAATGTTAACGCTGCAGCGGAGAACGTGAACCAGGAAAATTATCATAAATATAGCGAACAGGTGAGTGAAGAGACTCTGAAAAGAAGATTCGGCGCAAAGCCAAAGATGAAGAAGTGGTAGCGTGGATCGTCATTGGAAATATGAATGGAAGAGGTGTACCAAACAGCGAGAAGCCATTTCGAAAAAGAAATGTTTTATGATATTTCAGATGAATTAATGCTCCTTCAGTTTCTTACCGTTTGAAGACAGAAACGCCTGCCACCAAATAAGAATTTGTGGAGTCCTTCAGAATCTCGGTATGATGAAAGCAAGAATAATGAGTCGGAGTGCAAGCACTGTCGAGATAAGTGGAGTTATAAGTACAAGACGTTGAAGAAAAGTGGTCGTTTTCTTTCTGCGCGTGCAATATATGTCGAACCGTTTCATGTAGCCTTCGCATTCGATGTTCAACCTCAGAGGCATCACGATTCACAGTGCTTGCTGCCGTTGGCTTACTGGAAAGTATTTGCAAAATGCTTCGCTAAAGGTTGAAGATGTGACATCAAAAAATAAACAAAGAAGATGGTGAATTGATGAAGAAAATCTGATAATGAAGTGAGGCTTCTCTTAGTACGCAGTTTTGACGATTGGAGTGGCATTGTTTTTTTTATTACTGCACGCCTTCCCCACGTCGGTTCGAGTTTTCAGAAACACGAATGCGGCGATATTTGAATAATCCACGTTTACAATCTGGTGATTTGAAACACGGTCATGTGTTGAAACGGTAAACGTAGTTGCACATTATGTGGCAGTATAGACAGGCGAAATTACCCGTGATTATAAAATGCGGCGTGTCATGCACTCATATAGGATATGAATCAGCGGGGTCTGTGGCACATGTCACGCGAGGAGCAATTTTATTGCGATAACAATTATAGGGACAATCTCGATGACGTTTCACCATTGGCGTTAGCATTGCCGTCAAGTTTCGTGTAAAGTCCAAGTTGACAACATACCCTCGCGCATCGTATGTTCTACCCACGAATAAACGCGTGTGAGCAGGTACGATCATCACGGCGGAAGCAGAGATCAAACTAGCCAGCCCATTTACGTCGCTCCTCGTGTTACGCATCTTGTGTTGGACTTACTATTGAATGCTCAACCCAAGAAAAGTGCCCCTCACGTCTATCACGAGCGCGAAGGGACGTAGAAAGAAGGCGCGGAGTCTCTACTCGAGCAGCAACTGTGAACTTCGATTCTAAAGGACGTGGTTGCACTCACCGCAACGCACGCTAGCTCTACCAGCGTCAGCGGTCGGCTAACGTATTCATTCTAGGTGCTGCGCTCTCACCACCAAGAGACTGTGCCAAAAGAGTATCTTTCCGTGAAGTGGCCACGTTATCTTACACCAGCGTTTTCTAGTAGTACACGATATCGGATCTAGAAGAGTTAGCTGCCAGCCTTACTTTTATAGCATTGCAAATTGTAGGTATCGCATTCATCGCTTTGCCCTGGTGGTCAAAGTAGTTTTTATTTTTTTTAATAAAAAATCAGCATCATGCTCCCCGCATTTTAGATTGAGTTGACAGTGACTAGGTGGGCGAAGGCATTAAAATAAACATATTTAGAAAACCAACACTGCTCAACACTACCGTCATTCTAAGTAATATTAATATATAACAATATATGCGCAATATTCCCTTTAGTCGGGTTTCGCAAGGAAATTTTGCAACAATTTTGCATTATATAACTAGAACGGCAATATGGAATTTATGCAAAGTAGAGGCTTTATTGACCATGGCTTCAGTGGCAACATCATATTAAGGGCATCCTGAACTTTTTGGTACTTAACATAAATGCATTAGCGCAAACTGAAAGAAGAACACAGTAAGTCAGACGCCAAAAGCGCATCTGTTGTCTTGCTTATGCCACTTCTTTTCACGTCCGCGTATCGCACATGTATCAACGGTATAAAAGCATTCAAAGCAGGCTTAAAACTCAAGTTTAAATGTGTAAAGTCTATACTTTGAAAGCGTATACTCTTAGGCCTCCTTTGGCATTACTTCTTGTGCCTTAACACAAGGTGATCAGTTTGCGCGCTTAGAAACGAGACATTGAGACAGAAAACAGAGAGTGTCTCTTTTCAGCTCCTTGGTCAGCAATGTCTGGCAGGTTACATTGTGACTATTGTGCTGTGGCCAGTTTTCATTTCGTGAGGTAAAAATATCAATTTTATAGAAGTAGAGCTCCTGTGGCTTCACCCTTCTTTCTAAAAGATTATCCTTTTACTCTGTGAAGGGCAACTATAAATCTTTGGAAAGTTATGTATAACACGAACGGTTCCAGTAGAAATACTTTTCCGGAACTGCGCCCAATTGAAGACACAGCTGACAAAAAAAAAATCACAGCATATCCACGGAGTGAATGATGATGAGTGGGGCGAAGCGTCCATCAGCCCGTCCGTGCTTCCGTCCGTCCGTTCGTTCTTGCTTCCGTTCGTTCGCGCGACCATCCATGCGTCCATCCATGCTTCCGTACGTCTGGCCATGCGTCCGTCCATCAGTCCGTCTATCCGTCTGTCCGTCCGTTTGTGCGTCCATTCGTCCGCACGTCCACGCATCCGTCCATCTGTCCGTCCGTCGTCTAGTCAGTCTGTCCGACCGTCCGTGCGTCCATCTAGGTAACACTCCAAGTACCGCTATCTCGCATCCCTTGTTGGTGGCGCATACCTGCTCTAGAGCGGGTAATTGCCACCAGTGGTTATGTACGACAACATCGGAGGATGTACAGATCCATGCCTTTAGGAGCTTTGCTCCTAAAAGATTGCTCGTATCGAACGGAATCATTTTTCGCTATATTGTATTGTTGCCATGAATAGAACCATTCACAAGGAAAAGTGGGTGCGATTAGTTAATACATTTATGAAATGAACAAGACAAGTAAGGTCAACAAATGATCTATTATTTTCCGTATACCTTGAAATACCTATACCAACGACTCGTTTCTGGATGTGGTTGGTCAGGCCTAATTTACGCATATTGCTGCTCTTGAAAGCTACTGTTTGAAACTAGATATCTCTTTTTGGAGCTGAAATAGCAGCAAGGACATTTAGATCCCACAAAAAATAAAACAAGCTCCTGCTTTCCATCTGCCATAACCGTATTTCCTCCGCGAAAATCGAATCCTATTTCGCTAACGAGCGCCAACTATTGAAATTGTAGCAAGCACCGGTTATAAGAATAAAACAAGGAAACAGCACAAATGTCCCGAATCTACTTTCGCGTCGTCCGTACCCTCATTTCACCGCTCAAGCACATTAAAAGAAACAATGTTGGAGATTACTTGTGGATCGCTCTGGACGTAACGATGTAGACGCACATTCGAAAATCAGTTTCGCATACCGTATGAAAGTATGAGGTTGATCATTACGCATTTTTACTCTTCTTATCGTACTGCGTTGTAGCGCTTTGTTCTTTTATCCGAGTGGTTATGGCTACCGATGCAAGAGAAAATTAAGTTGCGTACGTAGCTTAGAGTAGCATTCTTGTGCCGGTAAGGCAGCTTCGTGTTAGCTCGCTCTTAAACGCGAAGCTGTTGAATTCTAACATTGGTTCGGGGCGGTTAATAGAAAGGATCATCATTAAAAACCGGCTCCCGCTGTCTTCCTATGTTTCCTCGTCTTCTCGTTCACTCCCAAGACACGTGAAGTAATTCATCGGGTGTGGCTTGTGTAACTCTGAAGATGATTGATTTGTGGGTTTTAACGTCCCAAAACCACCATATGGTTATGAGAGACGCCATAGTGGAGGGACTCCGGAAATTTCGACCACCTGGGTTTTTAACGTGCACCCAAATCTGAGTACGCGGGCCTACGACAGCATAACTCTGAAGAGTGAGAGAACGAGTACAGAGAAAAGTAATTGGCGAAAAAAAATCTGATTGATCTCTCAGTGATAGGAATCAGTATACTACGAAAGTTCAACGTGTCTTCATTGGGGTAGCTGGGCCTTTATTCAGCATTGTTTCACCACAAGTCGAAGGCATGAAATCTCATGCGAAGAATGGCAAGCAACTCGAAACTTGCAGCCCATTCTTCAAGCAGAAAGGAAACACAAAACAGAACATACACAGGACGAGCGCGAACTAACAAATAACGGCGCTTGAAGCTTAAAGCGATCTGCACATACATAAAGAAGGGCGCACGGAACACACAATACGAGCGTGAATTAACAACTGCCCTATTGTTACTTGTGTGCCAGCAGCACGCCCATTTCGCAAGCGTATAGCCGCTGCAGCGAGCAAGTGATCTTGGTGCTATCTGTAACATCCGACGCACTCTTGCTGTGAAAGCCTAATACTTAAGAGCCTGCCTGATCTCGAGATAAGCTCTTTCGTACGAGCAACCTCACCCTGTTCAGGTGCATGCGCATAATAACGCGCAGGGCGACAACCTTTAAAGCATGCCCTCTGGACACTTCGGGACATCTCACCAAGGGTAACAGGAACACGCTAATGTGAACGATCTCAGTGCCACTGGCAGCAACAGGTCTATATTAATAGCGCGCCGTTAGCAAACTGAAGAACGCATGCTTTCTGCTCGAGTCTGTTCACCCAGCGCAGGGCGGAGCGAAAGGCCATGGGTTCGACTAACGACGATAGCACCTTTCCTTCCATTAGGGGCGAAGCTCCTTAAAGCGGCACCCGTTCGTCCCTCGCCGTAGTCGTAGTGCGTAACCAGTCTTACTGTTTTGACTAGCAAGGTAGTGCCGGTGGCAGATTTCTCCTGTGCGTTGTTGAACAATAAAAAATTCCAAGCGTGCACGTTTGCTAAGAGCCGAATTCTCCTGTCTCTCAATCCCCATTAATAGCCATTGGCATGTACATTGAGCACCATCTGACAGGAAAGGGTTGCTACGTCATACTCGCTGGGCGCAACCTCCTTGGTTTCCGAAAGGTTTAGCGAGCGTTCGGCCGCAGTGCCATGAATACAGTGAACTAGTATATACCATGAACTCGAGGTGGTTAAAGGTGAGAAGTGCACACGAAGCGCAAGCCGTAAGAAAGTGTGCGTGTGCCACCCTCGTTTAGTTCCCGGAATGTCCGCTGTATGGCGGTGCTTCTATGCGGAAAATATGATAAAAAGATGCGAGACGGTAGTACTTGGAGTGTTGACTAGATGAACGAACGGACACACAGACTAATGCACTGACGGACGCGTGGATGGCTGCAAGAACGGATGGACGCATGGGCGGACGCAGGGGTGGATGCATGGACGAACGCAGGGACGGACGCACCGATGTGCGCACCTATGAACAGACGCACGCACGGCCGGGTGGATGGACGCACGGACGGTCACACAGACGGACGCATGGACGGGCGGAAGCAAGAACGAATGGACGGACGGAGGCTTCGTTCCACTCTCCCTCATTCACCCCGTGGATATGCTGCTATTTTTTTTCCGTTTTCTCGATCATCTCTTGTTACATATTTCACGTCATATCCATGACTAAAATACGTCAATAGAGTCCTAATGAACCTCGGCATAAAACTTTCATGTTAAAAAAGAGACAGGAAGGTTAATAGACATTAGTAGGGACAAACCAGACGCTGCCGCAATATATTGCCTTAATATTTCTTTTGTCTTTTGTGTGACGTTTTTCTTTCGATCAGTAGCTATCAGCACTCCACCCCACGCACTGCATGCAGTGCCGATCGCCGACGGCTGTAGTCATTCGGCCCCAATGCTGCGGCAGGTTATCTTTATTGTTAATTATTTCAAGTATTGACATGCTAAAGCATTTATGGCATTGGTCAGACCCGGGACGAAGAGCTGCCCCCTATATACAGTGGGCGCGAATGACAAAATCAGTTCGTCTAGCAGGTACTGTCGCAACTGGGTCAATATTTTAAAAGCGATAAGCGAACGACGCTTGTCTAGTTTGCTGCTCGTAATTCATGCTTGAAATAGAACAGCTTTCAGATGAGAAAAAGTGATAACATTAATTGCTCAAGCTTTCAAGTCACTCTGTTATATGTTGGTTCGTGCAGATACCTTGCGTCAATGAAAACGGTTGGTGGAGATAATATGGGTCGATGAAAATAAAAAAGCGGATGCGTCCCCTAACAAAACAGAATCAGGAGTGTGTTTTGGATAGGTCTGACTCACCCGAGTTTGTGACATAAAATCATTCAAAATTTTATTACCCTGGAAACCACTGAATGTACAGTACTTTCATTACGCGTCTGTTCATTCTTCAGCAATAGTCGTTAGAACTGACCGAGAAGCATAATCGTCATTTGTTTTTTTAAGCATATTATTTGAATTTCGCAGCCACGCGTATCTCTGTGAGGAACATTCGTATTTCACTCGTAGCTTTTACGTTTCTTTAGGTGCATCTAACAATCCTAAGATGCTGACCGTCTGTCAACGACTGTGTTGTAAATCCAACTGTAAGAAAGGGTGGGCATTAGTAGGCGATGAGACGGCTGACGGTAAATTTTGAAGTTGTATGCCGTTCTGGGCTTACGAGAATATTGTAACGTTAGTTATATTTCTATATCTCTCGATAATGAAAAACAAGCAACGGCCACAGGGCGCCGCGTTCTATTATCTCTACAATAATTACCTCTGTGAGATTTTGCTGTGCAGGGGAGCGAAATCATTTCTTGCTGGTCTGTTGGGCCTGGTGCCTCTCAGTCGCGATATGTAGCTGAAGTACCGTCACTGCTACGTTCTAAACTTTCCCCATTACCGACATGTGAGCTCAATGTTTGTATTGCTCAATTGTGTGACGCGAAGAACGATACTGCGAGTTAACGTGAGATTGATGTTGAGAACTGCCTAATGCAAACTTCAAAAACTACAAAATGTTTACCAATTTAGCAGTTCTTAACAATAACTAAATTAACGATAAGAGTTTCCAGAAGAATTTCTCTTCTGTACTAAGTTTGTTATACCGCAAGATTCTGAGACGTGCGCAAAAGCAAGGGCAGCCTTGATTATTTTATTTATTTGTGCCTAATATTGATCCCACATGGATTAGGAGTGATTGACAAAAACAGACCGATTGAGTGAAAATAAATAAAACCACACGTTCTTCTGATCACGAACGACCGCTCTGTGGCTTCCTGGGATCAAATAATAGAGTTCACCGCTAGAAGGGGGGTTTGATAATCCATCAATATGAATTCTGTCTAGGTCTCAGGAGCATATAAGGGTATGCAATATATATATATATATATATATATATATATATATATATATATATATATATATATATATATATATATATATATATATATTTGTGTGTGCGTGTGTGTGTGTGAGTGTGTGTGCGAAAGTCACTGCACTATTTTGTCAAGTTTTTGGGTCATTTCCTTACAAGAACATGCCATAATCTATCTATTTAGGAACGCAGTTTTCGCAGTTACACCTGTATATTAAAGAAAATGAAGGAGACGCAGCACGACGACTGCTATCGAGTGAGCGCAGGACGGTGACAGTGTATAGTTTTCGGAAACGTAAGCCATTCCCTCAGAAAGATCTTTTTTTAAATCATCGACATGATCAAATTTACTACCTGAATAGTGTTAATTTCCGCTTTGGCACCATTTCCGTGACCTAAATCTTTGCCTGTAAGTGCTGCTGACGATATTTCAATCTTGTTTATTGTAAAGGTGTTTTAAATGATTCAACCTTTTTCCAAAGCTTATCAGTAAACGGCAATAAGATTGACAAAAATAATGACAAAATAGTCACTAAACCGAAAAAGACTCGAACAAATCAAATTCACCACCATGCAGAGCAACAGACGTATCACCAGTACACGCCTCCTTTTTTTCATAATGTAGTTTGTTTCCATGATTTCACGCGGTGAGGTATCGTTACTTTTTCCGAATGACGATTCACTAGAAAATCCAGGCTCACGCTCGCAGGAACCATTATGCACAGGCAAATGTACCGAAAGTTCATCTTTCAGAGAGAGAGAGAGAGAGAAAATAAAGAGAAATGCGGGAAGGTTAACCAGGGCTAAGCCCCGGTAGGATTAAAGCCCCTATTTCTATAGGGGCTTTAGTAGGCTACCTTGCGCTCGGGTTGGGGGGAGGGGGAAGGAAGTTAGAGAGGAGGAGAAAAAAGTCACTGACTGGGCCGATGCGCAACAGTTTCACATCGCAAACGATGAAACAGGTCGGTGTCTTCGAGAAAACGCAACAGCGTTCGTTGCCTTTCAGAATTGGGATGGGCAGTGCCATGGTTCCAATACTTTCTAGACAGTGAAATTACTTCTGTCCAGTGTATTTAGAACACTGCGCAAGTAAAGCCTCTCGTTTGTGTATGCCGGGCAATATAAGATGTGTTCAATAGTCTCATAAAGTTCATCGTTGCTATAGGATTATATGTTTCGCTCATGTTCTCAATAAAGTTAGTTGTGCATGACGCCCTTTCTGTTCTGTCCTAATTTTTCTTCTCTGATGATATGCGTATTTTTGTATTTCAGAAAAAAAAACAGTTTCGTTTATGCTGATTCGTGCATTCACTAAATAAATATTTGAGTTCTTCGATAGTGGTTAGTCATTGTTTTTCTTGAATGTAACCCATATTGTTGTATAGGGAGAATACTTTGTCAAAGAAAAGGAACAGTGTAGAATATTTTATTGCGACAGCAATTATATGGACACTCTCGGCTGGATTTCGCCGTCAGCGTGGGCGTCGGCGTCGGCATTCGATGTCATCACCATATACGTATGCGTATCTATATATAAGAAAACGCAAAAAATAAAAAAAAACTAGCCCCGTATCTGCGTGTTTTACTGCAATATAATCGAAAGCCAATAGTCTTGCGTCTGGAAAAAGGGAAGAAAAGCGTTTACTTGATGTTCTGCGTGAGAAAATTGGTGAATTGTATTCTGGAGGCGCTGCGTTAAAGTACCTCGATCCGTGCATCGAAGGTGAACGAGCGCATCGAGGCACGTGAGACACGAGCGCTATCTGGCAGTTATCTTCGAAAACAAAGGAATGCGTGTGCACCTGTCTCGGAGGCAATGAGGTGTAGAATGCAAAGTGACGGGCAGGCGCCCCCATCGTGTCATCTTAGCAATGGATTGGAAACACTTGCCTTTTCGTGCGTAGCTTTGCATTATCAGAGCAGCACGATTAACGCTACGGTCCCTTTAATTACTTATGTATACCTTTTCTATATTTACTTATGTATACCTTTTCTAGTATGCGTATGCTGCCGAATGTGCTGTGTTTATTATTCCTCCCTCTCTGCTCTCTATCTTTCATCTCCACCATCCCCCTCCCATGCGCAGGGTAGCAAACTGGCTGCCTATAGGCTGGTTAACCTCCCTGCTGTTCTTTTCCTCCTATTTTCCTTCCTTCTTTTTCTAGTATAAGGAGACACATACAGAATATTGACGTATTGTTACTGTGCCTCAGGTATGCGCAATATTTGCTTTTTAATTGACAATCGCACAAGTACGAACTATGAAACCTGAGCAATATTGGCGGGCGCTGCGCATGGGGTTGAATTTGGCCGTTTGGGGTATCAGTTTTGGTAGACAAACAGAGAAATGTACAGACAGACAGATTCAAATTTTTGCGTCGACGTACTCCAAGAAAGATTATAGCCTTTAAAAAGACTCCGTCGCGCGGAATCGATCGTGGGACCTTCGTGTCGTGTATGCGAGGCGTTAACCACTGAGCCACCATGGGGTATCTTCTTGGACGTATAAACGTCCAAGCTATTTATATCTGCCACTTACCGCTGTTGGCAGGCATCTCGGGGAGGGGGGGGGCTATCTTGTTTTCAGCATTATCAGCAAGATAGCGCAGTGAGCGCGCGGCGGCTCTCATCTCTCAGCATACTTTGGCCTGCGTAGAGAATTAGCGGGTGTACGCTCGATCGCGCGCCCTGATCTTACAATGGGCAGGATCGTACGTCTTGGCTAGACTTCGGATTTCACTGGAACGATTCTGTTGTAGTTACCGGGTGCACAAAGGTCACTGCAATTGTTGCACAACCTCCGTTTGCAAAAAGGGCGCGCTTTTCAGACACAACTAAGTAACAACTGAGACGATTATTCGCGTTCATCTATACCTGTGAGTACGTTTCGTGCTGTCATTTGTGCGTGACAAACGCGGGCACGCGTTTCGATCTGCTTGCCATTCCTGCGCATGACCTTCCAATTTGTTGCTATCACGTTCATTGCTTCGCCTTCGCGGCAAAGCTGTGACTTTTTTTATTTAGGAAGCTTTTTTAAGGTGACCTCATTCTTTGCATGTGTTCAAAGTACAAAGGCCAAGAAAGCTTCCCCGAATAACAATGATGATTTGCATGAGGACGACAATTCACAACTTTAACAATTATCAGCAATAAATAATTTTCAACATTAAAAAGCAACAAGATTGTTGTGACAGCCCTAACTGAGCCACATTGAATCCAATATGTACAGCTTTGGGTTTTTTATTATCCAGACACCCAATAATAATGAAACCGGAAACAGTACGAGCGATCTCGCGCAAAGTGGCAGATCATAATTACCTAGATATCGCAATCGACAATGGCTTCTGTAATGACATGTTGCCTAATTGAATATCCAGCAAAAATTTTAAAATGATGAGTGGCGATAACTTATTTGTATATATTTAGAGGCAACCATAAAGTTGTGTTATAAAGTTAAACTTTCTCTCTGCCCTTTTCTTTCTGTTGCCATAAAAACAGTAGCTTTGGGCATTACAGTATAGAAACTACCGAAGATTTCATATTAAAAATAAAAAAAAAACCAGACCAAAAGGAATTTTATGCTCCAGGCCACCATGGAGCAGTAAACAAAAGTTACGAAAAAACGGGAGAGGAAGCGAAGTGCTGCCTTAAGGCGCTCCAGACATTTGAGGCACACGCTTCTGGCGAAACAGTAAGCCAGACTCGTTCTTTGCTCCACGCTCGATCAGAGGAAGCCCTTGTGTCGCGGCTTATGGTGGACATCTTGGCTGCGTCACAAATCAGCCATTAGCTGGAAATTTCCGCGCCTAGATGACGGCGGATGCATGCAATGCTTATAAAACTCCAACAATGACAACAACAGACTGAAAATAGCCACCGAAGAATGGTGCACCGATGGAGAACGCTGCCACCACCACGCAGCCCTTCGCGAATAACGAGAAGCGGAGCGTCAATCCTGATGGACTTTCTAACGCGTTTCCTTTTTTTTTTTGGTAACGGTGGCTACGAAGTCGAGTTATGGAGGGACATCTGCTACAGCTGTTCTCACTCACCAATACCACGCGGTGCTACTGTGTGCGCGGCGCCAAAGTGGCAAAATTATACTGCCTCGAAAACATGGAAATGAGCTGCATTCGCGGCTTTGGGGGCGCCGCTTTTTTCGGTCCCGCACCTCTTTCTCGCGGTGCCCTGTTTCCCTATGCAGTGCTCTTAACGGCGTGATGGAAAAACAGCGGGATGCTTACGATAGAGACCTCAGTCTCAAAAGCCGTTTTCTCTTCCACGCTCGTTCCACACTCCGACATAAAGCAACACGCAGTTGGTAGGGGAAAGGTAGAGGAGGTATAGGGAGTAATAGAAACAATGATCCCGTCTTTCACTGTTTAAATTCATTTAATGACACGAATGGCATATATGTGGCTATAAGCGACAGGAAAAGAGAAGTAAGAGTAGGAAGAGTGTGCTGACAGGAAGTTGCATTGGGATGTTTGGAAGCGCCCCTCATACAATTGCATGAGGGGCGTTTGGTTGCTGTCGTTTTCAGCCTTCCTGGTTCGTTCATTCACATTCGTAGAAGTGAAAAGAGAGAAAAGGAAACAAAGAAAAGCAACAAACAAGCAGAAAAAAATGTCAAGCAAGGAAGCAAAGGAAGTGGTGGACGAGAAGCGCAACATTTTTACGATGATGCTGAAAATCGCTATATGGTGAAGTTGGAGGTGATGCTCCACAAGGCGCCAACGATTGCCGCGCCGACACGTCGAAGCGGTGGTTTCTGTGGCTTGTGCACGACGCTGCGTCTTCCAAGCTGACATTTCACGGCTCTTCCGAGCCTTTTTTGTTCCCAAGACGTTTTCACTGTGGTCGTTTCCCTTTAGCGGCTTCCATACAACGGGCAATTAGGATGAGGAAATGAGGGAAACTGGCTGCGGGTATGAAATTTGGCCTGCCGTGCCAGTGCAATAGATTTTTTTATCTCTCAAGACATCATAAAAGAAGAATAGAACGACCGCTTCAAAAGCATATCTAATCACCACAGTTCCTTCGCTCGGGGGCTATACTACATGAGAGACGGAAGCTAATGGGGAAGGGGGTTACACTCCTGTATTCGACCACAGGCACATATTCGCCCCAAAATAAGAGCAAGAGCCGCCAAATATTTTTGGCAGAAGATGAATAAATTGCGCAATGGGGACATTTTCAATGCTATTTCACGTCTCTTTTTTTTTTTTCATTTTTCTTTTTTTGCCTTTTTTTGGCTGAATTACACCAAACCACACTACTTCTTCAGCACTGTTATACCTTGCGGAACTCGTGCAACAGTTCTGGGTTTCTGTTGTGGTTGGTGCGGTTACGTTAGGAGCCTTAACAATAATTCCAAATTGTTTAAAAGAGTAAAACAAATACGTCTACAATGCGGTCTCCCCAACTACGCGAAGCTTCATCTGCAACGTGTAGGAAAGACAACCATAACGAAAATTAGTATGGGAAAATAACACAATTTGGCGAAGGTGACCCGCTATTTATGGCATGAATAATGTGAACATGCCGTCGCGTACGTCGTCAAACCCTTGCCGCCAAATCCGGGAGGCATATACCCGTATTCTACGGGTGGTTATGTGCCACGGCTAAGCGGGTATGTGCCACTGGGTGTTCGTATCAACCAAGATACGGCGAAAACGCACAATTATCTTTTGAATACGGGAGCGTAAAACCGACATCGGCCACATTGACCCGACGAGTGCTAGAATAAATTAATGGTCCCTGTAGGAATCAAAACCATGCCTTCTGCGTGGTCGTCAAGTAATCTACTATGAAGAGCCACGCCAAGTCTCTGAACTGCTTTTCAAATAGGCCCTATTGTTCGTGAAACGTCAATTGTGGGTACAGGGCTGGCATCCCAATTTTATAAGCGTTACATATTTACTCTTATGACATAAAGTAACGTCGGATTAGGGTCAATTTTTGTTAAGCGCTATCCTCTGAAGTTTGTTCACGTGGCAGTGTGCAGCACCACCATTCTCGCCAAGACAAGCGCTACATATAAGCCTACTGCTTCTGGTGTTGCTAATAACCATGCTCACGAAGCTGTAAAACTGCTTTTGTAAAACTTATGCGATTGTTCAACATATGTATGTGCGTAGAACATTTGTAAGTGTATTTAGCGTCATTTCGTTACGTCTCACTCAGTAAAAAATACATTCGATGTTATGAGAAACAAGTGGAGGCATGCTTCACATAAAATCGATTCTCAAACTACGTCGGATCTGTCAATTTTTTCAAACTGTTATTTTGATGACTGTGGGTAAGTTACGGTTGATGCCATAAACATAAAAATAGAAAGAAAGAACGTAAGTTAATTCTTTGACTAAACTTTTTTGCGTCTCAAGGAATGCCCTCTAATAAGAGACGTTTATGAAATCGCTGAAGTTCAAAAACAAGTGGCTGTCAAGTTTCAGAATGTGCTAGTCGCAATAAAAACTTACCTTATAAATATTTCAAATGAGCCTAATCTCACGTATGAAGGTGAAAAACTAAGGACGTATAAACAGTACTTTGAAATATTTCACTGTTTGATTATCAATACTTTCATGAAATCTGCATAAACAATGTAACGACCTCTTGAAAGCTATAAATTTGTACTTTATTTAGTTCGATGTCATTTGTGCCATGTGACAGTTCTAGTTTACAGGAATGCCATACATCTTTGTAGCTGAGGTGAGAATTTGTCAACGTCGAGCGGCAGGTTTATTTAAGGTTACTATAATCCTCAACTGCTTTCAGGAAGAGCCGAAAAGCAGTTGTCTGTCTCTGTATTCATGGAAATTTATGTGTCCTGCCCCATGCTACAACGACGCTTATTCAGAGTGGTTACGTGGTTGTTAGACTAGAACAATTCTTCGTTTTAGGTGTATACCGATAGGAGGTACCGCAGTGTAGCTCGCATCAACGCTTCCTCACCTGTACATTTTGCATAGCTGTTTCTTCTTTCTTTACTATGTGTTGTTATCGCATGCCCGAGAAAAGAAGTTCATTAGCGTCTGCAAGGCATGGCTATTATGCAATGTACATTTGATTGGAAGAATAGCGACAACAAGGAGATTGAAGAAGAGTATAAAAGGAAGGACAGAAAAGTTAGGCAGGACAATAAGAAGTCTTATTGCCTCTGCGTATTACACACGATTTAGTGTAATCATACCGTGTACCTATTTCTTTACAGAAATACTTATTTCTCAATGAACTTGGCACTAGAGAGTTTTAGTACTGCGGAATGGTGCTACGTACGCATCACGCAAGCGCCTTGCGTTACGCGGCGTCGTTTGCCACTAATCGGCTTTTAGTACGCCGTAGTACCCGCGTACGTAACGAGCGTGAAGCGTGTTGCGTCATCTGGTAGATTGATTGATTGATTGATTTGTGGGGTTTAACGTCTCAAAACCACCATATGATTATGAGAGACGCCGTAGTGGAGGGCTCCGGAAATTTCGACCACCTGGGGTTCTTTAACGTGCACCCGAATCTGAGCACACGGGCCTACAACATTTTCGCCTCCATCGGAAATGCAACCGCCGCAGCCGGGATTTGAACCCGCGACCTGCGGGTCAGCAGCCGAGTACCTTAGCCACTAGACCACCACGGCGGGGCGCGTCATCTGGTAGATCAAAATAGAAGCACGTGTTGTTGACAGCCAATGTGAGCCAATCCAAGTGTTAGAGCCAGATTATGGCCATATTTTAAGCCACAGAGCCAGTCGGTGCTTGCCTTCGGTGCCGCCATTTTGCAAAACGAAGTCTTGCGCTGTCGCGAACTTGTTCGAGAGCGGCGTGATCAGCTCATACGTACGCACGCGCGCATCTCATGCGTGCGTACGTAGCGGCTGCGTACGTAATGCGATACGTGCGCGTTGCGGTCTGCGCATGCGCACTACGCAGAACGTGGCGTCCCTACGTACGCAACGCCGCCACGTACGCAGCGTACGCAGTACTAAAACTCTCTACTATCTCTCACGTTACTCATCGATCAAAAGTTTGCACAAAATTTACCACGAAGCCTCGCCGCGGTGGCCTAGTAGTAATATAAAGCACTCGGCTGCTGACGCGCAGGTCGCGGTAATAAATCCCAGCTGCGGTGGCTGCATTTTCAATGGAGGCGAAAGTGCTGCAGGCCTGTGTGCTCAGATTTGGATACACGTTAAAAAAAAAACACAGGTGGTCGAAGCTTCCGCAGCCCCCCACTACGGCGTGTCTCATATTCATAATGCGGCTTTGGGACGTTAAGCTTCACATATCAACATCAAAGCTTCACAGGAAGTGTTGCAGTACAGAATTTCTAATATATTTCGACGCGTGTTTGTATACTTTATTTTGGTGCATGAGGATTTCAGGCACCAGAACTCTCCGCATCACTCGGGACACATTATGCCGTAATGATTGAGAAGCTTCACAATTATTTGGCGTCACTTTCTTAGAAATACACGCGGAACGCTATTAATCAAGATGACTCAAAGCATACGCGAGCTCCAGCAATACTGCTCGAAGTTTTGATGTTTGCTTCATAAAAGACGGCGTGCTCCACCAATAGTCAGATTGCTTGATGGATGACAGCGGCTCTAATTTCAGTAAAACCTGAAATCATGTGAAAGTCTCATTGCTGGAATGTCTGAAGTGTTCTAGCATAGTAAATTACCATAATAAAAATTGTAACCTAATTAGACGACGTACAGTATTCACGGATATATGCGCGAAATTTCGGGGCTAAACACGTATTTCCATTTCCAGCTTGTAGAAATTGTGCCAAATGGGCGTCAGTTTGATTCCACATAAATTAGAGCAACCACTACCATTGAAGGGATAGTTTGTGGCATGACGCGGTTATACGGAGCAGTTGCCCAGGCAGTCATCATACCACACGCAAAAAAAAAAAAGGCCCCGTATCTGCATGTTACACCGCAAGTGTCGTCGAAAGACAAATTGCGTCTGGAGAGAGTGAACAAAACGTTTATTTGATGTTCTGTGCAAGCAAATCGGTGAATGGTATTCTGGAGGCGCTGCGATAGAGTTGCCTCGAGCGTGCAGCGGAGGCGAAGGAGCGCATCAAGTCACGTCACACGTGAGACTTGAGCGCTATCTGGCAGTATCCTGGAAAGCGGAGCGCGAGCCGTGCGCGCCGTGCGCGCCCGTCTCTGAGGTGATAAGGTGTAGGACGCAAGGCGATGGGCAGGTGCCACCACCGTGTCATCAAGTGCTTCCAACACATAGCGTTGGAAGCACTTGCTGTTTTGTGCAAGCGTTGCATGGCCAGAGCAGCGTTATAAAGGCTACGATCCTTAAATTTCTTTATCTATGTCTTGCCTAGTAAAAAATACATATACATAATATTGACGTGTTGTTATGGGTCCTCAGATATGCGCAATAAGTGCCTTTCAATTGACAATCGCACAAGTATGAACACTGAACCTTGAGCAATAGTGGTGGGTGCTGCGGATAGGGCCGGCCATTTGGAGTATCGTTTGGTCACTTTGATGCCGCTTAGGGTACCGTTAAAGATGGACAAACAGACAAATGAACGGATAGACCGACCAAACTTTTTTTGCATCGAAGGTCCCCAAGAAAGACTATCGTCTTTAAAAAAGGAACTCGCGGTTGAATTCGCGGGTACTGTAAGTCATATACAGATGAAAAGGTAGACCTTAGGTCCATGGCTAAGTACAGTTCCTGCCTATCAGAAAATAGTGTATTCTGATGGACTGTTCTTACGAAGACTTAAGGGAATATTCTTTTTGAAGAGGAATATGCGAGTTTAAAGTATAAAAAGGTTTCATGAGCCTTCCGTTTCGTCTTCAAGAGTATAAAGTGGTAGATTGCGTCATCAGGTACCATTTGCACTTATTTCAACTAAGCCACTAGGAAAGGAGCGTTTGTGCACATAACATTGGACGTTTGAAAGTACTGTGGAATGATGGTCGGTATACCAACCTTGATTCTAGTTGGCAGGACCAGTTGGTACTGGTTCACGAAGCAACAGCGTAAAAACTAAGGATGGTAAAAAAATGAAAGCGGAACATAACGCTGCTTTTCCCCCCAGAGCCAAGGATGCTGAAGATGACATTGTAATTTCGATGAAAAAAAAAGATTTTTACCACTTTTACGTTAATTAGAATAGTGAATGTCCAGTAATATCTCTATAGCATGTCGAGTGCTTGTGCCTACGTGTTATCACGCGCGAGCACAAGCGCACGAGAATGATATGAATGGTGAAGAATTTTAATTTGGCAAGAACAACTCACCGAAGTAGCAGTGAGGCCGAGGAAATCACTGATAAGTTAATCACGTGCGTGGTCTGTTTGATTAAAATGCAGTCAGGTGGAACTTTTCGGTGGCGAGAGAGATACCTCCATCATCCAAGATATGTTAATGAGTAAGCTGAGATAGGGAGGCTAATAAGACAGAGAAGCCCTCACTACAAGGCTTAGCTGAATAGACTGGAAAACCAACATCTATGAAAGGTGGCCTTATGGGGGCCCGTGCCGCCGCTTTGCTTGTAAATGCCCGGAATCACAACTCTATATTTCTTTAGATCGCAAGAAACGCTGATAGGAGCATCAGAATGACGAAGACAGCTGAACGAAATTTAGTGTACTCCTGAATAAAAAATGCTTTGTGAACATTGAATGTGTCCTTGTTGACTTGAAAGCACAGGCTACATTGAACTGGTGCACAGCAATTACGAACGGAAGATTTTTTTTTCTTGACGTAATGCTGTTTGTCTGCTGTATAATACCAATAATATTTACTCAGCGTACTTTATATCACAAATGTGCGTAGGGTTCCAGCTCGGCGGATGGGAGCAAAGTTTGATGATTATTCATCCCAGTGACGCTTCCCTATTAGGTCAAAGTATGAGGCAGACTATGCGCCGCCCATCTTACGTGGCTAAAATAGCGCGCAAAAAGAGAGCTAGAGAGCTGGTGAAAGGGCGAGCTAGAAATACTGGGCTTGAGTCTGCTCGGCACTTCTAACAAACATGCGAACCCTCGTGTTCGAGCTGAAAACGAGAAAGGTCCAAAGATCGCAGGGGCACAAAAGACCTGAACGTCTAAAGGCAGCAATTAAATTAATTAGCAATGGCAAATGAACGTAGTCATGACGTTAAACATGCGAGGAGCGCTGGAGCTGCAAGATTATTACCGCTCCCCAAGGCATTTCTCGAAAATGTGCCAGCGCATCATTTATACGCCGCATTCTGCACTCATCTGACGTACTTATTTTGTACACCGCTACTCCCGCTTCGTTAGTACGATTGATAAATAAAAGAAAAAAATTGATTCCTTAAATATAAAGAGGGAAAAGGAACATTCAGGACTAAGCCATAGGGTATTTACCCTTTTGATGTTTGTCTCTGAATTGCGCCTCAATTGCTGAGGCATCCTAAGCCGGAGAAAAACCGAGTGTGCACCCATGGTCACTGCGTGGTTTTTCTCCAGGGAAAAACTGTGCAGCAGGGTTGAAATGACTGCTGCGCGGTTCCGGAAGGGGAGTCAGGTATGGTGAATCAATGGCGGGCTCCGTATACAGCTTCAGCGAGCATTATCGCGAGAACAATGGTGGAGAAGGGCAATACGGCATCGCTTGCGCCAGGCGCTCGGTCATTAATTGAAATTTGGCGGTTTGGTGGGTACGGTTCGTATTATGACCAAGTGGTTCGCCGTGTTTTCGCGCTGCTCTCTTCCCACCGGTATGATCGCTCTTCCGAAAAGCTCCGATGCAGATGAACTTGGGAAAGACGCGAGCTGCGCATCCGGTGAAATTCGCTGCTTACCAGCTATAGTTCCGTGGACGGGGTCGCAACGATTCGGCGTGAAAACACGCGCTTCTAACTCTCAGAGTGCGAAGCAAGTTAATGCTAAAAAGGCGATACAATCGTTGAATGTGATGATCGCGTTGCATGCGTCCTAGCTTGCTATGCGTACGGCTTCGCGATTCGCTTAATTAGCTCCCTTGGTTGAAATGGGGTTCAGTATTATTAGTAAACTTTTATTGCCAAATATACCGAGCACAGCACTTAATTAATACTGTTAGAGATTATTAAGTGGTTCCCTGCTTGGGAAAGTGCCTGTTACGCACAGCTTTCCTGGACCGTTCCTGTTTGGACCTTTTGTTGGGCAATTACTTTAACTGCGCCAAATTATACACCATTACAATAGTCCACGTAAGTGCACTGTAAATAATTTAACTTAGGCGAGAAGCAATAAGCATAATTATGTGCATTATGTGCAATAAGCATCATTATGTTCAGTTAAGAATACATACATGCAGAACGTGTGAGGGTGAGTCGATTGGTACTTATCAAACGTTTAAACAGTATATAAACACAGGGAGCATGGACAGGCAGAGCTAGTCGTAATCACGTCTTCTTTTAGTTCATTTCACAGTGTTTGTAAGTATGGATACTTAGAGATCTCAATCTTGTGTCATCTATGTGTATTGTACATGTAACAACGACCACTAGAGCAGCGAGAGTGTACCACTTTGTAGGTCTCATAAGCGTTAATTTTGCCGTTACAGCTCAACCTTTATGGGCACGATTTGAACACTTGGAAGAAACAATACCATACTTTTTCCGGTCCACGGGCAACGCGTACTAAGCGCAATGTCGGGGAAAATTTAAGGTATAACCTAAATAACTGATCCAAGCAACGGCACACCAAGACTGCCGTTAACCAGGAATGAAGGGAAAGAACTCGGCGAAATCGAGTTTACGGAGCCTCCTCCTTGCCTGGACGAGCTTCCCGATCACATCGTCTTCTCATATGAGCGGGGGTTCATTCGTTCTGAAGCGCACTGCCTCATGCGAGCAAGTGTGAAAAAAGACCTGCTGCGAGGCGAACGGCTACTGTTGCCTGCAATAAAGGGCGGCAAGCTGCCTCTTTCTTATCTTTTTATGTGCCTTCTCTTATCCGCCAGTGTTGGGCAATCAACCGCAAGTATTTCTGTAGACCTATCGGCCTTCTCCCTTTCTTTTCGCATCCTCCTTTTTCATTGAAAAAAAGGAAATTAACCTGTGCTTTGGGCTTCTTTGCCTACTCATATCGGGTAACGAAAGAAAAAAAAAACATGACTGAAGCGTCACTGCGTAATGCTCACAAAGACAATCCGCTCAAGGAACTGCGGCAAGCTTGCCTGCGAATATTTGATTAAGCTGCCCTTTTCATCAGCGCTGATGAATAATGACCTTTCTTGTACTTTAATGTGTACTTGCGTCTGTGTGCGCAGATACCCTCACTTTCAAAAGACAATTCTGATTCAAGCTTGTGCAGAATTTTTCCCGCACTCTGTCTGTTCTCAACTCCAAAAGTTATGATTACAACGGGTGTTCACTCATTCACTTTCTGTTTGTATCTTTCACGAGGATGACTTGTTTAGTCTGTGGCTATACGAAACGTTATGCTGTGAAGCCATTTACTTCTGGGTGTTTTTTTTCTCTTCATTTTAAATTTACGAATGATAACTGAATTATTGCTGAGCTGATGATTGAGCTATAGTAAATGTATTTGCGTAATATTGTATTGCAGACCATGAGAGTACCTGCAGAAACTCGTATCAGCGCCATTCGAAATTCTACACGTTGAAACTCAGTACTGTCATACACCGTGAGTCGTATTCGACAAACCATCTTGCCCCCCCCCCCGTATTAATTTTGGTGTACTCCAAGTTAGGGAGGTGATCCTGAAAGCACCCAGACGTAAGCGGACGGACGGACGGACGGACGGACGGACGGACGGACGGACGGACGGACAGACAGACAGACAGACAGACAGACAGACAGACAGACAAACAGACAGACAGACAGACAGACAGACAGACAGACAGACGGACGGACGGACGGACGGACGGACGGACGGACGGACGGACGGACGGACGGACAGACAGACAGACAGACAGACAGACAGACAGACAGACGGACGGACGGACGGACGGACGGACGGACGGACGGACGGACGGACGGACGGACGGACGGACGGACGGATAGACAGACAGACAGACAGACAGACAGACAGACAGACAGACAGACGGACGGACGGATAGATGGATAGATGGATAGATGGATAGATGGATAGATGGATAGATGGATAGATGGATAGATGGATAGATGGATGCCACAAGTGCTTGCAGCCCACAAAGAAATTTTTCACATTTAAAATGCTTCCCATTTTATATCTGGAGTTTTATGTTCCGAATCCATGATACGATTGTGAGAGACGCCGTAGTGGAGGGCTCAGAAAATTTCGAAAATCTGGTGTTATTTAACGTGCACATTGCACCTACGCGGGTCTCTACCATTTTGCCTGCGTCAACACGCGACCGGCACTGCCGGAATCGAAATCGCGTCCGTTTGGTCAGCAGACGAGAAATGTAGCAACAGTTCCGCTGAGGTGGCTAAAAACGTATGTTAAGGTATTTTTTGTGTGAGCCCAGAAACAAAAATATTGCCATCTGAGAACCCCGCAAAATATCGAAACAATCTCTAAATTTATATTCACGCAGTCTATAGATTATCTAAATTCATTTATGTAAGAAAAATGAGCCCTTTGACGCACTTCCATCATGGAAAAGGCGAAACAGAAATGTTGAGGTTCTTTTATTGGGCATGAAAATTGATAGTCCTTAATTTTTTCAACAGTATGGCATACACTTTTTCCCCTAGAATGCATGACTTCGTTTTTTAGAGAATCAGCACGAAGGAGTGCTGCGAGAAGTTACCCAGGTCATCTAACATGAACTCGAGAGTTAATATAAGATGAGCTGATGAATTCTTTCAGTGGGTGTACATGCTCTTGATATTTTATTGTGCTCACTAGAGCTAGTCCTATTTCTTTGAAACCTCGAGCACGGGTGTTTTCTTTTTTCACAACCTTAATTTGACCAGCTGCGGGTAGTAAGAAGGACATTGCAGTTGCTTTGCAGAAGATGGCCATATCGCTAAAAACAGAAAGGCTTATTTTAGCATTTGGTTTATGGTGTCTTTTGAAAGTGCTAGCAATGAAGTAAATGTAGAACTCGCTCCCTGGATTTCATGCCGACCGGTTGTGCCCCCGCGATCTCCGACGACAGCACAGCTCTGGCCGACTGGCTCGCCCTACGCCATCTCCTGCCGCCGACAAGAGCTCTCACTGAGTGGTGCACTGTCCTTGGACTCCTGCGACTGTGTCCATCTTTCCTATCTCCTCCTTACTTCTGTAGTTTTCTGTCGTTCGCTGTCCCTGCGCCTCGCTCTCTGCTTCCTCTCTCTATCTATATACCTTCTAATCCTATCCTTTTATTCCCTGCTCACCCCCATCCCTCGTGAGCTTCTGTTGAGGTGTCGCACTCTGATGCAGGACAGTCACGGAGCTCACTTTTCTCTTCATTTCTCTTTAAGAATCTCATAAGAAGTAAAGGTATATGCGTGAAAATAAAGTGACGAATGCAACAAAAGCTGCCATTCTAGTTCTCTCTTCCCAATAGGACTTTCCTACGTTGCACTCAGCTAGTAAAAAGGGAAGTAACGTAAATATACGCTTCCTCGAAAAGTACACATTACATTTTTAAATACGTTATTTTCTATCGCTGCGATGGCGAGAGGTGAAAAGTGTTTTGAAGTGTTTTTGGTGGGCGTAGTACGTTTATTCCTTTTCTGTGAATCAGTGGAGAGTATGGACTAACAATCGTTATTATGTCTCCAACAGCAAAAAAAAGAAAAATTGGCAGCATATCCACGGAGTGAATGATGGAGAGTGGGGCGAAGCATTCGTCCGTCCATTCGTTCTTGCTTCCGTCCGTCCATGCGTCCATGTGTGTTACCGTCCTTGCGTCCATCCACCCGTCCGTGGATGCGTCTGTTCGTGCGTCCGTCACTGCGCTCGTCCATGCATCCGCCCCTGCGTCCGTTCATGCGTTCATCCATGCATCTGTCTATGTGTCCGTTCGTCCATCTATTCAACACTCTAAGAACTACCATCTCGCATCTTTTCATCATATATTCACCATACAGAAGCACCGTCATTCAGTGGACATTCCAATGACTAAACAAGAGGTGGCACTAGCACACTTTCTTACGGCTTGCGCTTCTGGTCTACCTCCCACCTTCAACCACCTCGAGTTCATGGTATATACTAGATCACTGTATTCATGGCACTGCGGCCCAACGCTCGCTAAGCCTCTCTAAAACCAAGGAGGTTACGCCCAGCGAGTATAACGTAGCAACCTTTTCCTGTGAGATAGTGCTCAATGTACATGACAATGGCTGCTAATGGGGATCGCAGCGTACGTGTTAACTGAAAGCCGATCGCTCCTGTCTCTCATCCCCATTAGCAGCCATGAGCAGACACGGACGGACAGCGTTACACAGGCTAGTCAAAGAGCTGCTTCACATCTAAAATGGACAAGATGTATGCTCACACGAATACTCAAATAGCAGTGTTACAG
Organism: Rhipicephalus microplus; assembly: GCF_013339725.1. Classification (NCBI taxonomy): domain Eukaryota; kingdom Metazoa; phylum Arthropoda; class Arachnida; order Ixodida; family Ixodidae; genus Rhipicephalus; species Rhipicephalus microplus. The sequence goes on along the minus strand of NC_051170.1, from coordinate 42,824,060 downwards.
TGACCTGCCACGTCGTCCAGTGGCCACGGCACTCAACTGCATGCTGAACAACAGGTCGCGGGATCGAATCCTACCTGCGGTTGCCGCATTTTTGATGGAAGCTAAAATGCTTGAGGCCCGTGTGCTTAAATTTAGGTGCACGTTAAAGAGCCCCAGGTGGTCGAAATTTCGGGACTCTTACTACAATGTCTCTCATAATGATTTGGTGGCTTTTCTGGACTTTTCGCCGCAGTTGTGGGGTGTATAGCCCCGTAGGTTGCGGTAATAGATGTACAACCTCACGAGGCAATGTCTGACTCCGGTTCGACCGCGGCCACTACCTCGAGGAAGCGAGGAAACACATCCAGTGAGAGCGATGACACTGAGCTGTACCCCGCATCTTGCGACGAGTCCTCAGACGACGGCTTTCAACCTGTCCTGCACCGCAAGGCCAAGCGACGGATCATTAATCCATCGCCAGTGTCAAGCACGGCCACCGTGAAAACGGCGCCCCAGCGATGGCCCCATTCCATCCTGTTTGTGCCAAAGAACGCTACCGAAAGTCTGCGTGTTCTGAACAGGCAAGCGCTTTCGCTCTATTTTGAGAACACTGTGCCGAACGAGATTAAAGACCTACGGCTTAATACAAGAAGAAACATCCTGGCTGTAGATGTGCGGCACCCGAGTGCGCTGAGCACGCTGCAACAAGTAACACAACTGGGAAACATTGCAGTTAGGTCTATCATACCAGCTGATGGTGTGACCACATCAGGAGTCATTTAGGACAATAACACGGAAATAACAAACGCAGACCTTCCAATACTTATAAAACCAGCGAGTCAACACAACGTCATTGTCAGCGTTGGACGGCTTGGAAACACACGCTGTGTGAGAGTAACGTTTAAAGGTGACTGTCTTCCCGCATACGTGAAGGTTGGCCACTTTCGTCAACAAGTTCGACCGTTCATTCTTAAACCCGTGCAATGCTTCAATTGCCAGAAGATCGGCCATGTAAAGGGTGTTTGCAGGAGCTCCGCAACGTGCCCCCGGTGCGCCGAACCACACGCGGAAGACAACTGTAGCGCTACCACACTGAAGTGTCCTAACTGTCAGCGTGGTCACAAGGCTTCTTCGAAAGAATGTCCGCACATAAAGAAAGAATTTTTTATTCTGAGGCAAATGGTACGAGACAGCTCCACCCACAAAGAAGCTGCCGAGAAAATCCGGCGAAGACAACGTCGCCATCGAAGGTCTTCACGTCGGAGAGCGCCAACCTCAGGCGATAAGTCGACGCTTCAGGAAAGATCGCCAGCTTCAGTTTACAGCACGGCAAACACAGACGTTGTAAAAGAGCAAAGGGGCAGACCAGTCTCTACAGAAGAGCGGCCTCCACTTACGCGTACACAACGTTCAGAAGAGCCGCAGCAGAAGCCGTCTGCTTCAGAGCAAGCTGCTGTAATGGAGGACTTGCGGAACACAGATCAGCAAGTAATAGCTCTTTTGCGACCATTAATTAACGCCATCCGCTTGTTGTTAAGCAACTTGCACACACCGTCAGAAAGAAGTGCATTGCAATTACTGGACGCTTTGAGTCCAGTACTCGCAGCGCTTGAGTAAATAATGGCTCACCAGTCACTGTCTTTCAGAGAAGAGGTCCGAAAAGCAGCGATTACTCAATGGAATGCCCGGGGACTGAGGTCACGCATCGCCGATTTCCGTCGGTTTGCGTACACCAATAAGTTCCCCATCATTGCCATCTGCGAGCCAAATTTGCAGAAAGAAATCAGACTTTCTGGTTATGAGTCATTCATGTCGCCTACAACTGTGGACAATAGCAAAGTTCTGATGTTTATTCGCCGCGACCTCACCTACATTCATCATCCGGTGTCCCCCCACGACGACAATCAATATATAAGTATAACAGTGAAAAGGAGACTTACCATCACGGTTGTGGGTGCCTACCTCTCTCCGTCAAGTCGTTTCGACCATACAAGACTACAAGGTATCCTGTCAGCAACTTCTCACCCATGCATTATAATCGGCGACTTCAACGCCCATCATACAATCTGGGGAAGTTCGAAGACCAATGTTAAAGGGAGAAAGTTGGTGTCCTTCGCCTCCGACAACCAACTTTTCTTGCTAAATGATGGCAGTCGAACGTTCCTACGTGGTTCAAGGTATATCAGCTGCTTTGACCTGGCCTTTGTCTCACGAGGCCTCGTCAGGCATGCTGAGTGGTTTCCAGACATAGAAACGCATGGAAGTGACCACATTCCCACTAATGTCAAAATCGAAGGATTGTTCCATGCTAAGATACGCGACAGTGTTCAGAGAGTGGACTGGTTGAAATTCCAGTGTCGCATGGAAGAGCAATGTGAAGCAAACATATCCCTCGACATAGAGGAGATAATTAAAAGCACAATACACGATACTACGAGTACCCTCACCTGCTCTCCCAAAGTAACGGAATTTGACATCGAGCTAGAACGACTTCGAGCAACCCGACGGGGTGCTGAACGAAGATACCGACGCACGGAGGCAATAGAAGACTTACGGATTGCTCGACGTATGCAAAAGAAGATTCAGCGCCGGATAAAAAAACTCGAGACACAACGTTGGACTGCTTTTTGTGAGTCACTTGATCCACGAAAACCTTTATCCCAATTGTGGAAGACGGTACGAGGTCTCCGCACAAAACCCACTCAGTGGTCACCATTCAGGGCTCTCGCACTTTTTGAACAGAGACGCAGCATTGACGTGGCAGAAGACTTCTGTGCCAGAGTATCTGGGCCACTCGCAGTGCCCAATAGCCTATTGCCCTCGACTAACTGTCCACAAACACTGGATTCCCGCATGAATATGCCTTTTTCCATCGTGGAGCTCAGAGCAGCACTGGCTTAGTGTGGACGCACGTCGGCACCAGGGCCCGATAGAATTTCTTATAGGGCCTTGTGTCATCTGGGTGAACGCGCGAGAATCCTCCTTTTGGAGTTGTACAACAAATGCTGGCAAGATGGAACGCTCCCAACAAGCTGGAAGACAAGTCGCCTAGTTCCACTTCTGAAGCCAGGCAAGTCACCGTTGGACCTCTCATCTTATCGTCCGATCGCATTTGCCAGTTGTGTAGGCAAAGTTATGGAGAGGATGATCCTGGGACGCCTGGAGTGGTTCTTGGAGTGTAAAAACATCTACCCAGATGCCATGGCAGGATTTCGGCGTGGTCGAGCATCGATTGACAACGTAGTCGACCTGGTTACTTATGTCCAACACGAGAAAGGCCATAAGTGTCTCTGCGCATCTTTGTTCCTAGACGTCAAAGGGGCGTATGACAACGTTACGCATGAAGCTGTTCTCACCGCTCTCGAAGATATAGGAGTAGGTGGTCGGATGTGTCGCTGGATACGTAGTTATTTGTATATGCGATCCTTCTTTGTGAGCACTGAAGACGGTCCAACCTCTCCACATTACAGCCACCATGGCGTCCCCCAGGGTGGCGTACTCAGCCCTGTGCTGTTCAATCTTACGTTAATTGCTCTCACTGAGCAACTGCCAAGCACGGTCAGGCTATCAATGTACGCAGATGACATCTGCATTTGGGCATCGGCTGTAACACGCCTGCAGTTACGAGGAAGAATTCAAAAAGCTGCCACTGAAACATTACACTACCTCCGAAATTGAGGCTTGGAAATTTCTTCCGAGAAATGCACCCTCGTAGCTTTTACACGAAAGCCTATGGATAAGTACACTATAAACATCAATGGTCAAACTGTGCCATACGTTCGATCGCACAAGTTTTTGGGCGTCATAATTGACAGGAATCTATCATGGAGCGATCACGTTTCGTACATGAAGAAACGGTTAATGGACATCTGTAATATACTGAAGTTTTTTGCAGGGAAGACTTGGGGAATGTCTCCCAGCGCAATGCTACAGCTGTACAGAGTACTTTTTCTCGGTTTCCTGCGGTACAGTTTACCGGCATTGACCAATGCAAGCAAAACAAGCCTTCTAACGCTACAGAGTGTTCAATCTCAGGCACTCCGGATTCGCCTCGGCTTGCCTCGTTGATTGATTGATTGCTTTGTGGGGTTTAACGTCCCAAAACCACCATATGATTATGAGAGACGCCGTAGTGGAAGGCTCCGGAAATTTCGACCACCGGGGGTTCTTTGACGTGCGCCCAAATCTGAGCACACGGGCCTACAACATTTCCGCCTACATCGTAAATGCAGCCGCCGCAGCCGGGAATCGAACCCGCGACCTGCGGGTCAGCAGCCGAGTACCTTAGCCACTAGATCACCGCGGCGGGGCTCGGCTTGCCTCGTAGTGCGTCAACAATGGCTACTATAGCTATCGCCGGTGACCACCTCATCACGACGCATATCGACGTTTAGGCACTCCGGACACATATAAGGCATATTGCTCGGACACCCTGCCACCACCTAGCCTCTTTACCAGCAGTTAGACCACGTTTGTCATTTTGCCAAACGGTCAACACATACCGCGATTTTTCGCCAACATGCATCACACCCGCCGCCAGGCCTTTGACTCCACCCTGGTGCCTGACTCAGGCTAATATCAGGCTAACTATACCTGGCAGCAAGAAAAAAAGCAGATATGTCGTCACCTGCTCTTAGACAGCTTGCTCTGCTCTTGTTATACGAGACGTATCAAGGCTGTATACACGTATACACCGACGGCTCTGTTTTACAGAAGAGTTCAACGGCATCATTTGTTATAGCGATAAAAGACACGACCAGAAAATTCAAGACCTCCCACCTTACGACATCAACGGGAGCAGAGCTCACAGCTCTTCTTGCCGCATTGCAAGTTATCAGCGATCAACAGCCACAAAAGAAAAAAATGGACAATTTTCAGTGACTCAAAGACGGCGCTGCAATCCTTTCTATCCCCTTTACGCCACCGCCCGTACGAACAGCTGGTATTTGAGATTGCAGAAAAAACTCACCAATTCATTGAGGAGGGACATGAAATAGTCTTTCAATGGCTGTCAAGTCATTGTGGAATAATTGGCAATGAACGGGCCGATCGAGCTGCGCGTTCTGCCCATACTGAAAGCAATGAAATATCAATTCCGCTTTCCAGAACTGACGCTGCACGGAAACTCCGCATGCTTGCTCGCAAGCACACCACGTCACAATGGAACGAGTCACATTTTTTCCATGCACGGTTAGGTATTTTAGACCCAACTCTCAGTCTTCGAATTCCTCCGGAATTACGCCGACGAGACGCTACTATGCTGTGCAGATTATGGTTGGGCGTCGCATTTACCAATGCGTACGCGTTTCGCATAGGAATGGCTGACACTGCTGCATGCGACCATTGTGGCAGTGATGAAACAACTTGGCACATTCTTTGCGAATGCCCACAATACTGCTCGCAGAGACAGTCACTCTGCAATACATTAGATGAACTGGATAATCAGCCTCTTTCGGAAGAAAGACTCCTGCGCTGCCGACAAGACTTTATGTCGCGGAAGAAGGCTGTGAAGGCGCTCATGCGCTTCTTGCGTTCAACCGGCCTGTCCAAACGACTGTGATCGGAACTCCCTGATTGTGTGCGCATGTGTGTTTTTTTGTTTTTTTAATTCATTTTATATCTCTCTATAGCTATCCTCTTTCCGACCCTTTTCCCCACCCCCGTACAGGGTAGCAAACCAGTTCGTCTAGGTTAACCTCCCTGTCTCTTTTAATTATCTCTCTCTCTCTGGTGGTTTTGGAACGTTAAACACCAACAATTATTATTATTATTATTATTATTATTATTATTATTGTTGTTATTATTATTATTATTCCTCTTTACGGTGTTCTAGAAGTGGCTTCGGTAGGACGCAGATATAAAAGACCAACAATGTCCATATTCGGCTAGCATCATATACGTGCAACTGAACAGTGATGCTGCGCGTTTCAATAGCTACTCTCATCTCTCCTCCAATTGTCTATAATATTTCGCTCCTCTCTTGCAAGTGATGGCGATGCGTAATTGAAAACACCAGACTACGACGCGTTTCTTAAATAGGAGTTGGAAGAGAACGATCAACATAAACTGGAAAAAATCATTGCAGAAAGAGTAATGGCCGCTTAAAAGGCACGCAAACGCCGCCGGAAAGTTTGTGAATGGTGAACGTTTCTTTGAAGAACTAACGAACGTGGCGCAGACGTGATTGAGCAATCTATTTTTAGGAAGCAGACGTCCGCAGAGGTAATTCAGTGCGCCTTTGAAATATATTGAAAGCAGTCCAAAATGACTGAGTTTGAATTGGAAGGCCTGTATTGCAAAAGGGAAGTATTTGCGCAATCAGTGGAGTAGGCCTCATGGTTTGGGGCTTCACTGGCTTTGAGAACCGATTGTGCTTGGTAAAGGAATGTCACTTGATGCTCCCTTTTCTCGCTAGTGAGCCAGGTCCCCCAATTATCCTTCTGAAGTTTCACACAGGAATGTGTTGCGTATCAACCTGGGATTGCGTGAGTGAACATTTCCACATATAATGTGGACGACAGTCGGATGACACCAACACCGCGGGAAAGGTGTGCTTGCTTTTGTGGTGGTGTTTATAGAGCTATTTATTTAAACGTACAAGCGTGTACTTTTCTGCCGACAGCGACACTCATACGTTTCCGTTAGACCTAAAGCTGAATGATGGTGGGGAGTAGCGCTGTTTTTGTCCAAGCTGGATTTTAAGATGTATATATATAGCGTGTGTTTTCAGGCCAATCACTAAGGTCCCTCTGAAGCGCTGATTTTCCAGTATTCCGTTCAGAAAAGACGATTGCCAATTATAATGCTAGTTACCAGGCCGAATTTTTGAGGACGTAGTGAAGTCGGGCCCTGTGTGCGCCCTTGTCAATCTTACTGCAAGGAAATGAACGTTTGCGCACGTAACATAGGCCATGTTAAAGTATCTTAGAATGCTTACTGGACGTACTGTTGTGAAGTGCCCACTACGCCATAATTTATTTTGCAAGTTAATGAAAGACCGACTACAGTAGAGAGAACACAACAGAAAAGAGACGCGGACAAGGCAGGGCGTTGCTTTGCTTTGTCTTCGTCTTTTGCGCTATGTTCCCTCCAACGTTTAACCAACTTGCCGGATCTTCACCGCTTAAAAGATTAGACACCGCTATATTATCACCCCATAACTGATGAAACTCTGAGAAGTATTCTTAAATTTTATGAACAATTTAGCCCACGAGAAGTAGCCTCGAAGATGGTGGAATATTGTTGTTCATCATTCGAACTTTTGCTTTTTGCCGCACCAAACCAGTGTATGCAGATTAGCATTGGTAATGTACATGATTACCAGTGTAGCCACAACTAGGTACAAACCAGGTGTTTTAGTAAAACAAAAAAGCAACCTTGTCGCAATACCTATGTCTGTAGGAAGAAGCTTGTTTGCGGCATTTTAGAGTAAAAATGATCAATATGCATTATTACACACCTAACTCGTAATTAGAAATTAGCTTTCTAAAAATACACTATAATTAGATACTGTACCTCCTCATTAAGCACCCGAAATCACAATATTGACATATTTAAATAACGTAATTAGCAACTGTCGAAAGCATCATCATCATCATCATCATCAGCCTGATTACGTCCACTGCAGGACAAAGGCCTCTCCCATGTTCCGCCAGTTAACCCGGTCCTGTGCTTGCTGCTGCCAATTTATACCCGCAAACTTCTTAATCTCATCTGCCCACCTAGTCTTCTGTCTCCCCCTAATCCGCTTTCCTTCTCTGGGAATCCAGTTAGTTACCCTTAATGACCAGCGGTTATCCTGTCTACGCGCTACATGCCCGGACCATGTCCATTTCCTCTTCTTTATTTCAACTATAATATCCTTAACCCCCGTTTGTCCTCTAATCCACTCCGCTCTCTTCTTGCCTCTTAAGGTTACACCTACCATTTTTCTTTCCATTGCTCGCTGCGTCGTCCTCAATTTAAGCTGAACCCTCTTTGTGAGTCTCCAGGTTTCTGCTCCGTAGCTAAGTACCGGCAAGGTACAGCTGTTATATACCTTCCTCTTAAGGGATAATGGCAATCTACCTGTCATAATTTGAGAGTGCTTGCCGAATGTGCTCCACCCCATTCTTATTCTTCTAGTTACTTCAATCTCGTGGTTAGGCTCTGCGGTTATTACCTGCCCTAATAAGACATAGTCTTTTACAACTTCAAGTGCACTATTACCTATCTCGAAGCGCTGCTCCTTTCCGAGGTTGTTGTACATTACTTTCGTTTTCTGCAGATTAATTTTAAGACCCACCTTTCTGCTCTCCTTGTGTAACTCCGTAATCATGAGTTGCAATTCGTCCCCTGAGTTACTCAGCAATGCAATGTCATCGACGAAGCGCAGGTTACTAAGGTATTCTCCATTAACTCTTATCCCTAACTGTTCCCATTCTAGGCTTCTGAAAACCTCCTGTAAGCACGTGGTAAATAGCATTGGGGAGATTGTGTCCCCCTGCCTTACACCCTTCTTGATTGGTATTCTGTTGCTTTCTTTATGAAGCACTATGGTAGCAGTTGATCCCCTGTAGATTTCTTCCAGAATGTTTATATATACTTCATCTACGCCCTGATTCCGCAGTGTCTGCATGACGGCTGATATTTCTACTGAATCAAACGCCTTCTCGTAATCTATGAAGGCTATGTATAGTGGTTGGTTATACTCTGAGCATTTTCTCTATTACCTGATTGATAGTATGAATGTAGTCAATTGTTGAGTAGCCTGTTCGAAATCCTGCTTGTTCCTTTGGTTGATTGAATTCTAATGTTTTCTTTACTCTGTTAGCAATTACCTTTGTAAATAGCTTGTACACTACAGAGAGCAAGCTGATCGGCCTGTAATTCTTCAAGTCTTTGTCATCTCCTTTCTTATATATTAAGATGATGTTAGCGTTCTTCCAAGACTCTGGTACCCTTCCCGTCAGGAGACACCTCGTAAACAGGGTGGCTAGTTTTTCTAACACAATCTGTCCTCAATCTTTCAGCAGATCTGATGTTAACTTATCCTCACCAGCAGCTTTGCCTCTTTGCATGCTCTCCAAAGCTTTTCTGACTTCTTCTATCATTACTGGTGGGGTGTCGTTTGGGTTACTGTTAGTTCTTATAGTATTAAGGTCGTGGTTGTCTCGGCTACTGTACAGATCTCTGTAAAACTCCTCCGCTATTTTAACTATCCTATTCATATTGGTAGTTACTTTGCCTTCTTTGTCCCTTAGTGCATACATCCGACTTTTGCCTATCCCAAGTTTCCTCTTCACTGCTTTGAAGCTTCCTCCGTTTTTCAGAACGTGTTTAATTCTCTCCATGTTATACCTTCTTACATCGCATACTTTACGTCTATTAATCAACTTCGAAAGCTCTGCCAGTTCTATTTCGTCTGTTGTACTTGACGCTTTCGTGATCTAACGCTTCTTAATTAGGTTCTTCATTTTCTGGGAAAGCTTGCCAGTGTCTTGTCTAACTACCCTGCCTCCAACTACCACTGCACACTCCGTAATGATACTCGTTAGATTATCATTCATTGTATCTACGCTAAGGTTGGTTTCCTCAGCCGAGTACCTGTTCTGCAGCGACACTCTGAATTCCTGTACTTTCCCTCTCAGTGCTAGCTCATTGATTGGCTTCTTGCGTATCAGTTTCTGTCGTTCCTTCTTCAAGTCTAGGCGAATTCGAGACCGTACCATGCTATGGTCACTGCATCGTACCTTGCGAACCACTTCCACATCCTGCACGATTCCTGGGTGTGCAGTCATTATAAAGTCTATTTCGTTCTTATTTTCGCCATTAGGGCTCCTCTATGTCCACTTGTGGTTTTCTCGTTTTCGGTAGAAGGTATTCAAAATCCGCAAATTATTGCGTTCTGCGAATTCTACTAGTAGCTCTCCTCTGGCGTTTCTAGTGCCGATGCCATAATCTCCTACTGCCTGGTCTCCAGCCTGCTTCTTCCCTACCTTTGCATTAAAGTCGCCCATCACTATAGTATACTGTGTTTTTACCTTACTCATTGCCGATTCCACATCTTCATAGAAGCTTTCAACTGAAGCGTCATCATGGCTGGATGTAGGCGCGTAAGCCTGTACTACCTTCATCTTGTATCTTTTATTCAGTTTAATTACAATACCTACCACCCTTTCATTAATGCTCTAATATTCCTCTATGTTGCCAGCTATGTTTCTGTGAATCAGGAACCCCACTCCCAGTTCTCTTCTGTCTGCCAAGCCCCGATAGCAAAGGACGTGCCCATTCTGTAGCACCGTATAGGCCTCATCTGTCCTCCTAACCTCACTGAGCCCTATTATATCCCATTTAACACCCTCTAGCTCCTCGAATAGTACAGCTAGACTTCCCTCACTAGATAAGGTTCTAGCGTTAAACGTTGCCAAGTTCAGGTTCCAATGGCGGCCTGTAGTCCAGAGATTCTTAGCACCCTCTGCTGCGTTGCAGATCTGACCGCCGCCGTAGTCTGTTGCTTCGCAGCTGCTGGAGACTGAGGGCCGTGAGTTATTTAGACGTATGCATATGGGAGGCAGTGGCCAGATACTGCACCAGGGTGGCCAATCCTTCTCTGGTGAGGGAGTGCGTTCCCGGCGGTGGTTACCGGTGAGGCCGCACCCCAGGCCTCTTAATGCAGTTCCATCAACACGCGATTTTTTTTTCGGTTGGGAACTGCGCGGCACCGGGATTTAACCCACGAACCTCTTGCATGCGAGGCGGATGTTCTAACCACTACGCCATCGCCGCACCCGGATTGTTACGTTCTAAAGTAGGTTTCAGCGGTGTATCAGTCAAGTTTGTGGTTATTTTATAAAATGTTTTAATGAAATGAGATTTCTGCTGATTACCCCCTTAATTAAGGGTCTAGAGAGTACGGAGTTGGGCCTCCGATTAGCCTATTGGGTGCTGTTTATTAATATATTAAGCGGACAAATTTAAATTCGTTTGTGAGGTGCTGTTACCGAATTAATCTTTTTAGTGATTAGGCTTAATTTTGGTCACGAAATAGTTCCGGTACTATTACTCCTGTCCTGATGAAACCTGAGTGGCGACAGGTCTACAACTAGGTCTTTACACTGTATGAGTTAGAAGTTTCCCGGTAGGTTATTAGCAAAGTTAAGAACAATAAAAAAAGAAAAAAAAACTGTGGTCCGAATGTTGCTGTTTTCACAGATTCATACTGTTTTCCGCTCCTAAAATTTAAAATTTTCGTTTGTAATTGCAGTATTTGTAGTGGTTAAACTCCTTGTATCTTCACAAACAAATATACACCATTCTGACCCTCCTAGAACCAAAATTGCTGAAGTTATAGGTAGATATGTGCAGAGCTCACTTACCCGTGCTGCTGATGCGGCCGCTCCCGCTCCCGCGGTTTGAATAATCTCTGCTTATTGGCTAAAAGGTGAAGGAGCAGTTCCGGTGAGCTTAATTCTCTGTGGAAGCTGTTTCGCCAAACCCAGCTCAAGCAATGACAGCAGTCTGGCAACACTGAGAGTGTCTTCTGAATAAGTCTTTTTTGACGCTCTCAGTTTAATTGGGCGCTCGCGGCTTTTTTTTTCTACGACTATCTCCGGATTTTAACGACTCAATTGAGACCTGATTTGTCGTCCTGGGGTGTGTAGAAGCCGAGATATGACTCGTTGTCCTCAAAGTGGTTTGGTCCCACACAAGATGGCGGCCCCTATATGGTCATAAGGTGGGAAAAAAATTGCTTGTGGGTTTGTTTTCGCCGGTCAGAAACTGGTAAGATTGAGCTCAGAGCCCGAAATCCTCCTTCTGCGTGATTTAATAATGTTACCAATATTTGTTGTGATCTTTTGCCTTTTCATTCAATCTTTGAGCTCGAGGGGGCAGGTGCTAAAGTCCCCTGTCAACATGGCAGCCCCCATAGGGCGGATACACGTGTTACCCACAGTTGATTTTCGGTGAAGAAAAACCGTTTTTTCCCGCTGATTCAAGATAAGATGGTAGCGGCGAGGTTCCGGAACGTCCCAAGAAGAATCGAGGGTGGTTTTCCAGGTGCGTAGTAGCTTTTTCTTGCGGAATTCCTGATTTGATCGAAGTGGAGCCAGTGGCTGCTGTTGTTAGGCCTAACCGAAGTATGAGTCGTTAATGTCTCAAGTTGTAACTGATTTGGGTGGCTAAACCGTGCTCCTCGAAGTGCTCCGAAGCCTCATAAAACCATGCGAGAAAATTTAGATTGTTACTCACAGTTTTGACGGAGATTTTGAGGTCCGAAGGCTGAGTCGCCGCGGAGCCGCCCAACCAACCCGGAGTGCTGCTAAGTGCTGCTAAGTGTCGAAAGCACTTAGAAAAATTTTTGTATTTAGGATGGACCTAATAAAGTTTTTTTTTCATTCAAATAAAGTTTTTTCAGTTCAAATAAAGTTTTTTCATTCAAATAAAGTTTTTTCATTCCATTTTCATTAGGATGGACCCGCAGGCGGTGTAGTGCTGAGCCTTTCTTTGTCATCTATATTTTACCCTTCTGTGTTGCTACATGCCTTAAAAATAAAGGTAGAAGATAATTGCAATAAACCACGAGATGCGTTGTAATCACCCTATGGGTAATTGGCAAGAGAAAATTGAATTTGCCATGTGAAAAAAAGAAAGCAGCAACATGAAACTGCCTCTTGTTCTGTAGTGCCATTAAACCAGTTTATCAAGCTTAAGGAAAGGTTTGCTATAATTATGAGCACCATATATATCTAAAATTTCCCTCCTGGCTTGACATACGGCCATGGAATTCGATGAGTGAATCACTTTGGAACGTGATATGACGAACGCTTCACAGCCACAAAGACTTCGGGTCAGAAAGAATTGCAGGAGTGGTTAGTGGGTGAGTGTGGGCTCGGAAAGGATAAAATCTAAGGCCGAAGAGACGGCCGCGCCGGCAAAGAAATCGAGCTCTCTGTTCTGGTCCCCATCCACCCATCGCTAACGGAAGCCAAGAGGCGTGAATCCAATGAATCGTCTGGGATTGACCAAGGAAATGGGGATGGTGACACCTCGTGAGCAGAGAATAATGCACAAAGACGAACCACGCCTACCGCGGCAGGAGTAAGAGGGAAAAAGAATGAGGGCACGATGAAATATGTGACCGCACAATAGATGTCCTACCAGGTTGCCCCGCTAATAGTTGATGCTTTTCTAATAGTCGATTCAAGTAGCTGATTCTTTCTTTTTTACAATTACTGAAGTTGCATGATATATAACGCCATACAACTTCATATAACTGTATATAACATCAATCAGAAACTGTATAAAACATCAATCTATCGGTGTAGTCGGCGAGCTCTTTTCAGTGAGTGAAGCGTTGGATAGAAAATAGGACAAAGGGAGCATGTTCCAGAATGATGACGATAGTTTTTGCAAGAGTTCGCCTTGGGCTCGCCGAAAATAAGACCTTAAGCTGTTCAAACTCAGACGGGAACAGATGGCTGTTGCTCATGCAGTTTGCTCGTAGCCATGATTAACCAACAGTATTTCGAATCAGAAAATTTTCTTGAAAATTGTTGATTTTCACCAGTTGGCTTTCATGGAAAATATATCTAACGCTACTGCTTGCAAAACATCACCGCGTTTTACAGTGGCGCGAATACTGAAGCGCGTACCAGGCACGAATGTAGTATCAAGACTCGAGCTTTACCAACAACCAGACAAAAGAGCTTCGCGCTTGACTCTTTGGCACACAGTATATTGTCTCTCGAAGCGCATTCTCTGCCTCACCCGTTGAGTGCCTGGAAGTCAAGATGGTACCCACTAGGGCATCACGTTACAGGGAAACAAAACAAAAAGATGTTACAAAGGTCACGGTAACAACTGCATCGATGCGAGGACATCAGCCAGAATAAAAGGAGAAAAAAAAAACCCGTGCACGACCACGGTCGAGGGCGACCTTCATACTAAGAGTTTGTTCGCCGTTGTGGTCCAATAAAGTACCTCATCTAGACTGTGTCAATGAGGGAAGCAGGCAGGTCATGTTTTCTTATTACAGACTGTGTTTTCGAAGGCTGTGGAAGACTTTTGTGCCACTTCGAAACATGCTGCCTCGGCACTCTCTTCTTTTTTTTTTTTGCGCGATTGGCTGTTGTTGACAGAAAGGATGAATAAAAGTTATTTTATCGCTGATGGTGTTAAAGAGCTCATATCGCAGCAATTCCGGCATCGGAGTAGTTGGTTGTGAGTGATGCATCATGTTTGCGTGACTGAAAAATAAAGAAAAACATGCAAATAAAATAAATATTAAAAATGCTGGGTGTGAGTAGGGATCGAAACCGGGTCATTTGCGTGTCAAGCGGGGGTTTTACCACACAGCCACGTCTCTGCTTATGAATACAGAGAAAATAACTTCCTCTGCTTGGAAATGCAGGAAAAGTAACTTTCATGCTTTAAGTACACATGCATCCTGCATACATGCTTCACAATACGAGATGAAATATTGCCATAAATATGCATGGTACAAGTGTACATTGCCATCGGGCGCCAGAACACGGGATTATCATAAAAACTTCACAGTTTAAAGGAGGTCACCCACCACAAAAGACGTGCTACTGCACTCTTGAGGTTACGTAGTGGGTGCGCTCGTGTCCTTCGTATCTTTCTGCTCTCTGTGTCGCCATTCTGTTCTCGCGCTATAACTATCATCATGTCATACCAACTAGCCCAAGCTGCCACACTGCATAGCAAGTTTGAAAAGATTTCATACACTAATTGTCTGAAGCACGGAACACAATATCGCTATCGCGTTCAACTTTTAAAGGCAAACCTTAAGGGTCCTCCAATTTGTTTTTATTTGCACAGCTGATGCATATATTTCTGTGCTGTCAATAATGAAAGTATTGTCTGTGCCGCCATGCCCGTACTGCTATGACTGTTGCTGAACGCTTGCCTGAGCGTCGTCCGAGTATTTGAACAACTAAGAACACCTACAGCCATGGTGACGTCTGTGTAGAGCGCGTACAGCCAGTATGTGTCCTGAGGGGTGACCCCTTGAGGCAGTTTCAGGCTCTGACGTGGTGTGTGAGGAGCATTTGCAGCCTAGTAGGCAGCCTAACTTGTCAGAGCCCAAAACTGCCTCAAGGTGTTGCCCCGCAAAGCAAAACCGGCTGCTCGCGTGCTCTCAGTCGTAGCCACTGTCATACATTACTGCCCTTTGTAGTTTACGAATAACCGCAATGACATTCAGGGAGCATTACTGTTTTTCAAGCTTCTAACAAGTGCTTACTGCTTTCAAGATGCCAAGCTCTCGAGTGAACAGTCATCGTCCTCGTCTAACAGGACTAATGCAATGTGAAAAATTCGCTCATTTGGAGGTGAACATAAGTACATAGTTATATTTACAATGTATTTGTTTCTGTCGCGATTTTATCATCTAGTTCTTTTCTCTTTTAGGAGCGAAGCTCCTTAAGGCGTGGGCTGTGCGTCCCCTGTATGTAGCCACCTCTCGTTCAGTTCTAAGTATTACGCTAGCCACCGCCCGATCTAAAGGGTACCAGCCATATCCATCCGTCCATCCGTCCATCCGTCCGTTCATCCATCCATCCATCCATCCATCCATCCATCCATCCATCCATCCATCCATCCATCCGTCCATCCGTCCGTCCGTCCATCCGTCCGTCCATCCATCCATCCATCCGTCCATCCATCTATCCGTCCATCCGTCCGTCCGTCCATCTATCCGTCCATCCGTCCGTCCGTCCGTTCGTCCGTCCAAAAGATGCAAGATGTCATAAACTAGACGGTGGTACGTGTAGTTGATTATGAAAGATGCGAGGTGTTATAAAATAGGAATGATGCCACATATGGCGCGTGTCATCGTTCGATATAGTGCGGCGACGTACGCTAGGGGGAGCGTTGCAATAAAATCGAGTGGGCAAAATGTACGGAGGATTCATGGTTTACCAGGTTTACCTCCGGAGCTTCGCCCACTCATCATCATTCACTTCGTGGATATGGCGGCATTTTTTTATTGCTGAAAGCCCCCAGAAGCAACTCTGGTTGCTGGTGCAAGAAGTAGAAAATATTGCTTATTACGGAGAAAATTATAATGACATCCTGCATGAAAAAGTAAAAGACACAAATAATAGAGCAATACAGCAACATAGATAAAGAGAACGAAAGAAAACTTTCATGCAACAATGCAAAGGATGGAAGAAACCACGAGTGTATTTTGCCGACGGTTAAGCCTTGGCCGTGACAGCCAGCAATCATAAAATGTCTTAGCTATACGAATATACTACCAAAAGAGAAAAAAAGAAAACTATATGACTGGGAAGTTAAGGGCAAGTTTGAGTGGCATGAATACCCTTTAGGCGTAGTAATTGAAAGAAAACTACGTTGTTGTAACAATGCAAGCAAACGCAAATCATAGGTGCGTGTTCACGTTCAATACTCTACAAGCAACGCAGAATTTCTTAGAAGTGAATATGAGGGAATTACGAAGGTCTCTCAACATTTCTTTGTTATTAAGCAAACGTTGTTTTCAGGCGGATGTTCTTGCACGTTGGTTCAAGGTACACCAACAAGTACCTCTCTTCTAGTTCTCAACGCTTGACACCATCATAACACGGCATGAACTTGCAGTAACTTGCTTAAGGTCCTAACAAGACCCACAAACTTTGCGCACCCAAGTTTGTTGTGACGCGCAGCTTTGACGTGCCTTCCGCACAAAGAAGTTTCCTTAACAAGGCAGGCACTCGCTTTCTTAAGGTCGTGGGTGAGCCAGGGTTCCTAGTACAAAAGTAACGATGAATTATCCCGGGCGTCTATGGGCTAACAGGTCGCTGACTGGCGTGCCAACCAACACGTCAAATTAGTTTTGTGCCCAGTAATTAAATTGGCGCTTAACTTATGAAGGAGAGGAACAAGCCGTCTTCAGGGTCGACGTTGAAAGCAAATGCGTGCCAATATATTCATCGATCATTGGGCTGCGTAGTTTACTAAGAGTATTTTACGTATAAATGTTATCCTACTATTCTACCTAAATATATTGAAGTGAACTTTTAATAGGTCTTGAAATGACGGACGCCACACTGCAACCAAGTTCATTGAAACAAATCACGGTGAACTCGGCCCCAAAATACTCTTGGCCCATGTACAGTCGCACTCAATATGAGATACAGCACGCTGGCAGTGGTTTAGGTGACTCCAAGCCTGTACAAGAACGCAGAAAAAAAGTGAGACTGGTTCAGAAAGTACCGTCATTCAGAGAGATTAAGTCGAAAAATTTCTTTCGTGTAGGGGCTGCTTTGCATCATTTACTCCGTTTTGAGGACAGGCAGCGGGTGGCAACTCAATGATTGATTGTTATGTGGGGTCTAACGTCCAAAACCACCATAATATTAGTGGCAACTCAATACAATGAGCGTGACTGTACATTCAAGGACATCCGAATTTGCTTGCCTTTTCGCAAGTAATCAATTATTCGCATTCTGTTTAACGCATTTCTTGTTTCGAAAGTGAAGCTGCTCTTAGTCAAAGATTTCATGTCCGGGAATTCGCAGTACCGCAGGCGGCCATCATAAACGGGCGTGTGCCAGAGGCATTGAGTAAATCTCACTTTCGCCACTACTCCACTAAAAATTAAGGCAACCATTAGCCACAGAAAACTGGTATTAACTACAACACTATATGCAGCTTTTAAGAAAGATTTCATCATGATAAATGGGTATGCGCCCCCGAAGTTGGGAAAATTTAACTACACGAGAGAGAATCAACTTTATTAAAGCTGCTGAAGGGGTTTGCAGGCACTGCTTACAGGGGCTGATCCGGTGGATCCGCCCATGTGCTGACTGGAACTCAGAGCTCGCAGCCATTCTTTGGGCCCCACGACTTCCGCTAGCAAGGAACAACGCCACGGTTAGCCCGAGAGGAATCGAAACAGTGGAGTTGGTAATCATTGTTTCAGAAACACTCTCCGCAAGTCATGCGGCCACTCTTTAAACAGCAGCTTTGCTGAGCACGCTTCCCATCTGATAAGCGCTAGCTTCCCCTATCATGTGCTGTTTTTGGTGGCGGAAAAGTTGCTTAGGACCATTTAACAGGGGCGTGAAGCACCAGTAAACTACGTGGTCAGCAATTCATAGCGCGTGGTTGTGATTTCCTATCTATGCAAGATTTCTCACTATTTGAAAAAGATAGGTGATAAGGTTGATGTTAAGGTTGTTTTCTTTGCCACAAAAAAGACTATCAGTGCTCTGTGAACGTGTGAATGCGCAGTCCGCACGAATGAGCGCGATTGCTGTCGTTTACTTGATCCCGTTGTCAAGGGGCAAGATGTATGTGCGACGAACGGGCAGGTACCTGAATGAGCGTTTAAAGGAGCACCATTACCATGGATACTCATTTTTTTAAGGCCACCTGGGTATTCATTGTAGAGATAGTGCTTGCAGACCGGAAATTGGGCAAGTGCGCCGTTGTCGCAAAACACCGTCAGTTGCTAACACGAGAGATCATTGAGGCCAATCAAATGCGATTTCTGGGTGATCTATGCATCAGCATGCCTTCGGTTGCACTCACTTAAAAGGAAATCGAGTATTTTGCTTTGTCGCAATAGATTGTGAGTTTACGCTGAGATGTGGTGTTGTACCCACTTAATGAGATATTGTCTGGCTGTGACGCAATAGGTTGCGTGGTTGTGCTGTGGTGAGCTGCTTTCTGTCACGAGCATATATTTCCAGGGTTTTTCCTAGTAACATTTCAGTTTAAGTAAGTGCTCTTTTCTGTCCTTGTCTCTTCTTCCGTATAGTTACGCCTTAACTACGTGTAGTCTGGCGCTTTGCAAATATGTTTAAGCTCAATCATTCTTTCGTATATATTTGCAGACAAACATCGGATCCATTCAATGACGAACAAAACGTGTACACAGTAAAAAAAATTGCCATTATACTATCCCTTTGTCTTCACACTAATATGGTCCTCTGAACGAGTGACAGTGATTTCTAAAAGAGAGGGGGTGGGGGAGTCACACCGCGACAATATTAGTTACACTCAAGTACCTATGCAGGTTGAGGTCGCGTCTGAGGGATTCTTTCGCCAGCTTTACCTGGGAAGGGCCGTCTGAGCGCGAAGCTATATCTTGAGGCAAGACATTGCGCAGGTATAGCTGACGCAAAGACACGCAATTTTGATGATGCGTGGTGTCCAAGTCATTTCACAAGGTAAGAAGGCCCCGTATAAACTGGGTGCGAAATTGTTCAATTCACACCAATCACAATTACAAAAATGATGCGCGTGTGAGTGGGAACTCGACAATGTTTTGTTTGGTCTAGAACGTTGTCTTTACTGAAGGTGGCGTTAGTGTGCGATGCGCAAGGTCGCAAAATGCCGGTAAGACATGCAACGAAGAACACACTTGAGTATATTTAGCATATTAGTCGCATTTGTGGCTCTTTCTGGTCCATTTTGTGCGTGAGAGCCGAGTAGAGCTTTGCTCCATCTGCGATGTCCTTCGTGTGCGTATATCTCACCATTCTATGCTTTAAACATCAAAGTACGTAATTACACTGGCTCGTATAACCATTAGGGTGAAAATATCCCTCTTTTTCGAGAGCCCGAAAGCGTGAAAATGCCATTTCTAGCTGCTCGCGCACATCATTATTGATTTAAGGAATTTGCATCATCAGTACACTTCTCGTATTTGTGAAGCTTATTGGTGACGACAAAGTCCGGAGTTGGCTCAGAAATTTACAGGGAGGGGGGGGGGGGGTACATTCAAGTAACAAATCGCTAATGTGCGTACTTTCTCGATAATCTAGGAAAAAAGCTTGAAGTTGAGATATGGTGCGCATGTTCTGCAACACAAATACAAGTATTGTGGAAGCCATAAACAGTAAGACAACCTTTCGGCATATTGTGAACAACTTTTCTAAACTTATACTACTCAACAATACTGAACAGTGCTGAACACTGCTGTGACTACTTTTCATTGATTAATGTATATTTTACGTATTAGTTATTTGCTATTTTGTTTCATATTGCTGGTAGAAGAGCCAGTTGTCTTTCAACATTACTAGTAAATTTCAAGCTACAAGACCTTCTGTGCATTATAAAGGAAACACAATATTTCCTTAATTACCCCCCCCCTTCCAACCCCTTTCGTCTCAAAACACCTAATTATGTACTTAGAACACAAGACAACCACAACAACAACAACACAACAACCAGACAACCGAACGACAAACACGATGCACGACGACGACGACAACAACGACGACAACAACAACAAGAACAACGACAAGAACAAGAACAACATAGTGACAAGCATCAAGCCTGAAATTGTATGAAGTTTATTTAAACTGCTTTCTTAAAGTTTTCTTTAGCATCGCGCAATTTCCCTGTATCCCGGCCATGGGGCCTCTCCCAATACGGTGTTCTCATAAGGGTATGTTATTCAGCTGCGAGTGTTGCTTACTTAGTAACTAGATTCTGATTCGTTGCACTAGCACCATTTTACTTCCTTTACACATTTTCTTTGTATTTATTCACATTCCTTTCTGTTTTCCTCGCACAAATCTTTGCAAATCACGTTCTTAATAAATAAAAAATGGTGGTTCTATTTGCTATTTTTTAGTATTTCGTCCCTATTTATTCTATCATCACATCCGAAAAGACACGTCACTTATCGGGTAAGTGTATACTGCGGTACTCTTGTAGCTGTGCTTTCTTTTTGCGAGTGTACGCAAAAAGCCTGATTCCTAGCCATTCTTTCCAGCCTTCAGGAACACACTCCTTTAGTGTTCACGTCATGAAGATGAAAAAGGAACTTCCTCGATCGGCAAGAAAGATGACTCGAAGGACAAAATCACAAATGGTGTGGAAGCGCTTCGGAACTCCTCACGTCACTTGCATTCTCCGTTACCGAGAACGTATACGTTACACTTTTGCGCCATTGTGCACAACTCATAGCTAACTCAGACGCGTTCTTGTGGTGACAGTGCCAATCAATTACGAAAGTGAGGCTTCTTTATGACTGGCGTTCAAGACACAGGCGATGTGATGATGATGTGGGACGAAACTAAGATGAAACTAAACTTCACAGGCGCTTGCTCAAACAATGTGGCGCTAAGTAACACTAACTACATGGAAAGTTTTCGCTTCATGGTTTCGCAAGGATCGTGACATAGTACCTCACTGTGATGCCATTTTCGGTGGAATGACATCATGAAAGAAAAACGGAATAAATGAGTCATTATTGAATAAACAGCACTGTTCTTCGGAATTTGACCACCACAAGTGGCAACAACTTTGCTGATTAAATTTGAAAGCTTGAAGTGTCGAACACCTGCAAGTTGCAAAACCTCGCTTACGAAGCTTGCAACAAGCCTGTTTTCAGGAACCTATGCAACTGGCATATTTGTTGCAGAATCCACTTGGGGTGACAATCGATGAGTTCTTAAAGCGGGTGCCTAGAGAAGAAAACTATAAGTAACGAGAATGCATGTGTATGAGGCGCGTAACAGAAGCTAATATAAATGCATGGCTCGAACTTTTCGGCTCTAGGAGCAAATATTCACATGAACTGTTGTTGAACGCACTTGACAAGATGCTATAAAAAACAAGTGCCAGTTCAACATCCTATGGAAAATTGTGTACTATAAGCCTGCCGGCCAAGTGAAAACAGAGCCTAAACAAAGCGCGCTCATTTTTGGCTCCAGGTTTTCATTCCTTTTTCATTTTTGTGGTTTACTTCCTGTCTTGTTACTAGTCCGCACAGCTTTGTCTTCTTTTTTTCAACTAGCTTTGTCTTTGAATGAATTACCCTTTCAAAATCCTTGAAGCATATGCTACACTCATAAACATCCATGAGTCTTCAGAAGGCGCTCTTTCACGATTCTTCATCGCAGCATTGTGACATTATGTGTAGCGTGTAGCCAAAGTAAACTAAGTGTTTTGAAATAAGGAAACAGCGCGGCAGAGAGAAAAAAAAAGACCAACCAAAGAATGAGCAGGACACGACACGAAAATACCATCACCTCTTTTTTGTTGTTTCTCTACTTTTTCATGCTTTGAAAAAAATTTATTTGTAATAGACGTTCCTTCGTCAGTATTTATAAACATATGTGATCAGAATAAAGTTCAATTGATAACAGGGCCACGTATAGTGTCTTAATTTTTATTTTTCCTTCTACCCTATGACACGTATTCATTTTGGGGAATTTGACCGAAATTCGTAGATGAAAATTTAGAATTTTTTCAAAGATTGTTATGTTAATAAAAATAAAAAAAGAGAATGACTAATATACATATACATAAATTAAGACTACAAGTATTATGAAAATAAAGCCGTATACCAGACTTCCGTATTAACCTGATCAGAATACTTTTGAGGCTATTAGTTAGGTTTTACCGCATTCTATGATCGCATGCATTTGAAAACAAGAATAAAGTGGTACTCATTTAATTGTTAGAATGAAATCGTACGTGAAACTTATAGTACCCCTGCGTAAGTTTCCTAAACCTGACGCACCGAAGGTTAATACATTGGCCATTTCTTGCTTTGTCCTTGCTTTTTAGCTCACTGCACGTTTCCTAGTTGAAAAATCTTCAGCCAACATCCGTAAGTCCACCTTATCAGAGTATTTTGCCGGCGTAAGTTTTCAGTTTTCTGGACGAACATGAAAGCAGCTCTCAATGCAGATTCTACAGTGAAACACAGCTTCTAAGTTGCTGCCATCGTGGGCTACAAAACCGTAAACTTCGATGTACCGTTATGAAACATTAATGTTAGTTCAGAAACCAAGAACCCTATCGTAGAGCCATGCAGAAAAAGTACAGTGCGGCTCCATAGAAAGAGAGAGAGAAAGAATACAAAATATAGGGAGATTAACTAGAAAACTAAGTCCAGTTTGCTGCCCTAGGAGCAAATGATATATTATTAGCCTCAGGTTGCAACCTACCCCCAACTGTTATTCAGTTTTTGTCCTCGCTTTCCGCTTTCAAGCACACGACTCCTATATTTTATGAATATCGTTTTGATTATATTGGGCATATGCTTGCACAAGGTTCCGATTTAGGGGTGAATGTTTGTGTGAAGATTCGTCGCAGCACCCCTCCCTCCTAATATTTCAATATATGTGGTCGATTTCACCCCCCTCCTCAAAGTCACAGTTCCCTCCTACCAATTAGACCATTGTATGAATGTTCATCTCGCCTCATACATTGACATAATAGGCCGCTCCTTTTATGCGACTAGGACGGAAATCCACCCTACCCTTCCCCTGTGTGCACACGCCCGTGACATTGGAGGTGTTTAGACAGTAAAGAAAATGCATTTTCAAATGAAGAGCAGACATACATTTATTTTTTTTACAAAAACGGCCCACCAGAAATTAATTTTTTTATTCTACAATGAAGTCTGTTGAAATCCGTTGCTACGTGCGGTCGGCCTAAGTAACCCGCACAACCGTGACACGCTGTCTTTGATGACTGGGCGTTTCGCAAATTTGTCTGGCTGGCACGTAACGCAACGCACGGCTCGCGTATTTGCAGAGTGAAGAATCTCGTAACCAAGATCGCCATTCGTACTCCCACGCCGATCTCCTGGGCTCTTCATAATTTTTTCGAGCTATTCAATCCGATTAACTCGTCCAATATTAATGTTGAAACTTGTTCAATTGGACGTGCTTAGCAATGCTTGTTTTTAATTATGCTATTGCGAAAAATTCTCAATAGAAATTTCGCAGTCGTACAATGATGAATAGTGCTTTAAAGTGGAATTCGGGTGCCTCCTTTTTCAAGAGAGAGCAAACAGTGTTTTAAAGCAAGTGCCGCTGTCTTAACTTGAGCATTAAACTTTAAGGCTGTGCTATATGCGCCTGTCGTGGGTCTGTGGGCGGCCTTACTTCCGCCGACTAATTCACATTAAGAGCGAACAAACTTGGTTGCTCACCAGAAATAGTCTCAAATGTTCATTTCGGGCACGGTGTTATGAGAGGTTAACGGCAGTTGTAAGGCTCCCTCTTACTGAGAGGGAGTTCGGTAGTAATGAGAAAAATGTCAAGTTGAGGCACAACGCTCCACTTTTTAAGATGTGAGGAGTTTCATACATTATTTGGATTATTGGCATTTCAGTTTCCAAGCGCTGTAGCTGTAGCCAGACAGAAATACGACATAACCACTGTTTCCATTCTCTCTCTCTCTCTTTCACGCACGCACGCACACATGCAAGTGTGCGCATGCCCGCGGTTGTTAGGAGGGCCAGACAGTAAAGCGTACCTTAGCTAGAAAACAGATATGTCAGTGAATTTCGCATAAATTTAGCGAGATTACCATAATATAACAACCATATTATCCTTCATTATGGTTCCATATACATTGGTCAGTGTGTGAACTATAATTGTTTTAATAGAGAAACCCCCAAAAAGTAACCAACACCATTCATGAGATTTTCATTTTTGAGTGATCGGCTGAAGTCGCGTAGTGTACAACGCCGCCTAAACAAAAACAAAACAAAAAATAGCCCACTTTCACTAAGTTGCGCACGGCCAGGTAAGAACAGAGCTGCTGTTCTACTAGCTATAGTCCCGGTTTGGCTAAGTAGTTGCAGGTTTCACCATGTGTTGCTTTTGGTTTTATCAAGTGATTACGACGAGTGATTACGACGCTTGCCTTCAAATATTTGATACCGTGGTTCAAATTCTGCTAAACTATGGAATTTTTTTTAATCATAACCCTATTTTCTTTCTCTTTTTTCTTCTTTGTTGTTGCAGACGCTGTGTGAACGCTATGCCAGAAAAACGTTCACTAACAGTCACAATTATTAATACATTGTAGTAGAAGGTACGAAACACGTGACTTTTATTTTGTTGCTGATGTTGTCGTTTTCATGAGTGAAAAAATTGCCCTTAAATAGTTGTCTGGTGAGGTAGAGGCTGGGACTAACTCGCAAAATATCTCATTCAGCTGGCGTGTTAAGTAGCGCTTATTTCGGTGACGAGAGACAAAGATAATGCCACACACAAGCGCTAAAGTAACCACCATCATTCAGCTTCACAGGAAAAAAGTGACGCAGATCATATACTATCAACTATTCACAGACGAAAAAATGCAGAAGAGAACTTTCTTCATGTTTAACAGAATAGGTCGTTGGCATCTCTAGATATGTGTTCTCTCGTTACGACCTTGAACATTTTTTTTTATTGTCAAAGTAGTCTATTTCAATAAATATGAACTGGAAAAGTCCGCTTTAGGGCCACTCAACAACGTGTGATCTCACATTCCCCTACACTATAGGGGTTTCGCTGAGAATTCGGAGAAACAATAATGGCGCTGTCCAGATAACAACTTCGAATTTTCGATAGCGCTGTATAGGTATGCTTTCTTTACTAGCGTATAATATATTGACATGAGAAGTTGAAAAGTTGGTGACGCACTGGAATATGGCATTTCTACAGCAACACTTTGAACAAGTTTCTTTGTTTCCTTGACTGCTCACGTTACAATTCACAAAATCTTAGCTTAACTTCACGGAGAGAAGCATTGTTGCAACGAGAGCCGGTGCCTAACCGCCCACATAGAGGCGGCAAGCTTCAATTCAACAGTCGCTGACCTACATACCCTCGCGAAATACGCATGATGATATTGACATGCTCCGTGCGTGTGCGCGGGAGAGGATCGGTACAGAAAGCGAGAGAGACGTTGTACCGAGAGAAAGGCACAGCTTCTTAGTAGGAAGCATATAGCTCAGCGCCAGTCTTTTCTGACGATCCACACGAGGGAAGAACAACGCAGTATAAGAAAAAAAAAACACATATCCCTCTCCGTGTATAGCACTGACTGTTGAAGGCTTGAAGCGGCGAGCTTCACTCCGTGTGCAATGCGAGCAAACGCTGTAGCCCCGATTGGCGGCCGGGCACCCTGGTGTTAACGACACCCTAGAGCGCAATATTGCTTCGCGAGCCGAAGTTATCCGCTTGTCGCATTCCTTTCAACACGAGAGCTGTATCAACAGTGGCAACGAACAAAGCAAACTCGCGCAAAAATGCTCAATAAGCTACCCTAACACACAAACCGGCCTCTCTCCTGTCTTTCTGTGTTTTCCTGCGGGGGGATTCGTATAGAAATGCTGCAGTGAATCTCACGGTGAAGCGTTTGAGGGTAGTCGGAGGGAGAGCTTCTTTGTGAAGTTGTTGTACGTGGTATGCCTACTTAGTACCAGAACACCCAGGAAATGCATTGTGATGTCTATACGACCATCTACTGTTCACTTATACGCTACAAGAATAAGAGTGTCTATGACTCATCGGTACAGGAAGAAGCCATGTATTTCTGCTTCGTCTGAAGGCAATCAAGTCTGTGTGGGCTCTTCAAACTGCACCGAACTATGCGCACACAAGCAAGCAGTTATAGGCTTCCTCTCTCTTTCGCTTTATTCCTCTGTTTCTCGTCCACAACATTGAGTCGCTAACCTGATCTATCTCATGTCACGCTAAATAAATTTATTTCTTTATTACGAATAATATTCAACGTAGTACTTTTTTCCCGGCATCACGAAGGAATACCTAAACTTCCGTACGTATAATAAACTTCCATACGTATAATACGTATTGCTGCCTGCGTGCCTGTTTAGCAATGCTTTGATCTTGTCTTTGAAAGACAGAAACAGCTGGTTACGTGTGTGGTCATGGATTTCATGTGGTGCTATTGAGTAAAAGACTAGAAAACAAGCCATGCCTAAGACAGCATGATTATAACTTAGAATGGCACTTTACCATAACACCCAGGATCCTAGTGGGTAGAAGCACAATCTCTGGCCTCATATATAATGAAAACAATTCTTGAAACAGTACTGCCTTTCCTTTTTTTTCAACAACAGAAATTGTTACATAGTGAGGCTGTAGTATTTGATGAGCATTCATATTAAAGGCGTCATCTTGGTTTACGAACATTAGTTGTAGTTCCTATAATAACCATTGATAACTTTGATTGGGTGCGTCTCCACGAATTGTTTCGAGAAATAGGCGTGCGAATCAATAAACCGAGGAACCGCAATATTAATTCTCTATACTCACTCTAAAATTGGGGAAGGTGACGACACTCAGGTTCCTTCGTTTTCTGATTTTTATTTATTGCGGTATCTTTCTCATGGGTCCTTTCTGTCGAGAGACCTTTGAGGTATTGATGCAACCTTTCTCATACAGGTGACGTCACTAGGTCACTGGTAGAGCATGAGAACCATGGAAGCAATTGCGCAAACAAAGGTCGAAGCTCACTGACCATTACATCAGGGGAAGGTTTACGTGATCGGAATGGACAGGACGCCTACCCATGCCCACCCGTGAGCTTAGCCTGTGATCACTTTGATAGCGTGTGTGAACAGAGCATGAATATAGTGTAGTGGAACATAACTAGCTGGCAATAATGTCAGCCTGTTTCGGTCTCCAACACCACCTGTAGGCGTAAGGGTCTCTGCAATAGTGGAGGAACATTTATGGGCTATTATTCTTGCTCATACCTTCAAGAGAGCTGTTTTTAGTTCTCCATTTAGTGGTAATTCTGCAGATGCTTGAAGCATTCAACGAGAGAGACTTCGACACAAGGGTATAGTGCGCAACAAATAGCTTTTTCAAAATTAAAAATGATATCGAAAATGAACAAGAATTAAAACATAATGACGGCCCACAATCTACCTGCCTTATTCATTCTTCGTCCCTTAACTTTCCAAACGTACGCCTCAGGATATAGCAAAATCGATCACTGTAGCTTCACCCGTGTGGATTTTATTGCGATCGTATGCGCGCAGGCACTCCAGGAATCATGTGGCCGTCAGCATTGTTGCCGCTGCCGTTGACTTAGCTAAGTAGTGGGTTTGGGGAAGAGAGAGGTGCAACTCATTCCACTCTAATTTAAGCAGTATTGCATATTTATAAACACACGCACGCAGTGAACGTACATGAGTTATGGTTTTCGGTTTCATATGTCAAGACGATATACCTGGCGCGTATAGGGAAGGAAGGTAGAAAAAGCTAGGCAGGGAGATTAACTGCGCTCATGCCTAGATAGCTGCAGTAGGTTAGGGGAATAGTTAAAAGGACTAAAAAGTTGACAGAAAGCTAAAAACACTAACATTTTCAATGAATGCGATTATCGAAATTTCCCTAATGAACAACAAAACAGCGCATTTAACGGGATGAGATGAAGACACACCCATGGCACTACCATTGGAATATTGCCTGCTATATTTCATATGTTGACTAGTATTCAAATAACAGGCGAAAAAAGAGCTGCTAGACAAGTCACTAACGATAGAGTAGAAAATGAGTTCATAAGCTTCCGTTTCCGCATCGTCATCCTGAAGTTTGAGCACTGATTATGAAATATTGAAAAGAAGACTTTTTTGCAAGCATTTTGTATGACAGCTTCAGATATATTATGCGTTCGAACTACAAAAAAAAAAAGAAAGACGAGCCTCTCTTCAGGTCAAATTACGCTGTTCCTGCGCGATAACACGGCATCACCATTGTCTGGATGAGTACACAAAAATAACTGTTTCTAGCAGCTGAACAGGGAAAAGGCGCTCAAGTTCGCTTGAGTACGTGCTCTTTTATGATTTTTCCACCAACTAATTCAAGACTCTCTTCAGCATCCTAACGTTCTCAGTGGGTCACCCTCATTGGCATTTGCATAAACCAAACAATCATCATTACGTACCATTGTATTTGTTCTTACTGCTTGCAATCTCCATGCTCATCTTTAATTCCTCGCCCTACATCGTATTTCATTACCAGGAGCTGTTGGGTCACAAGACGATTGTCTCTTAACGGCCATTTGCATGCGCTGTCCGAATATACCGGGACGCACCGATTCACGTGAGGATGAAAATGATCGGAAGACGTACAATTACTTCGTATTACACGCAAGCTTCTCCGAGAGGGCACTTCAACATAAACAAAAAATTAACCAAAAAAACTGCGCAGACTATTCAGGGTCAACAAACGCAAGTTTACTTGCTCTTAAAAATATATTATCGAGTGTTTTTTGTTTGTCCAGTTGTCATTAAAATACATTCAGATGCCATTTGCGAGATTTAGGCTTATTTGCTCACGTCTTCCTTTCTCAATGCTTGGTGCGCGTAGTTTTTCCTTAGCACTGTGTTTTATGCGAGGTAATCCGCCACGGTAGAGTGGTAGTGATGGTGCTCGGCTGGTTACACGGAGATCATGGGCAGAATTTAGGTGTTCGATTCAGTGAATTAGTGCAAGGTATGTTCGTAAACACAACAGTGCAACTCTTCATGATTAAAAGAAATTACGTTTCTTTCACAAAATAAACTATCACATGATTCATTGCTTTATTTTGTTAGGTTTTGATGTAAAGGAAAAATTTGATTGATACGAAGTATTTATAAAAGTATCGTTTACCGTACTCAATCAGTAAATAGAGGCGTTGTGCATAAGAAATACTTCCAGGCTCTATGTCCCACTTCAGTAGAAGTGCAAGCTTTGGAATGAGTGCTTCCGCCCTCCAATACAACTCGTGTTCACGCCAATTAATCTTCAGAATAACATATCGGCCAAATGGATGCAAAATAACAACAAAAACTGGAAAGTCTAAAAGACGTGATTGTGCCC
The DNA here is from genome assembly GCF_013339725.1 of Rhipicephalus microplus. NCBI lineage: Eukaryota > Metazoa > Arthropoda > Arachnida > Ixodida > Ixodidae > Rhipicephalus > Rhipicephalus microplus. Next base: position 42,794,490 of record NC_051170.1, on the reverse strand, counting down.
GAGCTAAATAGTACCTCGGGCAATTCGTAAAGAAACAATTCACATCAAAATATACGAATAGTTGAAGAAGAGCACAGAGTCTCTTAATTAAGAACGCTTTCCTATTGTCTTTTCTTTGAAGTCCCCAAGGTGCCTTAGATAATTTTCACTGCCACATCACAATGCTCTTTTTTCAGCCCAACCTTTTCAAAAATACAAAAAATGGCGACGCAGTTAAAGTATTTCCTATCTCAAAACAGAGCTTCAATGGGAAACATCGCAATCTTTCAAAGAATCGCCTCTATCTGTCTGTCTGTGTCCTTTTTTTGTTTATTCTTTATGTTCGCACATAAATAATGTAATCAAGAAAGAGACAAAAAATATACGGTTTCATCACTTTATATTTGTTGTACTTTTCAATTCCCTAGATGTCGTGTTCTGGTATTTCACTGTACAAAGAATATTCATTTTATGGCTGCTATTCTGAATACATTAAAGAACGGAAACACCAGAAAAAGCTCAACTGAATGGAGATGGGAACCTCGCTTTTCTTCTGATAGTTTGTGGCAGTTTTAAATGCGAAGCTGTCATTGCGAAACAAAGCACATAGACTGTTTCTATTTGCCTATCTAGCTGCCTGCGCCTGGGTGATTTCATAGTTGTCGTTTTCATTTGGTTATACCAGTATCAGCTGAAAAGAACATGACCGTACAATGAACATGAGAAACATCAATGTTTGTATAATATAATGTGCCTACGTAACCGTAACATCTCCAGCTTACCTCAGCGTAAGTTACCATCTAGAATATTGAGGCCGAAATTGGAAACCGGCACACTTTTTGTGGCACCTATGTTCGCCTAAGAAACTTGACAGTAACATTCAATGACTCAACAACTGAACCTTGGGGCGGGTAAAAAAAACTTTAAAAAACTGATGACTGGACACATCTGTGATTCATACTGTGCGAAGTTGAAGTATCAAGAAAATCGTCAAGGACTCTTGTATATTACTGTCAATGGAGAACATAAAATGGGAGAAAGAATGAGATAAAGAAACAGAACAAGAAAAAAGTGATGGAGGTCCGCATTGCCTCTGGCGATATTTTTGTAAAAAAGTACAACGCGAAGACCATAAGCGGAACCAATATTCTGATAGATAAAAGCATCCTTTGAGGCCCTTTCAGTTCTCTGACATTTGCGTGTAGTTCTCTAACTTTATTATATATTTATTGCATGTCTGATGAATTTGCTGTTCAATAATACTAATATCAAACCTTACTCAGCCTAAACGTTTTTTCATTGAAGGTATTTAGAGCATAAAGGGCCGAGTTTACGCCTTACCTCCACGCGTGACACCGTACAAAAATTCGCACCAGGGCACCTGAAGTGTCTTCCTAATATAGAAATGATGTATTGCGAAAAATAAAATCATCTGCCAGTGAAATCTGCCTAATTATAGTCGGAGGCGGAATTAAGTTGTATCTTGCTACTAGACTGCGGAACTTGCACACGTCAAGCGTTTCTTATACTTGAAATTCTTGTTTTCCTTTGTAAGAAATCTACTATTTGATGCATACTGCTACGTGCGTTTCTTTGGCTACCTTTATCTGTTACACGTAGCCCCGCCGCGGTGGTCTAGTGGCTAAGGTACTCGGCTGCTGACCCGCAGGTCGCGGGTTCGAATCCCGGTTGCGGCGGCTGCATTTCCGATGAAGGCGGAAATGTTGTAGGCCCGTGTGCTCAGATTTGGGTGCACGTTAAAGAACCCCAGGTGGTCTAAATTTCCGGAGCCCTCCACTACGGCGTCTCTCATAATCATATGGTGGTTTTGGGACGTTAAACCACACAAGTCAATCAATCATATCTGTTACACGTATAACTACTTCATTACGCAAAGCGCGTTCGAACGTCTAGGAACCTATCATATTATTATAGAATCTCCTCGTTTCCTTGAGCACCCAACGCCAGCAAAGGAGTTCATTATGGAGATTACGTGATGAGGCTCGAATGTTTGACGCCACGAGTATGAATTTCGGCACGTTTCGCACTAGCTAAGACTATGCAATCACCGAAGTTAGTGTGATGCGGCTCTCAATTTACTGCGCTTATTGCCTGAACATTTATCTTTTCGTTTCCCGAGCACAAATTTGTAAAACTGATTAGCTTTTTTTCTAACGTGCAATCTAGACTACAGGACGGGAAGAAACAGGCGTCAATCAGTACGGGTTTCTGCCTGACTAATCTTCGTCGCCTGCTGAAATAGTGGAAATGAATTTTATTGGTTTTCAAAGAAAGGTTGGTCGTGCTCTTGTAAAACTGCCCGAATACTGTCTTCATCCACGTTTCGACCACGTGCCAATATAAACATGAAAGGAAATTGCGCCGGAGAAGACGAATAATACAAACAAAGGGCACGACAGGTCCCTTGGTGAAGGAGAGCACTGATATAGGCTGTGAACTCACCAAAACCGTATAGTGACAAATTATGACACCTATTTGAAGATAACTGCTCTAATGTTCCTGTTTTGCAACCTAGTGGTGCACTATATACGGTATTCAAATGTATTTGGATTACTTCCATATGAAGAAATGCCCTTTGTGAATATGTTATTGAAGATGTACCTTGATGTTTATTTCACTGAGTATGTAAAGAATAGGAAAGCTATAAGCGTCATTTACAGAAGCACGGACTATTGGGCGAGTGTATAACTCGTTTTAACGTGGTCGTGCACAAAAAAAAAACAGTAGCACAAAAAGGAATACAAAACAAGGCATAAATCATCAAGTGAAAATTTATTGCATTAGAAAGCATGTGTCGCGAGACCCTCGATCACATTACTTGTCGTTGAGTTAGTTTTTCTTGAAGCACATCATTAAGACAATTTTTGTCTGCCTATCTTACCATTTCTGTACATTTTTGCACAGACAAGTGGACGGACGCACTAAGAGACGGATGGACGCTTTGCGCCCCACTCATGATGATTCGCATCATGGATATGTTGCTGATTTTTTTCTGTCATTCTTACTCTTATCTTGCACCCAAACGTTTCCATTGCTCCATATGCCTCTGGACCTTTCGGCATACTGCATCATGTGATTCGTCAATGAAGAATGGTTTGTCTGAATGACAGCTATCTGCAACAGAAGGTGTGACGAGCTGACAAAGCCGTAGCATATGAAGCTACGACGTGGAAGAAAATGATACAGCGAAGCGGATGGTTGGACAATTATGTGGATATTTTGCCCGATACAACCTCAACACTGTTCAAATTCAAACTATTCTCATCATTTCGGTGGTTGCACAGAGATCGAACTAGATATAGAGATGAATGAGTCAATACTATTGGGAGAGTGGTAATTAGTCTTAACGTTTGTACACCTATAGCAATCCCTGAAATCTTTATAAAAAACAAGAGTCGTTTCATTTCAAACTCATTATTGGAATGCGGCAATCACGCTTTATTCGATGAATGGAACATATTGCCGCGTGCATAGCTGCATTTAGCGGCGAGATAGCGACGATAACGAAGAACGCGGATTCGCTCGAGAGGCGCAGCGCAGCAGAGTGAAGAAGACGACAATCTTAGCGGCCTTCTCTGAGAACGTCTCTACAAGTTCCCCTGTCCGTGTTTTTAAATAAACCCCCTGTAATTTATAACCCGCGACACTGGTGGAGGAGCTGGGTAATACCACCTTATGGTCAGCACCCCTGTGAGAAGCCCCGAGTCCAGCCCTACGAGACAGCCACGCGTGGAGACGCCTGTGCACCGCTCAAGCTGTCGCCTTCAAGGTCTTGAACCAGAATTTGGCCTTTTAAAGGGAGCAACACTTCCGACAACCACCCCTACTCAAGAAATGGCAAGGAGTCCTGCACAGGTGACGGTTCAGAATATGCGCATTCCTGAACCATTTCATGGCCGGCCGAACGAAGATGCGCAAGACTGGCTTGAGCAGTTCGAATGGGTAGCTAAATCGAACTACTGGAGTCTCGATGGAAAGCTCTTCCACGTATACTTCGCCCTTGAAGACGGCGCGAAGACGTGGTTTATAAACCGGGAGGCAACATTGACGACATGGGAGGAGTTTTGTCATCGGTTTCTTGACACCTTCGGTAACGCGGACCGACGCGAAAACGCACAACGCCTTCTTGAAGTACGCACCCAACAGCTGCATGAAAGCGTCGCAATGTTTGCTGAGGATATGGTGCGCTTATGCCACCGCGCGGACCTCAACATGCCCGAGGCTCGAAAGCTAAGCCATCTCATGAGGGGCGTCAAAGAGCAGCTATTTGTTGGTCTTGTGCGCAATCCGCCGACAACAGTGGACGAGTTCACCAGGGAGGCCACTGCAATAGAGCGTGCGCTACAGCAACGGTACCGACAGTCTGATCACCCGGCCACTGGCGCAGCTGAAGGCGCCACCGCACTTACCGAAAACGACGAGTTTTCTCTACGCCACCTGATTAGACAGATCGTGCGTGAGGAGATCGCAAAGGAGAACGCAAAATACACATTGCAGTCACAGGCGCCCCCGCAGCGGGAGTCCACGGTAGCCTCCATCACTGAAGTCGTTCGCCATGAACTTCGACAAGCGTTTGCCTCTCCTCAGCAATATTCCGCTCCACCGCACCGTCCAAACTCGTGTACCTATGCAGATGCTGTGCGTCGTCCATTGGCTCCAGAAGTATCATACCAGCCGAACGGATACAGCTATGCAGACGCTGTTCGTCGACCCACGCCCATGCCAGCGCCGCAGCACCTCGAACCGTATCCTGTGGCAGCCTGGGTTCAGCAGGATTCTGTCAGGCGACCCTATATGCGGAAGACCGACATATGGCGCACTGCGGATCGTCGACCACTCTGCTACAACTGTGGAGAGCTAGGGCACATTTACCGTTTTTACCCACATCGCCGAGCTGAATACCGCGGTAGTGCACCTACAGCTACGCGCCGACAGTTCGACGAAAGCCATGCCCCCAACGACGACGACCAGACTGGCAGGCGGGAAGGCTCTTCTACCTTCCGGACGCGGTCACCATCACCGGCTCGCTTTGGTTCACCAAGCCGCCGTAGTTTTTCTGACGCCGTCAGAGGTCGGTCTCCCATCCCACGGCGGGGAAATTGAAAGCAGCGACCTCTGGGGGAAAGGTTGCCAGCCGTCGAACAGCCGAAAATCCCCCACTGCTGCCGAAACACGTGAGAGACGACGATGAAGACTTCGCCAAGAAAACTGTGACTGCCCACCTCGCTGTGACGATTGACGGCGTTGAAGTGACGGCCTTAGTCGATACGGGTGCAGACTTCTCCATAATGAGTGAGCGATTGGCAGACGAACTCAAGAAAGTCAGGATGGAATGGACGGGCCCTTATATCCGAAGTGCTGGAGGCCAGATAATTACTCCCACGGGAAAATGTACAGCAAGACTCACTATTGAGAATGTGGCTTTTGTAGCCACATTTCTGATCCTACCGGAGTGCTGCAAACCTATGATACTGGGAATGGACTTCTTAAGAGAGTACGGTGCTGTGGTCAACATACGCGACGGTGTGATCACATTCGCCGCTGACAAGTCTGTGACCACTGATCAAGACCAAGAACCCAGGGTGTTACGTGTGGTCGACGACGACGTCTGCGTGCCACCACTGTCATGTAGTCTTGTTTCTGTGTGTTGCGCCGCGCACTGTAATGAAGACGCCATAGCGGAACGCATCACTGACCTTCTTTTTCACCAAGGCATCGCCATCGCTCGCGGTATCGTCAGCTTAGTGGATGGGCGCGCAGGCGTGCTTCTGACCAACTTCACGAATGAGCGCCGGCGTAAAGGCACGGCTGTGGCGTACCTCGAAGAGCTCGACTACTCTCACGACTGTCTTCTAATGCAAGGGGAAGCCACAGCTCAATCACCTCCACATACACCACCAGTTGATATCGGTCCGAGTCTAACACCGACTGAAAGATACCGTCTTATGGAGCTGCTCGACCAGTTCAAGGACTGCTTCTCATCGACATCACGAGTACGTCGAACGCCTCTGACTAAGCATCGCATAATTACGGAAGACACAGCAAGACCGATCCAACAGAACCCATATCGCGTCGCTCAGAAAGAACGTGAGGTAATCCAGCAGCAAGTCAAGAAGATTCTAGAGGATGACGTTATCCAACCATCAAAGAGTCCTTGGGCATCGCCAGTGGTACTCGTGAAAAAGAAAGACTGCAGCTTGCGTTTCTGCATCGATTATCGTAAGCTGAACCATGTTACAAAAAAGATGTTTATCCATTACCACGGATCGATGACTTTTTGGACAGGCTACGGCATGCGCGCTACTTCTCGTCAATGGGCCTTAAAAGTGGATACTGGCAAATTGAAGTAGATGAGCGTGACTGAGAAAAGACCGCGTTCGTGACGCCAGACGGGCTTTATGAATTCAAAGTCCTCCCTTTCGGTCTATGCTCAGCCCCAGCCACGTTTCAGATACTAATGGATACCATTCTGTCCGGCCTGAAATGGAAAACATGCTTTGTGTACCTCGACGACGTGATCGTTTTTTCGGCCACGTTTCAAGAGCATCTAAAGTGGCTACTGTCAGTCCTTCAAGCCATACGGTCCACTGGACTCACACTCAAACCGGAAAAATGCCACTTCGGCTTCGAAGAACTCCAGTTCCTGGGACACGTGATCAGTCGCGAAGGTGTGAAGCCTGACCCAGATAAAACAGCAGCCGTTGCAAAGTTCGCAAGGCCTGTTGATAAGAAAGCGGTCAGGCGTTTTCTGGGTCTCTGCGCCTACTACCGGCGATTTATAGCAGGCTTCGCACACATCGCCTCTCCGCTCACCCGCCTTACAAGGGAAGACATCGCATTTGTATGGGGTGAAGAGCAAGAAGCTTCATTTAATGAGCTGCGACAGCGTCTAGAAACTCCACCTGTCCTCGCTCACTTCGACGAGAATGCACCAACAGCCATCCATACAGACGCCAGCAATGTGGGCCTAGGTGCTGTTCTTGTCCAATGCCAAGATGGTGTGGAGAGAGTGGTTGCCTACGCTAGCAGAACGTTGACACGCGCCGAGTCCAACTACTCAAAAACGGAGAAGGAGTGTCTGGCCGTCGTTTGGGCAGTTGCTAAGTTCCGCCCGTACTTATATGGCCGCGCTTTCCAAATCGTAAGCGACCATCACTCTCTTTGTTGGTTGACGAACATGAAAGACCCATCTGGACGTTTAGCACGATGGAGCTTACGGCTCCAAGAGTACGACATGGCCGTAGTTTACAAGTCCGGAAGGCAACACACTTAGACGCCGACTGTTTGTCAAGGTCACCGATTGAATCACCGGCTAAGGAGGATGATGATTTCCCAGGTTTTTTAGGAGTTGTTGATGCAGCTATCATTTCTCCGCAACAACAAGATAATCGGAAGCTCAACTCGCTTATAGAATTCTTGAACGGACGAGCCGCCAATGCACCAAGAGTGTTTTCGAAGAACTTATCGTCATCCTGTTTACGGGATGGAATTCTGCACAAAAAGAACTTTTCATCAACAGGTAGAAGCTATCTGCTGGTATTTCCTGGAGCTCTCCGCAGCGAAGTTTTACAAGCCTGCCATGACAAAGCCACTGCAGGCCACCTCGGTTTCACAAGAACACTGACACGCATCAAAGAAAATTATTACTGGCCAAGAATCGCAGCAGAGGTTAAACATTACGTCCGAACATGCCTTGACTGTCAGCGTCGCAAGGTACCACCTGTCAAACCCGCTGGGCTATTACATCCTGTGCCCGTGCCAGAAACCCCGTTTTCTCAAATCGGAATGGATCTGCTGGGCCCATTTCCAACATCGGACAGCGGCAACAAATGGGTTATAGTGGCGACGGATTACCTCACCCGATACGCGGGGACCAAGGCAATCGCGAGTGGCACTGCAGCTGAAGCGGCCCAGTTCTTCATTGAGAACATTGTTCTGAGACATGGTGCTCCAGCTGTCGTCATAACAGACAAAGGTACCGCGTTTACAGCCGAGCTTTTGCGCACTGTGCTTACGCTCAGTGGCACAGCGCATAGGAAGACGACAGCTTATTACCCACAGACGAATGGGCTTACAGATAGACTTAAGAAGACAATCGCTGACACGCTTTGCATGTACGTCGACGTAGAACACAAGAATTGCGACCGAATATTGCCATACATCACATTCGCGTATAATACGGCACGCCAGAAAACAACAAAAATGACGCCGTTCGCACTAATTCATGGCAGAGAAGTTACGACAATGCTTGACGCCATGCTGCCTTACGATTGCAATGACTCAGGGACAGACGCCGCAGACTTCACTCAGCGCGCCGAAGAAGCAAGGCAGCTTGCCCGCGTCAAAATAATGAACCAGCAGCAACTTGACGCCCAACGGTACAATCTTCGCCATCTATTCGTCATTTATCAACCAGGAGATAGAGTCTGGGTTTGGTTTCCTGTACGACGACGAGGCCTCTCAGAAAACTGAAACTTCTACACCGATACTTCGGACCCTACAAGGTTCTGCGCCGTCTTAGCGACGTGACGTACGAAGTCGTGCCCGACGCCTCCTCCTGTTTCAAACGTCGCCAGCATCTGCCTGAGACAGTGCACGTGGTCCGCATGAAACTTTACCACTCTCAGTGATGTTAACACTTGATGGCCGCATCTCTACCTGTTGAGCGTCGAGACGACGCTCACTCTGGCGGGAGGGTAATGCCGCGTGCGTAGCTGCATTTAGCGGCGAGATAGCGACGACAACGAAGAACTCGGATTTGCTCGAGAGGCGCAGCGCAGCAGAGTGAAGAAGACGACAATCTTAGCGGCCTTCTCTGAGAGCGTATCTACAAGTCTCACTGTCCGTGTTTTTAAATAACCCCCCTGTAATTTATAACCCGCGACAATATAATACTAGAGAACTTCTTGCTGTTGCACATCACTGAACGCAAGTTTACTTACATAAGCCCCATTCTGTCATCAGCGCATCGCTATCAGGCTGTGAAAAAGGTGCGAACACAATTAGGTAGACGCACACTGTTAGGTGATAACTCAGTTACTTTCAAAGAGTGAAGCCTGTATCCTCCAAATGCAAAGCGCGCAGCGTGGAGGCAGTATGCTTGCGCAATGGCACGTGGACGCTTTTACATTGGTTACGAGGCCCGCTTCAACACCACACAATAATTGCGGAATGGCGTTGCATACAACTTTGTTTCTCTGTGAGCAGCAAACTAAACGGACATCAAAAAAAAAAAGCAGAACGAGCAGAAACAGGCGCATGCAATAGGCTTATTGGAAGAATATGAACGGGCAAATCAGTTTGGCATAAAAGGAAAGCTACTTTTGTAGTAAGTGGAGTGAGCAAAAAAAGGCGAATCGTAGGTTGCTTTTGAATGCGGCTATTAAAAATGCGCAGAGAAAGAGCTCACGGGCTTTTCGGAAAGCAACCGCTGAGTTGTAGACGTCCGGTAGATGCAGGCGTGAATTCTCGGGGTAACTTAAAAAAGTGGATTCAAAATAGTATGACCGAATAAAAGCAGCACAGACTGAAACAAAATGGCAGCACTGTTCTCTACAGCTGATGAAGCTCACGAGGAATAAAGAGATGGTTTTGATGTTTGCTATGTCAGAGTTGTAAATCTACATCACGATCAAAATATACCCTGCAGCAAAAGAGAAATCAAATTATATGCAGAAACAAAATATATACAAAAAAACATGAAGAGTAAAGCTACGCTGAAACTAATCAAGGCACGTTTACAGCACCCAGGGGAAGTTGTGTCGCAGCAAACACCGTAGACAACCGTGCACGTTTCGCCACAGCAGCGATGTCGGCGTCGTTGCCCCCATTTCAAACAACTAATGCTCTTTCGCATGCGCGTGGTACAAAAGGTTGGCCATGTCACGATAACTGTTGCAGAAAGTGCTATCGGCATGCTTATCGGGCTTTGCCCTTTTTACGCCATCATCGCTGTGTAGAAGCTCGTTCTGTCGTGAAACACTGCCAACATCTCACGAAGGCCAATAGGCACACCAAGTTTTGTGGGGTATAATCTACCTTACTATACTGGTTGAGTAATGATGCTGAACTTTCATCGATGCCCATAAAGAAAATATGAAAACATGGTTGTCAGGTTTTGCGCTGTTTATTTTATGTAACGTTGAGTCGAATAACAGAAGGGCGATGCAGTACAGGCACAAAGGTGATCACATGAGCATGATTGTTGAAGTAAAGAGAATGATCCAAGAACCTGACAACTGCGTGAGCAAACTATCGGTTGCCCTCCTAAATAAGGAGCTTCAATTTTTGGCAAATGGCGCATGCATGTGATTCATCTGATTTCTGCCTCGTGCTCCGCGTATATGAAGTCTGACGTTTTTTCAAGTGCTACTTTCCTTACTGTATGCCTTTCTTCTTCTCTTTTTTCCTCGTTATTTATATATGCAATGCGGGATGAATAAACCTTCAGTTGATAGTCTGCGCTCGTCCTTGTCTTTTTTCCGTCCATGTTTTCTATCACGTAGTACTTTTATGTATCACCAACCGACCCAATCGTCCACCTTGATTAGCAGTACCTGGCGTGACTGGGCATTAGAGTTCACTATTGCAAAAAATGCGAAGTATGCATTTGCTTCCCAGTTGTTACATAGTGGACTTTAGCTTAGTTTGTGAAATTGCAGCTTCCGCTTTTCTTGAAAGAAAGATTTGGCGTGCGTGTAAAACACGATTAGTGTGGACATTGTTATTGTTGAAAAGTTTTCAATTTGAATTTGTGCGTCTACGAATTATGAGGTCTCAGAACAATACATACTGTAGAGCATCATTACAGGGAGTGCCCAAGCGAAGGTTTGTCGGTTCGACACTTAGCCGAGTTTGCAAGCCCATTTATTGCTTAATATATTTTATTTACATAACGTAGCAGTACCATGGTCTACTTATAGACGCTAATAGGTATAAAGATGGGCTCTAAAATATTGATTGATTTGTGAGGCTTAACGTCCCAAAACCACGGTATGATTATGAGAGACGTCGTAGTAGAGCGCTCCGGAAATTTCGACCACCTGGGGTTCTTTAACTTGCACCGGGGCTCTAAAAGAAGTGCTCTGTTCTTTTATTCTTTAAAATTTCTATCCTGTAATGCTAATATACACATGTACTTTCATAAACACACTTTATCTGAAATACAATATGAACTCTGGGGGCTGCAAGTAGATTCTAATTATCAGTTTGGAGACGCAATGAAAAGCTGTATACTGTCACAAAACACTTTCGCAGTTGTGTTTCTACGCTGTTTACGACAGATTCAGCATACAAGAAATTGATGACTGCCTTGTGGTCACATAATCTTTGTTTCCTAATTATATAGCTATTAATAATTATTAGTTGCTTAGTTATTTTTCATAATAATTGCTTAACTTGTTTTATTACGTCAAGGCTAGGTTCGAATTGGAACATTATGTCAGGGGTTGAACATCAATATTAAGACGGCCTGTAGCTTGTGTTAGTGAATTCACAGAGAAGTAAGTAGGGTACTGCAATGTGTATACAATGTCTAAATATTTTAAAACACATCGAACATTTTCATTTCGCGCTGATTAGGCTACAAGCAACAGCTGAAGTGCGCAATAGAATTGCTGCTACTGGAGAAAAAACTGCACTCAATGAGGCTACACAAATTGAAGTAACAAGAGTGAACACAAATTGAAAAAATTATCATTATACAGTGGTTTCATGTTCGCATCTATACGGAAGTAAAAAGCATGAAGAGCAAACATAAAAGGTATGAGAATAACATTTCAGGTTCTCGTTTAAATGCCTCACGGTCGCCTTTGTTGACCACTTTACCTGAAAGATCGTTCCGTTATGCTATGGCACAGAGTAAAGCCGATGAGTCGAAAGCCTTTGTTCGTCCGAACAGGCGCTGCAAGCTTGGATGATTTTAAATACGGCGTTATACAATGCACATGGGTAACGGGTGGTGTAGATGGGTTATGGCTGCGGATTAGTGTAGGAAGGAGGCTGATAAGTGTAATGTTCCTACTTGGCTACAGTGATCGCAGTGATAGCTTCAACTTTGTGACACCCTCGATTCTAGTCTGTGGTAAAAAACAACAAAACAAGCGATGGGATTTCGTATAGATTCAAAGGCTTGTATGTCTTGAGTTTAACGTCCAAAAACCACGATATGATTATGACAGATGCCGTAGTAGATGACCCCGAAAGTTTTCACCACCTGGGGTTCTCCAACGTGCACCTAAATCTAAGCACATGGGCGTAAAGCATTCTAGCCTCAACCGAGAATGCAGCCGCCATGAACAAGATTTGATCCCGCAATCTTTGGGTGAGCAGTCGGGCGCCATAGCCACTAGGCTACCGCTGCGCGGCTAGACTCAAGGTATTGAACCAGGTATGATTGGTGAGGTGACCCATATGATCGATGCGGTATGCGCCAAGCGGGAATCAGCAGTGAAATTCTTAAATACTTAACTGCTTCCAGTGAACGCGATGAATAAATAGCTTTATTATATGCATGTAGTAAGAGGAGAAGTATATAACTTTTAACAAATGGAAGGTATCGCGTGTCGTCGTGTGTATTTCGCTAATTTTTAAATTCATTTGCTATTTCCTCGAGGAAGCGAAGGCTGTATATTCATGCCTAGAGATCGCTTGGCTTTTAACAAGCTGCTGTTAGATAGTGGCGAGGCAGACACCACGCCCGACTAATTATCGCTGCAAATGCACTTGAGAGCAGCTACTGAGAGCAGCATGCCCACAGTTGAAGAATAATTCATCCGGATCCGGGAAGCGGTGCGCATTAAGAATCTCGTGCTGTGGGAGAATGTTCCAAGTTTTCACACCATGCCGCTGTTTTAATCATCCGGCTTTTATACGTTAATGCCTTGGCACTTCACCATCGATATTAATATCAATACCATCAATATCAATTTCCTAATCGCTAATTAGGTCGCATCGCCATATCACGTTTTGAAACCACGAATGTCGACCTCGTCGAACGAGTGATATAGTATGCATGCGCATAAATTTCGTGCGCTAGAGTATGAGCACGATGCTGCCGCAGCTCTGGACAACTCATTAGCCCATTGAGTTATCCTGGCATCGTCAAGATGAACACAGAAACAATTAGCGCAGTTGCCTCTCCCTCCTTTGTGACCACCGAAAATGCAGTTCATACTGAAGTCGTTATCGATGACTGCAACATTTTATTCGGGGCCCTATAATCAACGAACATTCACTACTTGAGTTATATTTGCCAAGTAATACCCGCATATGTGCGTTTTTGCAAGATCTATTTTGCAGAATCTAATAATAAAAAGAACGAAAATTGTATAATGTAACAATACATGGTTTTATGCATTTCTTTTTTTTTAATCGGCAGGGTTTGTTGAAGAGATCACCACATGACATAGACACTTCATTGAAATATTCCTCGACTTTTTTGAAGGGAGCATACTTGATTCGGCGTTATATCAATTAGGTCCCGTAGCTGATCACTGTTGTCATGAAAGAAATGTGGGATATGTTGCTGGGTAAGTTCATGCATGATCTGAAAATGAAAGGGGAGCGGAAATATACACGTCACGAAGGAAAAGAAAACGGGCCATGTTCAGATCGAAAGTGAATGCGAAAATGCTCATAACATTTCATAAATTCAAGTTCTTCCCACTGATATGTCCTCGGTGTTGTTAGTCTCTGAAATATCGTACTTTCGGAGTTGGGCCTGTAAAGGACCCATGAAAAAACGTCGTTCTTTATACGGCAAAAAATAATGCAGACGTAGCGTGCTGGCTCTAATTGGCTCATGTATATGTGGGGCCATTTGATTTTTTCCAAATTTTAGTTCTCTTGCAGATAGTCACGCTACAAAACTGGGCCTTCCATGAGCATTTCTTGTCTAAAATGGCTAATTTATATGATGCTGGCTGTGTTTTATGTTTTGCTGCTGTGTTTATTTATTTATACCTGTTGATGTTTTGTCGAAAACGTGAACGTAAAATGCTGGCTTATTATTTTATTCCTGCATCGGTTTCTTTCAATAATGCTGTGTGGCAAAAGAACAAGATACAAAAACTGTCATGCATACATGGTTACTTTAATTTTAGACCCTGTGAAACGGTGCACAATTGAAAGCCTACTGTAAGCTCCAATGCATGTAAGAAAACGTCTTTCGTTTTTAATGCGGAACGTTGGTGTATTTAATTTTGTAACATATATGCTCTTCCGGTGGGGAGGGGGCGGAGGGGCGAGCGCTCTGACGTTGCAAGCGTGACGATCTTGGGCAGATGCATTGCGTAGCGAAATCGGAATATATATACGTTTTCTTTAAAAAAAAAACTAGCTCAAGTGGAAGAAGGTACCGGCCCATACTCGGTACGCAGTTCAGATGCTGTTTCCTGTGAGAAGTAATACATTCAACGAGAGTTTATATTCGTACGTAAGATAGCAATAAAAGCGCGTGGTTCTAAGAGGGATTAGTTGGTAAATATTTAGCTCTGCAAATTAATCAGAACAAATCATATATTGCAAAGCCCCCTTGGTCATTTTTTGTTTCCTTTAGTTTATTTTTAGACGACTTTAATTCAATTCGCCTGCAATTCGCCTTCAATTTGCCTGCAATTAGCAAAATACGTAGCCTTTCAATGTCAGGTTGAAGTGTTCGCTTTTCTAAAATGATCATATGTATTATTCTAAGTGTATACACTGTGTGTGCTGTGTCACCATACTTACGCACATGTATATTTTTTTCTGTATTATTCCCTCCATCTTGGTACGACGCAGGGAAAACACGTTCGGAAGAAATCCGCATCTTTTTATAGTCCTGTTCTTGTTCTCTACAAGCACGCATACACGAGCGCAGACTTGCACTCCAGTGCGAATCAAGTGGTGGCGCAAGCTATCGGTGAAGTGATCCAATTTCGGCGAAATGCCGCAACTACACGAGATCAATCGAGGGGGCCGCCAGTGTAGTGACTGTGCTCGATCGCTCTTCTCGCCAAGAGTTTTTCTGTCTCCGAGTTCAATCCTCGGTTACCTTGCTCAGCTCGCAAAGCAGGACTCCCCCATTTTTTGCCGTGGTCATTTATATTCTGGTTTATCGAGACCACTACTTTAGAGATTGCTACAAACTACTAGTGCAACATATACACACGAAAAGTAATAAGTTACCATGTATATTGATTATCAAGCTCGACAGATCCTAAGAAAAATTGAATGGAGTAGGCCATCTTTGTTTCTCTCTATTTTTTATTTCTTCATCTCTGTCTTTCCTTTTGTTTTTTATCGCTGTTCTTTCTTTGTATTGTTGTCTCTGATATTTCAATTTCTTTCTTTCTCTATGTAAACATTTTTTCCTCCTCTCTTTTTCCCAATATTTCTTACTATTGCTTGCCCCCCCCCTCCCGTCTTTTCTGTATTTTTCTCTTCTGCCGCTTCTTTGTGTGTTTTGACATTTATTTGTGTGTTTTTGTGTCTTTTGTGCCTTTATTTTGAGTATGTTTTCTGTGCGTTTTTTTCTTTTTTCTCTCTGTTTTTATATGCTATGCTTTATTCTCCTTCGTCATCCTCATCCTTGCAGCTCTCCTGTTTGTTGTTATTTTTCTTTCCCACACTTGTCATAATACAATATATAAGGCTATATTTTGCTCAGCCTAGCGTGCCTTGACAGCCTAGAAGTGCACGTCAATTCATCGACAGATATTTTCATGGAAAGTGTTGCGCAGATTATGAAGATTTTAGAGCCCAGTCTGGACCAGTAGACTGCGTCACCATACTTGACCTTGCTGAATTATACGAAAAAAAAAACACGGCATATCCATGGAATGAATGATGATCTGTGGGCGAAGCGCTTAGAAGGACGTAGTCAGGGAAGAGACAGGACACACACAGTGCACATGTTAACTTGTACAGGACACACACAGCGCAATGTTCAAATCGTTTAAGTATGAAAGTAGCCCTGTGTGTACTGTCTCTTCAATGTTCGTGTCTTCAAGACACATCCACATCATCGACATGCATAAACCACAAGCTCATATATGTTCGTTGCTTCTGTTTGCTGGGTGCTATGTTTGCTATGTATTTATTGCTTTTTGCTTCGCTGGCTGCTCCTGAAGCTCAGCGCTATGCGCTGTTATGTATTCGCGTATATCGCATCACTGCACTGTTGCAACCTTACTCCATAAAGTCTGCTGTCGGGTTAGTTAGAGCTCAGTTATTGACGACGCGGTATCTTCATGCCGACATAAAACAGAGAAATAGAGTTCCTTCATTTTTACTACCTGGCTTTTGAAATTTAAACTAACCATCCAGACGATTTCGAACTACTTTATTTGGCTATCGCTCACACGAATCTCTATGCTTTTCTGTAAATAAACCTGTCTTTCTCTTCTTAACAGTTAATTAGGCCAATATAATTATGAAGAGCTTGCAACCTGAATATTAGCCCAATTGTTTGAGTTTAGAGCTATTTGCTTAAACTTTTGCTTCTGACGAGCCACAAAGGGGATTCTAGTTCCCGAGTGTTTGTGTGTACTGACAGGAATAGTTATCCTTAATGGAAGCATCACTTCGCGGCTTTCGAGACCCAAAAAGTTCAGTCTTAATACATGTAAATAGATGTGACACCGATATTTGTTTTGTCACTCAGGGTAATTTGCGACGCTAGTTCCTAAACTCAGACTTGTTTTGTTGTTCAGCTTTGCGTTCTTTTTTGTGTGTCATCGGCGAAAAGTGCGGGGCCCTTAGGCAGTGAGGGACACAGGTGGCACACGTGTATATCTGATATGTTTGGAATTACACAGAAAAACAAAATCCAGAATTGTATGTCTGCTTGCCCAAAGAACAAATGTCGCATTGAGCAGAACCAGTGTGCAGGTGGTAGGAGAGCGTAGAACAGTCAAGAGACGGCAGCCTGAATGTAAACGGTAGAGCTAAGAGTTGAGAAAAATAATTAAGTAAAGAGTTGGTAATTTCTAGAATCGTGAATGAAAGAGAAGATTTGAACATACAAAGCAAGTTGCAGTAGTATGCAGCGACCGATGTTTAGAAGTTTCAAGTTGTTGCACTTGAGCAAAGCCGGGTTATAAATATCAGCCCACCCAAAGCAGCAATCCATATTTCATTGACGCATTGTCACTGGCTCAGCCGTGGCGTGATACTGTCTTTTTACGACATGCCACTTTTGCGTCGCTGTCTCCGACGAAGATTCTTTGGTGCGTCGTAGTATGGGTGTAGATGCACTAGCTAGATTTTCATTTTTATTCTGGTATCAGCGAGGTACTGCTTCCAGAAAATTGCAGCTATGAAACTTGAAGTTAATCATGATAATATTCACAATAACTCTGAAATTCTCTGCAGTAGTACAGTTACACATTGTAAGACAAAAAGCGCTAAAGGTCAGTTTGCTTTCTTAGTGTATTTAGAGGCTCCTGTCTACACATGCCTGGTCAAGGCTTCTCATACCGACGCCCTTATTTATTTGTAATTTTATCAATACAGCATTTCCATTGATGCGATATTCATGAATCTCAATAGGTTCCACAGAAACCACACAAAAGGTGTAAACTTTATTATCAGTAGCACCAGAACAATCCACAATTAATGTGAACAGCTGCATAAATTCGAGTATTGCCCTACGGACAGTTGTGGAATCTTCACTGATTCGCAAAAGGGATAATTATGTCACAGTGGGCACTTAACAAATATACTTGCGATAGGCATTCAATGATACTTCGGAACGGTCAGTGTTATACGCGAAGTCATCCGTTGCCTAACGGCATGATTGAGGCATGCACCGAGAACCAAAGCCACCCTGCATTTCAGGAGGTGGCGCGCACGAGGCCAGAAACGCTATCACGTTCAATTCTTGAAGGCGACGCTCAAGTGGCCTCCAATTTTTATATATATTCATAGTGCAATCCGTTAGCTTTCGATAACATGCCATATTTCTTATGTCGTCCCTTTTTTTGTTTGCCATTTGACCAGACGCCACTGCGACGACTTAGCCGCATGAAGGACATGATATTACTAAGGTCTTTGGAACGTTACACTGAGATAAGATGGATTTTACCTACGGGTTGCTACAGTCGACTTGTTAATATTTCGTGCTAACAAACGTTGGAACGTCGGAACTTTTTTCGATACTTGCGCCCACATATTGAAAGTGCTTTCGCATTTATACCGGTTGCCATGCAGCCGTAATAGCCCTGTACGACTAGGATAATTGAAACACGTTGATGGCGAAGTAGCATGTGAAGAGCTCTAGGTTTACGACTGCAGAGCTAGCCTAGCTGGCTTTCAAGCATGATCCTGCATACATTTTCCTAGACCAGGCTGCGCATATATATATCGCTGCGTGATCGTGTTTACATAGTAACGCGGCAGTCAAGAGGAAATTTGGAGGAGTGAGCGCAAATGGCCCGAGTTTTACAGCCTGGTGATTCGGGAGCAGCCGTCGCACCTTGAGCTCTCAGCATGCGTTCGTTAACGGGAGAGAGTGCTCGTACACGTTAAACGGTCCGGGTACGTTTTCGGTTCAGCTCACATTTTCAAGTTCAGGCTCGGTACGCGTCTATAGAAGCTGGTTTATGGCTATAGGAACGAGCTCGGCTTTTCTAAAGAAAACGTTTTTCGAGGTTCTCGCTTAAGCAGATCAGGAAGGGGCTGATGAGCGAAACCTTTTTACCGCAACCTAGGCAATCGAGGCGCACAAGTTGCACAGATTGGTCCAATATTCAACATGATATGGGTTAAGAAAACTTGTTAACGCTAGCTTCAGAAGATGAAATCTATGAATCAACAGGGGCCATTTTCTGCATCTTATGAGCCTGGCATGTAAAGTCAGAGAGAGCTGTTCAAAACAAGCACTTAGAAAAAATTGGGAATAATAACGAACAATGAGAGTAAGTTAGTGAGTGCGTACCAAAAAGGTCGAGGAACAAATGAGTGTAATAGGATATCTAAGCAATGTGTCCCTCACATCACCGAGCAATGAAGACAATGAGTCAATGTTACCTTCGTATAACACCGTAAGTGATACGGTGTTGGAAGCTTGAGGAACGGTAGTTAAACAGGACACTGGCAAGCTGTCCCAGGAAACAAAGAATCTCGCTAAGAAGCGTAAAAGCATGAACGCCTCAAGTAAAACAGACCAAATAGAGTTGGTAGAGATTTCGAAGTTGATTAATAAGTGTAAGGTTTCGATGTAAGAAGATATAACACAGAGAGAGAATTGAACACGCTCTGAACCATGGAGGAAAGGTCAAAGCAGTGAAGAGGAAACTTGGGATATGCGAAAATCGGATCTATGCACTAAGGGACGCGGAAGTTAAAAACACTACCAATATAGATAGGATAGTTAAAACAGCGGAGGAGTTTTGCTGATATCGGTACAGTAGCCATGATAACCACGATTTTAATATAAGAACTAGCAGTAACCCAGGATGACAGCCCACCAGTAATAATAGAAGTAGTCAGAAGAGCCTTGGAGAGCGTGCAAAGAAGCGAAGCTGCTGATGAGGATCAGGCAACTTCAGATGTGCTGAAAGAAGGAGGACAGATTGTGTTAGAAAAACTAGCCACCCTGTTTACGAGGTGCCTTCTGACGGGAAGAGTACCGGAATCTTGAAAGCATGATAGCATCGTCCTAATACACAACAAATGAAATAACAAGGACTAGGAGAATGACAGGCCGATCAGCTTTCTTTCCGTAGTATACAAACTATTTTCAAAAGTAATTGCTAACAGAATTAAGAGAATGTTAGAATTCAATCAACCAGAGGAACAAACAGAATTTCGAACAGGCTACTCAACAATCGACTAAATTCATACTATCAATCAGGTAATATAGAAGTGCTCAGAATATAGCCAACCACTATACATAGACTTCATAGATTACTAGAAGGCGTTTGATTCAGTAGAAATATCAGCCGTCATGCAGACACTGCGGAATCAGGGCGTCGATGAAGTATATATAAACATCCTGGAAGAAATATACAGGGGATCCACTGCTACCATAGTGCTTCAAAAATAAAGAATCAGAATACCAATCAAGAAGGATGTAAGGCAGGGGGATACAGTCTTCCCAATGCTATTTACAGCGTGCTTACAGGAGGTTTTCAGAGGCCTTAATGTGAACGAGTTAGGATGAAGTGTGAATGGAGAGCACCTTAGTAACCTACGCTTCGCCGATGACATTTCATTGATGAGTAACTCAGGCGACAACTTATGATTACGGAGTTAAACAAGGAGAGCAGAAAGGTGGGTCTTAAAATTAATCTGCAGAAAACGAAAGTAATGTACAACAACCTCGGAAGAGAGCAGCGCTTCGAGATAGGTAATAGTGCACTTGAAGTTGTAAAAGCTAATGTCTACTTAGGATAGGTAATAAACGTGAGGCCCAACCACGAGATTGAAGTAACTCGAAAAATAAGGATAGGGTGGAGCACATTTGACAAGCACTCTCAAATCATGACAGGTAGATTGCCACTATCCCTCAAGATAAGGTATATAACAACTCCATCTTGCCGGTGCTTTAGTTACGGAGCAGAAACGTGGATACTTGCAAAGAGGGTTCAGCTTAAATTGAGGATGACGCAGCGAACAATGTAAAGGAAAATGGTAGGTGTAACCTTAAAATACAAAGAGATAGCAGACAGAATTTGGTGACAAACCAGAGTTAAGCATATCATAGTTAAAATAAAGAAAAGTAAATGGACATGGGCCGGGCATGTAGCGCGTAGAATGGAAAACCGCTGGTCATTAAGGGTAACTAACTGGATTTCAAGAAAAGGCAAGGGGGTTAGGGGTAGACAGAAGGTTAAGTGGACAGATGAGATCAAGAAGTTTGCGGGTATAAATTTGCAGCAGCCAGCACCGGACCAAGTTGATTGGCAGAACGTGGGAGATGCCCTTGTCTTGGAGTGGGCGTAGTCAAGCTGATGACGATGATGAAGCAAGTGATAAAGCAGCAGGAGAGTTCTTTCCTTTAAAACGCAACAGTTTGTTAAGAAACAGTGACATTTCAACATTGCCACAAGCTACCAGGTAGTGGAATTTGCTTATTCTGACACAAACAGATGAATTTGTGCAACTCCTGATTCCATCAGTCTTCATCATAACAAATATCATCAAGATTGACCAAGTTACACATTGCGTTGTGACCTTTGGTGCAAGTTTTTCTTCACGTGCAGAATCTGTTGGTTTCCGCGCTGCCATAAAAACACGTTTGTTTTTGTCTGTTGTTCTTTGTGCATGTTTATTTGCTTTTGTTCTATAATTCTTCCCATGTCAAATTGTTTTTGTAGTTTGTGCATTCTTGTATTTATGTGCGCGTAAGGTGTGACCTTTTCTACTTTTCTTTTCTTAGTGTGACCTATGCACCGTTCTTTTTGCAATCATAAGCAATAATCGTTCATTCTCTTTCTGTGTTGCTTTATCATTTCATTCTGTTTGTTACATCATCTTGCAATCACGTTACTATTGTAGAATCTTTTCGCACTTATGTACAAATTTTTTTTTGTGTTCTACTATGTTAATCTTATTCAGTGGCCCCTGTGAGGCCTAAAAGGTAATACTAAACTAAAAAATAATTATTTAATAACTAATAAACAACAAAATTTGACATTTTACAGAATGAAGATATACGAAATGAGGAGACAATAAAGGAATTTTTTACTAAGCATGGATGATTTCGCATAACGTTTAGCAGCTACTGCAATACGGAGGCACACTACACAAAATAACATTCCAAGAACATCAATGTAAGGTGTATGTACGAAGTGCATCCATCTATGTGGCTCACAGTTATTTTGTACGTGCAGTAAGCTTGCTTGCTTTCTTGTCTAGGCCAGTAAATGAAGGCCATTCTCCATTTATATAGGCTTTCATGCAGTAAGTTTAAGGGCGTGTTAAGGGGAGCGCTGGATGGAGAGTATATGGACATACATAGCGTAGATGATATTTTGCGGCGAGTATGTTCAATTTTTTTGACAAGCATCTCTTGTCCTAGCCTCAGCAACGGAATAATTTTTGCATATATTTTAAAGGCAGCATTGGACTTCGAACAAAAGAACTTGCAAAATGTGTCATCATCTTTAAAGATACTGTAATTTAGTTTTATGCAAAAAATAATACAAATAAAATCTCATGCACCTCTACGAAGTCATTGATGACGAGTGGGTGGAACTAAGTGCTAAGGTTCGTAATAGATACGTTGCGACTAATATAAAAAATGGACAGATGACGGGCGGACGTACAGACGGATGCAAAGAGAAGTGACGGACGCATGGATGCACAAATGAACGGACACATGATCGGGTGGATGGACGAACAAATGGACGATTGGATGGACGCACATATGAACGGACGAATGCATTAACGGACGGACAACGCCGGTGATGTAGTGTGCTGTAGTACAATTGATTCCTCTAGACATAAAGTACGTTCTTCACAACGATATCTTCGTATTTCGTTGTGCGGGTGTCAGTTTTGGTTTTGTGGAGTGTGGCAGACGCGAACAAAGCTCGGTCATAAAGAGCTTCACCCCTAATACTACAAATGATATTTACTTCTTTACAATTGCTTTTATTAGTCACAACGGAAAGGTTAAAAACACTGTTATTTATTTGTTAGTGCTAAAGAAACAATGCGATTAAAAATTATGCTGTGTACCTGCGGGCAAACTTTGAAACTATATGAGTGCAATGTTTCGGATTTCATGTGACCACCTATTTATTTCTGTTATTCTTAATAAGTGAATGCTCTTTCAAAATAAGCAGGCTGTTCTGAATGATACTCAGCGTCGTATATATAGTTGGCTCTGGTCAGGGCACAACTTTTTTAGCTCTGCAGGGATTTACGCTGTGTAACTTCGTTACGACGGCTGATTCCAGCCTGCAGGCACAAAACGATTGTTCTCAGAACTCATACGCTCTACCCACAAGGCGGCCTAAATGCAACCCTTAAAGAACCAGTGAGGGTGAGTCACATAGGGTAAACGCCGAGCGAGCGAGAAAAAGATTGTAATGGCTGCCAGCGGGTCGCGCGTTAGTGCCTGCGCCTGGCATCAACGGCAACGCCTCTTGTTCTTTCAAGAGGTAATTAGGGCGCGGCGAGGATGGCTTCTTCATCACGCGATCTCGTGTCTGTGGCATGTTGGAAAATCACATACGCTTCGAGAAAAATTATTGGGGATTCAAACTCTGTGTTGGCCCACAATATTAAAAAAAGAAATGGAAACAAAACAATGAAAAAAGCGAAAAGAAAAAGCAACCAGGGCTTGGCTGAAAAGCCAAGGGACGTGAACTTTGATATGATGAGGGAAGGATTGAGAAAAGATTGATTGAGTGTGCTCGTGTTCGTCTGCATTATTTAGTTTTTTTTGCTTAGGAGATTTGATTTTATGTGACAGTCCTTAGGCGATGTTTGGGCAACCTTTTGAGGAGGTGAAAATTTTTCCTCGCATTTGCAGGCTAAAAATGTTTTTGTGTCCAAGGGAAAATTTTTCCTCGCATTTGCAGGCTAAAAATGTTTTTGTGTCCAAACAGCATTGCAGGTTGGAAGAAAAAGCATAGAAACTAGTGAGTGATAACAGTGAAAGGTGGACACCTGCAGTGAGTGAACACATAGAGTAAATTTTTAGAAGGTATTTTTTGATCGAGGAAATTTAGGTACAGATATGCCGTAAAACACTGCGTGGAGTCAATATCCTCGTTACAGCTTACTGCTTCCTTTCCATCCGTCAGTTATGACACTTACGAGTAAGTAATTTTTTCCACCTGTTCGCTCCTATTCATCTCTCCAATGTTATTTTCTTGTCACTCGTCCTCAATTTTTCATTCCCGCCAGAAGAAAAAACTTGAGAAGTAGTCATGAACTTCCTGAATTTTGTGAAACGAAATTTCAAAGTTCATGGTTTTTGTGGCTCCATGGCCCAATGGGCAGCCAACTGATGTTACCTACGTCCTCACATGACGTATTACGTCATCTTCTAGATGAAGATAGAGTGAAAACTTAAACTTGGAATCTACATGAATCAGCTTTGTTCGCGTGGAAAGTGGTGCAGTATTCAATATCATATTCCTGCAATATAGGCAACGCTGTCTTTCAAAAGGCACGAAAACGCATATGCAAACGTGCGTCAAGGCCACAGGACCGTATCGAGCTGCTCTGAGCGTGATTACTGGACACAAATAACGAAATGAGCAGATAATTACAAAATTACTAAAGACCCATTATCAATACATTATCAATAGTATTTGCAAGTACATAAAACTATTTTGTAGTGCCAGCAATTTTCAATTTTGAATTTAAAAGCTGGTGCAACAAGCAACACTTGCTTTTTAGTATATTGTTTCAACCCGAGTATGATATGAATGTACCCACTTTCAATGAAACGATTACCAATACATATGTGCGCACATGGGCGGGCACTGAATGCTAATGCTCATCATTGGTGCAGCAGTAAATGCAAGGACACTGATGTATACAGTACTTGCCATCACAATGAATGGAAACGGTTCACGTATGCAAGGTTGTCATGTGTTTTTAGGACAGTTTGCTTAAATGACCTAGTAAAACAGACGGAGATGGACTTGGACATAAATCTGTATTTATAAAGCATTGATTTTCTTATATTCATTTTCGTTAGTCATGTCTGCTTGCCGTTTACGTTTTCAGGCATACTCATGCGCTTTACTAGTACGTGTTGTTGAGCTAGTTGATTCATGCTGAAGGAATATCAAGGACGCAACCCACGTAGACGAAAAATCCACGCATCTTTACAAAGTGAACGATGACGAGTAAGCGAAGCTTGGTCTTAAAGTTTATAATGTCTATGTTGAAATAACCGGCTAGTACAAACGACGGCCAGATGAATCGACGGACATGTAGACAGACGCAGACACGCACGGACGCACGGACGGGCAGATGCACAGAAAGACGGACAAAAGGTCGTACGCACAGATGCAAGGGTGAATGAATGGCACAAGTGATTATAAATTCGGCTGTCCTATACTTGAATGATGTAAACATAAAGTCGGTTTTTCCTCAGCTAGATGTTTTCGTTTTGCATTGGCCAGGTGTTTAGTTTCAGTTTCGATTTTCTGAAGCGTGACGAAAACAAGGCTCGGACAAAGAATGTTCACTTAAAGAAAAAAACAAGACAAGATAGAGCGCCATCCTGTCCACTCTTTCCTGTCCTACCAAGGACACTGGCGTCTTTTTGATCTATCGGCCATGCCTCTACCTATCTTGCCTACATCAATGGCGTCGTTGACCTCTATTCAATAGTACCCTATTTAAATATGCACATTGTGATGTAGTTATAGATGCAGAATGACCTGAATAACGAAAGTACGTAGAGTGACCACACACAATCCACCGCAAAACATATGATCAAAAGGTGGACACCTGCAGTGAGTGAACACATAGAGTAAATTTTTAGAAGGTATTTTTTGATCGAGAAAATTTAGGTACAGATATGCCGTAAAACACTGCGTGGAGTCAATATCCTCGTTACAGCTTACTGCTTCCTTTCCATCCGTCAGTTATGACACTTACGAGTAAGTAATTTTTTTTCCACCTGTTCACTCCTATTCATCTCTCCAATGTTATTTTCTTGTCACTCGCCCTCGATTTTTCATTCCCGCCAGAAGAAAAAACTTGAGAAGTAGTCATGAACTTCCTGAATTTTGTGAAACGAAATTTCAAAGTTCATGGTTTTTGTGGCTCCATGGCCCAATGCGCAGCCAACTGATGTTACCTACGTCATCACATGACGTATTACGTCATCTTCTAGATGAAGATAGAGTGAAAACTTGGAATCTTCATGAATCAGCTTTGTTCGCGTGGAAAGTGGTGCAGTATTCAATATCATATTCCTGCAATATAGGCAACGCTGTCTTTCAACAGGAACGAAAACGCATATGCAAACGTGTGTCAAGGCCACAGGACCGTATCGAGCTGCTCTGAGCGTGATTACTGGACACAAATAACGAAATGAGCAGATAATTACAAAATTACTAAAGACCCATTATCAATACATTATCAAATAGTATTTGCAAGTACATAAAACTATTTTGTAGTGCCAGCAATTTTCAATTTTGAATTTAAAAGCTGGTGCAACAAGCAACACTTGCTTTTTAGTATATTGTTTCAACCCGAGTATGATATGAATGTACCCACTTTCAATGAAACGATTACCAATACATATGTGCGCACATGGGCGGGCACTGAATGCTAATGCTCATCATTGGTGCAGCAGTAAATGCAAGGACACTGATGTATACAGTACTTGCCATCACAATGAATGGAAACGGTTCACGTATGCAAGGTTGTCATGTGTTTTTAGGACAGTTTGCTTAAATGACCTAGGAAAACAGACAGAGATGGACGTGAACATAAATCTGTATTTATAAAGCATTGATTTTCTTATATTCATTTTCGTTAGTCATGTCTGCTTGCCGTTACGTTTTCAGGCATACTCATGCGCTTTACTAGTACGTGTTGTTGAGCTAGTTGATTCATGCTGAAGGAATATTAAGGACGCAACCCACGTAGACGAAAAATCCACGCATCTCCACAAAGTGAACGATGACGAGTAAGCGAAGCTGGGTCTTAAAGTTTATAATGTCTATGTTGAAGTCACCGACTAGTACAAACGACAGTCAGATGAATCGATGGACATATAGACAGACGCACACACGCACGGACGCACGTATGGACAGAGGCACAGAAAGACGGACGCAAAGGACGTACGGGCAGATGCACGGGTGAATGAATGCCACAGGTGATTATAATTCTGCTGTCTTATACTTGAATTATGTAAACATAAAGTCGGTTTTTCCACAGCTTGATGTTCTCGTTTTGCATTGGCCATGTGTTTAGTTTCAATTTCAATTTTCTGAAGCGTGACGTACAACAAGGCTCGGACATAAGAATGTTCACTTAAAGAAAAAACAAGACAAAATAGAGCGCCATCCTGTCCACTCTTTCCTGTCCTTTACCAAGGACACTGGCGTCTTTTTGATCTATCGGCCATGCCTCTACCTATTTTGCCTACATCAATGGCGTCCTTAACCTTTCTTCAATAGTACCGCATTTAAATATGTACATTGTGATGTTGTTATAGATGTAGAACGATCTGAATAACGAAAGTGCGTAGAGTGACCACACACAATTCACCGTAAAACATATGATCAAAAGGCCCAAAACGAAAAAGCATACAATATTTTTTTTTACACAGCGTGGTTGTTTTCTTGTCATTGCAGCCGAGTATGTAGGAGTTCTTAAATACCAATACATGCGGTCAGACTACTCCCTGAAAAGCATAGGTGGCATGAATACGTCTCTTCTTATTTTTGTTGGGCAGTTTTTCTTGGCACCAACAAAGAGCTGCACTAACAACTCAGGCAAGATCGCTGCCACCAACAGGCTGATATCTCAACCTAATTATCACATCCATCTTTTTGTCTGTTTTTGGCTGCCACCCCAGAAAAAAAAATAAGTATTTTGATGGCACTGGTTTTGCTATAACAAGCTGGTTTGTTTTGGTTCGTTGTAGAGCTTTCCGGTGTCGTGTTTCCTGTGGAGGTCATTATTTTGTGAGCGGTAGCTTCTGGCCGCGCCCAACCGCAAAACAACGCTTCGAGGATCCAACGATGTGCTCGGAAATGTCACGTGTCGGCTTTATTTCACCCCTCTCATCCATGGTTTTTCGTATAAGAGGCAATATTCTGGGCTCTCGTTTTAAGCACACAATTTTTTTCTTATTTTAGTTTTTACTGTAGCTTGCTCTTAGCATTGAAAGGAAGGATTCGTGGTAGTGTGAATGATAGTGCTCTTTTGTTTTGTCTGTAAGTGTCCTAGGTAGAAGCTTGAGCAAAGTGACATCTTATGCGCAATGCAACTTTCCACGCAAATCCTGCTTCCATCCATTTATTGTAAAAAGACGTCTCGTGGCTTGTCTGCAAGACGAAACTGACAGATTCCTGACAAACGTGGCAAAGTTGCAAGAAGTATCATTAGAGCTTCATTGATTGACTCAGTCATTGCTAAATCAATAATATTTAGCCAGTAAAAACGTCGTGCTAAGAAAATATAGGTACTGATAAAAAAATGATGATGAGACCATCTGAACATGTCGTTCCCCTGGAAATGCTTAGCTCACGCACGTGCCAAAGTTATTTTCGTTGTCGCCGCATCTTTGACGCGCCCGAGTTGTACTGAACAACACAAGAATTCCCTTGGAAGAGAAAAAACTTTGATATGTATGGGTGCTAAGTGTATTGCATAAATGTTGGTGCCTTGCCAAAGATGCTTCAGTTTTTGTTGTAACTTCGAATAGTTCGATCCACGTCCAATGTGCGGTTCGAATTGCGAAACTTGGAGCAAGTTTTCTAGCTATGCGAAAAGCGGACTTATAAATATGTTATTAGTTGTGATGGAAATGCTAAAAGCCTAATTCAGTGCTGCAGCTAGCGAGAAACATGCGCATGGTGGATACATTGATTGATTTGATATGTGTGGTTTAACGTCCCAAAATCACCATATGATTATGAGAGACGCCGTAGTGGAGGGCTACGGAAATTTCGACCATCTGGGGCTCTTTAACGTTCACCTAAATCTGAGAATATGGGCATACAACATTTCCACCTCCATCGGAAATGCAGCCGCCGCAGCCGCAATTCTATCCCGCGACCTGCGGGTCAGCAGCCGAGTACCTCAACCACTAGACCACCATGGCAGGGCATGGTGGATACATTCAAATGTGACTACAGATTTCATGAAGTGCGTGCATTTGGATTCCCGCATCCTCCCATTTCGTGGCTTCATTTCGTTTTGCTGTCTTTCACTTGTGTTCCAACCGAAAGTACATTGCTATTATATGGGCCAGGTTATAGTATAGACCAATGAAGAGGAATGGGAAGCTAGTTGGTTAGGCGTATATGGACGCCATTAAAGTGTATCATCGTACGACCTCATCTGTAAATAAATATAGATAAACTCAACTAAACTGTAACTGTTACTTGTCACAGTTAATTGTAACAGTTAAGTGCAACTGTTATCCGTAACAGTTAATTGCAACAAATACAGTAGAATATCACCAAAAGGATTGGATGATAGCTAAACGATGAGCTGTTATCAAACTTAGTCTTCCTGAAACATAACAAAAAGCCTCCGTTTTTAGCTTGCATGACTTAATACTCCTACCTTCCTGAAATCATTTTCTTGGTCACAGTTTAGCATACGTGTGATGGTTACGACAAAAAGCAAAGTCGCTAAAATTTGCCAACAATTATTGGTTATATAGGTGCGCTAAATATCGAGCAATATCAATACTAAAAATTCTAATTCTAATAAATAAATAAACCAACAGCTACAGATTAAGAAATTGCGATGTATGAGCGCGGCGCTCACCGTCACGATCTATTTGAGGCAACAGACCGAAAGGCAGTACCGGCTACGCAATCAGTGTTTATATATAGCGCCAATTTTTTCATGTCAGAGATCAATAAACATGACGTAACTGCGACTGATCTGTCTGCGACGAACAAAAGTAGCAACGATGGAAATGTGTGAGCATGTTATACCACCAATTTAAGTTATTTTGGTGCAACGAAAACACGCATACTGACAGAACAAGAGTGATGCTGTTCCGTCAATGTGACCTCTCGTGGCATATAGGTGGGACATACAAAATAACATTTCTTGTGCTAAACTTCCGGGCTTGGTAAAAAAAAAAGGCTAATTAATATGTATAGGAGCACCAACACACACGAGACCACAAAGTGGCCGGAAGAAGCACCCATCTTCGGGAATACATAAAAGTGAAAAATACATTTAACGCACAAGAACCAACCAGCCACTTTCATTCATTGCGGAATTCTTAAATCTCGGTCATGGTACCTTTGCATGTTCATTGCGTTGGATGGCAGGTTCTACAGACACGCGGATCAGCGTACGTGAGGGTGAGAGTAGGGGCGGTTCGGCAGTGAAACCTGAAGCGTATGGGAGCTTGGATAGAGTGTACCAGTACACTGCATTTCAAAGTCAAAGGCAAGACCTAATTGGTTTTGAAACTGCGGGGGAAGCGGAAAACAGAAAAAAAGTGACGCACGCACTCTTGGCTACACACGAATCGAATGATAAGCGAATTGAATAGCTGAGGGAACGTGAGTGCCGCCTTGGCGATGTAAATTAGATTTCGAGGGCAGTTGGAGAACTCCTGCGGCTTGAGTGAGAGTGCTCAGCGGAGGTTCCCAACTAATGCAGTTTCACTGCCAGCTGCGTGCACTACACCGTAGGAATCGGATATGCTGTCCTAATTTATGGAGGCAGGCCGTGACATGAACAGTCAGTGCATGAAATGAAGTTATGAGAATTGGTAAATTGGCAGCGCAGTGATGATTCCACTTACAGCAACCCGATACTTCGCATGTTATCATGCACAAATTGTTTATTTTGCGCTTTTTTTTCAGTGTCGGCTTTGTGCTCTACACGTCAGAGAATGCAACGTTAGCGGCGAGGACAATTTTATGCTTTCCAATATTAAATTGTAGCAATACCACGCGATTTCACAAACATACACAACATTAGACGACGATCTGGAACGAAATTTAGGCGTGGCTTGCCTTAAACGCCTTTGGCCGAATTCACAAAACCTCTATTCCGTAAGCGCATCTTCGCCTTCATCAGCTGGTTCCGCTAGTGATACGTTCCCTATCGTGATTGACTGAACTAATCACTTTAAAATATTTCAGTGTGAGACGCTTTTGTGAGTTTGGGCCCTTATTCACAACTGCAAACTCTGCAGGTCCACTACGCCGTTGCGGGTAACCTTGTCAGTTAGTCTGATTTATGTAGGGACGAAAATAAATACTTATTTTTTTGTACTTCTTTTACGGGTGAAATTTATTGAATTTTACGCATAAAACATTTGTTTAAAAATGCCTTCATTCGTGCATTCATACATGATGCATCTATATCTTCCAGCATACGAGCTCATATAGGTATATATTATTCGCAACCTAAAACACTAGCAAAGACTGCAGAGTAAGGCACTAACGTTCGCGAACCATCAGATATTGAATACTGCAGTCTCTAAAAACAGTGGCGAAAAAAAAGAGTCGAAAGCCAAACTTTATTAGCAAGGCAGATGAGAGAAGCATGCATCTTTTAGATAAGTGATATGAAATGCATCTTGTTACGTGGTCGCACCAAGATATAACCAGCCCTAAGAAAATGCATTTTCATGGAACGTGTGCACGTGCTGCTGTGTGCATACCGTTAGCGGTACTAGTATAACTACATTGTCTTATTTTTGTACTACGCGACTAAGCCAAAGCGGAACAATTTATCTATGAAGTGCCGCGCACTGCTGCTTATCCTCTTTGCTGGCAACGTTCTGTACCGAAAAAAAAAAAGAGAAGAGATTGAGTGATGGAGAGCCGCTAGTTATAGAAAGACCTTCACCAGAAACATGAAGCGGTTTAAAAAAAAAGACGGCAATATTGAAATTATAGGTTTTTGCTTTACGGTAGAGCTCCCAGGGTTTGAATAATTAACTTAATCTGCATTTTAATGAAGCATCGAACGACTCACATCAGTTTCACTGACGCTTATATAGAGACCGATTATGCCGGATATGTGAACTGACACGTGCGCACGGAAAAAGGAGGAAGACGAAGTGTTGACTGCCGCGTTGAGTTTTGTTTTAATTCTATTTCTCTCGCTCCTAATATCTATGCGTAGTTTTGCTTGATTCTCTCTATTTCTCTCTTTCTCATTCGTTGTATAGTAACTACTACTTTCCTCTCCACCTTTCCCTCTTCATTAACCTTACATATGCCCTCTCCCTTACTTCTCTACCCCAACACTTTGCTATACAGCTCCATAACCAGGTTATGCTTTGCTCTGCAAGTCGCCCATCCTGCGAAACACTTGAGCATCTCGTAGTGCACTGTCCCACATTTGCTACGCAGCGGTCTTTGCTGATTAAGGAATATAAATTCCTAGGACTCAAGTTCGCGACTCTAGACGACTACCTCTTTCCGAGTGATAGTGCTTCCCGACGCGACCAGGCCCACCGAGCTCTCCTTATATTTATGAACGAAACGGACCTGGTCACCCGTTTATAGAGGTCTTTCTTTTTCTTTCTTTATTACTTTTTATTTATTTATTTTACTAATACTTGTCGAAGTCTTCGTTATTTTTTTTTCTGTCTTCTTCCTCCTCTTTCCTCTTTCTCCCCTCCAATCTTTGCTTCCACTGTTTCTTCCCTCCTCCCAAAAGAGTGAGCAGACGTTGTGCCCCTCCAGGTGGCAGTTGCCAGCTTGTTCTCTCCCTCTTTCCTCTCTGTCCTTGTGTATCCGTGTATGCAAATCAAATCAAATCAATCAAATCATCTGACAGTACATGCGCAGGTTCCAACCTCGCCTCGTAAAGAATTTTTTTCCCACAAAGTTAGTCTCTTTTTCTATGTCTATTTCTATAGTTGTGCATTTCTGATGGAGGCGGAAATGTTGTAGGCCCGTGTACTCAGATTTGGGTGCACGTTAAAGAACCCCAGGTGGTCGAAATTTCCGGAGCCCTCCACTATGGCGTCTCTCATAATCATATGGTGGTTCTGGTACGTTAAACCCCACATATCAATCAATTATTTCTATAGTTGTGCGTACTCGGGGTTCGTGGCTCCTCACCGTCTCACCAGAGACGTTTCCTGAGCCAACAGTTGCCCTCGTCATATTTAGTGAAGTAGTGGCGGGAAGTGAGATTTTGCTGGAAATCTCGGCACACACCCGTTCATGCATGATATTGGGTGCCTGGTGACCCAGGACTCTTCACGTCCGGCTACAGCAACTTCCCCGTTTAATATAACGCATATGCAATAGCACCGGAGCTCAGCCTACAGATATATCTGGTGAATTTTGTCACGGGAAATATTTTCACATTTGAAGTGTAAGACGTGGCGGCGATAACGAACTGAAGGAGAGTACGCACACACGCGCGTGCCTGTGTACACTCCTTCTGCCTATGTTCTTCCTCGGGCTTTACCATTCAAGTATGCAAAGCCAACACACCCAGTCAGCCATTGTTACAAATTTTCACAATTTCGAGGCGGGCCTTTTATCAGCGAAGCTGTATAAGCCGGCCGTAAACACTTTGATGTGTAAAAACATACTATGATAATCTTGAACGGGTATGTTTTATCGAAAATAATTGACCCCACTCGCCGTAGCTCGTAAAGAAAAAAAAGAAGAAGGCAACAGAAACGAGGCAAACACGATTTAAACGTTTTTAACAAATTTAGCCAGTAATTGAGAAATGCTTTATAAACCACCAGAATCACCCCTATTATAAACACTGTGGCGACACGTATCAGCTTCACTGAAGCATGTGTACATAACGTTCCATTGGTAAATACAACGACAGATTAATGCCGAACGGGAAAAGATGGCGGCTGCGAAAAGATTAGGGAGGTTTGTTAACCTCCTTGGAGAAGACGCCGAAGTGATTGAAGCCTTGTTGAACGACGATATGGCCACAGATGTATGGGAGGTGCAAACGCTTGGTTGTGAACAGCTATATCGTGTTCGCGACTGCCTTGGATTTGACTCGAACTTCTCTGCCCTGCGGGAGAATCATTATTTGATTGATATGTGAGGTTTAACGTCCCAAAATCGCCTTAAGATTATGAGAGACGCCGTAGTGGAGGGCTCTAGAAATTTCGACCACCTGGGGTTCTTTAACGTGCCCCCAAATGCGGGAGCAACCTAGGAACAGTATAGCATCACCTAGACAGATTCTAGCAACAACTTCGAAGCAACCTAGAAGCAAGCATATGTGATCTCACAATCGTTCAAATACGTTGTCTCAAATGTTACAAAGTTTCGTGCAAACTTCGCCATTTTAGGCTTTGTCTCATGCAGTTCGTTTCAATAAATACCTAATCCGGTTTAGACGTTGCAATGACGTCGTTAGTTTGAACGAAAATCGGATTTAGGGGCACGATTTATGAGACATTGTGTTGCATAACGCAGCTTAATGAATGGATGAACTTTATTTGGTCCTTCGGAAGGTGCTTTAGCCCATTACGGACCGCTCTCTCGTCAGAACAGAAAGACCATGTCTCCATGCTGCGTCGCGTTCCTGTCGGATGGCCCATAGCTGTTGTTTAAGTCCGTTAGAAAATTTGTTTCTCTCAACAGGTGGTCGCAATGATGGTACCAGTGAATGATCATGACCTGCAGCGCGGATAGTGACTATACTCTAGTGGAAAAGCACGGGCATTGAAAAGAGGCAAAGATAATATTTAGTCGAGCTGACTACACGGGGAAAACGTTGGTGAAATGACCAAAGCGCGAATGCACGTTCTCCTAACGACGAAGAGCGAGACTCGTGCTATGAGGCGCAGCTGCAGGCGATGATTTCATTCTCGACTGCCGAGCGCTCTTCCTATCCCACAACTGCTATAGCACCTAAGTGCTTCCCTCGAAACATAAAAGACGGCCGCGCGGCGCATTAAAAAGAAGCGCTGTTTTATCGTCGCCATTCACCTGGTGGCTCTTTGTCTATGGCACCTATAGCTTTCTATGGGTCTCATATCACAATGTCTCGACTGAAAGGAGCA
The DNA here is from genome assembly GCF_013339725.1 of Rhipicephalus microplus. Lineage (NCBI taxonomy): Eukaryota > Metazoa > Arthropoda > Arachnida > Ixodida > Ixodidae > Rhipicephalus > Rhipicephalus microplus. Next base: position 42,759,866 of record NC_051170.1, on the reverse strand, counting down.
GCGCCTGGTCGCAGGCAGTTTCTCTTTCGTCGTTTGCTTTCTCTTGCGCTGTTTCCTCATTTTTATAAGAGAATTGTGGCTCTGGAAGTGCATAGGCAGGAAACGTTCCTCCTCCGCCTTTCATCGCGTTATGAGCAGCAAAATATGGCGTGTTGGAGGAAATGTGGACCAGCGGGAAGAAGTCAAGGTGAAACTTATCTTCGTGTTTCCTTTTGCGGGTGCTTTGTCGCGGACAGGCTTATGGATATGAGTAGCGGTGCTCGGTGGAAGAACAACGGGGGGGTAATAAACAGTGTCTTAGGATAGACTTGCTGTTGCATTACCAAATAAATAAAGAACGCGAGATGTGGTTAACACTAACCTACTCATTTGGTGAAATTCAGCAGGAGAAGTACAATAGGATTGCAGTTGTATTGATCAAGATGTGTTGAGCGTGCTCTTGACATCCGCGCCTAGCTGCGTAGCTTGCCTACCTGCATACAACTCTAGCCCTACATGCAACCGAGTTTTACATCACGCCATTCGTATTATTGAATTTTTCATGTCTGAATGCTCACTCCCTTAATATTTTTAACCGTGCACGCATGCTACTACAGCTGAAAACGCTCGTGACTGAAAACCGACACGTGCGGTGAACGGCACTAGTGGCTTCACGGAATGAGAAAAAAACATATTCTTTTAACACTAAGTTCTCACGTGCGAAACGCCGTTATAGACGATAAGCAACATATTCGCATTTCTTTACGATTCCCTTCCCGGAGGAGGGGTGGGGGGCATTCTTATTCATACGCGCTGTCTGCAGTCATGTTCACTAGACCGCCAGATGAAGTGCTCCTAATAGATTATATGTTGACCGTGCATTACTGCGTTTCTGACGATTTAGTTTGCCAGAACACAACATTAAAATATAGCCAATGACACACCACTTGTCCAACGTCTCTGACCTCGTTTGAATTCTCGTCAACAACATATAAATTGTTTTACTGATGCGTCTCCGATATTATATACTCTTCTTGAGGCCGTTTGGTTAAGCGATTTTTTGTCCCATTACTTTTTGGCAGCGCGGCAAACAGTGCGCCTAAGCATGCAAGGCTATACAAACAGTTTCCCCCGAAAACAATGGAGTCTATAAGCCAACGACTGTCTATGAATCCGTAATAGCCTTTATATAACTTCTCATCTTGAACATGAGCGACAACATGATCAGCATCTGGAACATTAACGTAAATGATTTTTTATTGTTAAATAATACGTATTCGCAAGAAAATTAATGCCCACGGTCTGGTGTTTTCGGCGGCACAATAATATAATGCCATCAGTCAACGACGTCACACCGTATTTACAGAATTGTAAGTCGCCTCACTTCATCGAAATTGGGAATTAGAATTAGGAGGGTTGATTTACAATGGAAACTACAATTTGTACCACAACTTACGATGGGATGAATGAGAAATCAGAAATGTTGGAGCATGGTCGCGACATTAACTTTGTGTTCATACTCTTCCTCTAACTATACTGTATTTTAACGTGCAAGCTTGGATATTCAGCAGCAATGCGTGGTAAATATTTCAAAGATAATTCGCGTGTGTTGCCGAAAAGCTAGCTTTTTTTTCTGAACTGTGAAGCACTGCGACAAAGGCAACTTGCACACCACCAGAGAGAGAGAGAGAAATAACACCACTGCTAGAATCCTACGAATAGCGCATTGACCCAACGAAAGTTAGGTGACGCCAGAGATACTACAGTCATGTCAGCACACAATGAATGGCTTGGTGAACAGACGCTCAAATAGTGTTCTTGATGTATTATTTGCATAACAACGCCGCAAATAGCGATAAAATGGGGAGTGGTTCTGACCGCTGTCGGGTACGGTAACCGCTGGCGGGGGGGGGGGGGGAATCAGACACTTAAAATTTAGTCGTATTGCAGTTACTTAGACGTGACATGCTAACATAACCTTTTTTTTACAAATTTTGCCTGTTTTGCGTGAATGTAATGTCGAGTTAATGAAATAATTGTTACTCTATGAGTGAGTGCTCAGAGAAAGAATCACGAGGCACTGCACATTAGTGAGGACAATATAAAAAATGAAGCACTCTAAAGTGGTGGAAATACTTTCAGCTCATATACCAAATTGTGTAAAAAATTAACTCTATAAATATTATCCTTCAACGGCACTTGCATCAGACGATACCAACTTGAATACTTCGCCGAAGCAATGCAGTTTGGGTTGTACTCCCAGGCATAGCACTGCGCAGAGCTCTGCAGAACACCTGCGCTATTTTAACCATACAATTCATATTGGTAGCTAATTTGTCTACCTTGCCCCTTGGTGCATTCATCTGGCTTTTGCCTATCCCAAGTTGCCTCGTCACTTTGACGCTTACTCCGTTCTTTAGACCCTTGCGTATTATGTTATACCTTCT